>JANJXV010000156.1:187500-282500 GCA_024803745.1 Megascapheus bottae
GTTAGGGTTAGGGTTAGGGTTAGGGTTAGCGTTTGAGTAAGGTTAAGGGTTAGCTTTAGGGAGAGGATTAAGGTAAGGGTAAGGGTTAAGGTTAGGGTTAGGGTTAGGGTTAGGATTAGGGTACGGGTTAGGGTCAGGTTTAGGGTAAGGGTAAGGTTTAGGTTTAGGGTTAGGGTTTGGGTTAGGGTAAGGATAAGGGTTAGGGTAAGGGTTAGGGTTAGGTTTAGGTTTAGGGTAAGGTAAGGGTTAGGGTTAGAGTTAGGTTAAGGGTTAGGGTTAGGGTTAGGGGTTAGGTTTAGGGTTAGGGTTAGTGTTAGGTTTAGGGTTAGGGTAAGGGTAAGATTTAGGGTTAGGGTTAGGGTTAGGGTTAGGGTTAGTGTAAGGTTTTGGGTTTGGATTAGGGTAAGGGCAAGGTTAGGGTTAGGTTTAGGGTTAAGATTAGGGTTAGGGTTAGGGATAGGTTTAGGGTTAGGGTTAGGGTAAGGATAAATGTTAGGGTTAGGGTTAGGGTTAGGTTAGGGTTAGGGTTAGGGTTAGGTTTAGGGTTAAGTTTAGTGTTAGGGTTAGGGTTAGGGTTAGGGTTAGGTTAAGGGTAAGGGTTAGGGTTAGGGTTAGGGTTAGGATTAAGGTAAGTGTTAGGGTTAGGGTTAGGGTTAAGCTAAGTGTTAGGGTTAGGGTTAGCGTTAGGGTTAGGGTTAGGTTTAGGGTAAGGGTTAGGGTTAGGTTTAGGGTAAGGGTAAGGTTTAGGGTTAGGATTAGGGTTAGGGTTAGGGTAAGGGTAAGGGTTAGGTTTAGGGTTAGGTTGGGGTAAGGTTTAGGGTTAGGGTTAGAGGAAGGGGAAGGGTTAGGGTTAGTTTTAGGGTTAAGGGTTAGGGTTAGGGTTAGGGTTAGGTTTAAGGTTAGGTTTAGGGTTACTTTTAGGGATAGGGTTAGGGTTAGGGTAAGGGTATGTGTTAGGGTTAAGGTTAGGGTTATGGTTAGGATAAGGGTTAGGATTAGGGTTAGGGTTAGGATATCGTTAGGGGTAGGATAAGGGTTAGGGTAAGTGTTAGGGTTAGTGTTAGGGTTAGGGTTAGGTTTAGGGTAAGGGTTAGGGTTAGGGTTAGGGATAGGGTTAGGTTTAGGGTTAGTGTTAGGTTTAGGGTTAGGGTTAGAGTAAGGGGAAGGGTTAGGATTAGTTTTAGGGTTAAGGGTTAGGGTTAGGGTTAGGGTTAGGTTTAAGGTTAGGTTTAGGGTTACGTTTAGGGATAGGGTTAGGGTTAGGGTAAGGGTATGTGTTAGGGTTAAGGTTAGGGTTAGGGTTAGGATAAGGGTTAGGATTATGGTTAGGGTTAGGGTATCGTTAGGGTTAGGATAAGGGTTAGGGTAAGTGTTAGGGTTAGTTTTAGGGTTAGGGTTAGGTTTAGGGTTAGGGTAAGGGTACGGGTTAGGGTTAGGTTTAGGGTTATGGTTAGGGTTATGGTTAGGTTTAGGGTTAGTGTTAGTGTAAGGCTAAAGGTTCAGTTTAGTGTTAGTGTTAGGGTTAAGGTTATGGTTAAGGTTAGGGTTAGGGTTAGGGGAAGGTTTAGGGTAAGAGTTAGGGTTAGGTTTATGGTAAGGTTTATGGTTAGGTTTAGGGTTAGGTTTAGAGGTAGTTTTAGTGTTAGTGTAACGGTTAGGGTTAGGTTTAAGTTTAGGGTCAGGGTTAGGTTAGGGTTAGGGTTAGGTTTAGAGTAAGGATTAGGGTTAGGGTTAGGTTTAGGGTTAGAGTTAGGGTAAGGGTAAGGGTTAGGTTCAGGGTTAGGGTTAGGTTTAGGGTTAGGGTTATTGTTATGGTTAGGGTAAAGATATGTTTTAGGGTTAAGATTAGAATTAGGTTTAGGGTTAGGGTTAGAGTTAATGTTAGGGTTAGGGTGATGGTAAGTGTAAGGGTTAGGGTTAGGTTTAGGGTTATTGTTAGGATAAGGGTAAGGGTTAGGGTTAGAGTTAGGGTTAGGGTAAGGGTAACGGTTCGGGTTAAGGTTAGGGTTAGGGTAGGGTTAGTTATAGGGATAGGGTTAGGGTAAGGGTAAGGGTTAGGGTTAGTGTTAGAGTAAGGGTTAGGTTTAGGGTTACGGTAAGGGATAGAGTTAGGGTTAGGTTTAGAGTAAGGGTTAGGGTTAGGTTTAGGATAAGGGTAAGTTTTAGGGTTAGGGTTAGGGTTAGGGTAAGGGTTAGGGTTAGGGTTAGGTTTAGGGTGAGGATTAGGGTAAGGGTAAGGGTTAGGGTTAGGGTTAGGTTTAGGATTAGTTTTAGGTTTAGGGTTACGGTTAGGGTAATGGGAAGGGTTAGGATTAGGGTTAGGGTTAGGGTAGGGTTAGAGTAAGGGTTAGGGTTAGGTTTAGGGTAAGGGTAAGTTTTAGGGTTAGGGTTACGGTTAGGGTAAGGGTTAGGGTTAGGGTTAGGGTAGGGCTTAGGGTTAGTGTTAGTGTTAGGGTTAGGGTTAGGTTTAGGGTTAGGGTAAGGGTAAGTCTTAGGGTTAGGGTTATGGTAAGGGTTAGGGTTAGGGTTAGATTTAGGGTGAGGATTAGGCTAAGGGTAAGGGTTAGGGTTAGGGTTAGGTTTAGGGTTAGTGTTAGTGTTAGGTTTAGGGTTAGGGTTAGGGTCAGGGTTAGGGTAAGGATTAGGGTTAGGGTTAGGGTTAGGGTAAGGGTTAGGGTTACGGTTAGGGTTAGGGTAAGGGTAAGGGTTAGGGTTAGGTTTAGGGTTATTTTTAGTGTTAGGGTTAGGGTTAGGGTTAGGGTAAGGTAAGGGTTAGTGTTAATTTTACGGTTAGGGTTACGTTTAGGGTTAGGGTTAGCTTAGGGTAAGGGTATGTGTTAGGGTTAGGATTAGGGGTAGGGTTAGGGTAAGGGTTAGGGTTAGGTTTAGGTTTAGGGTTAGGGTAAGGGTAAGGGTTAGCATTAGGGTTAGGGTTAGGTTTAGGGTCGGGTTAAGGTTAGGTTTACGGTTAGGGTAAGGGTAAGGGTTAGGGTGACGGATAGGTTAAGGGTTAGGGTTAGTGTTAGTGTTAAGGGTAGGTTTAGGGTTATGGTAAGGGTTAGGGTTAGCGTTAGGTTAAGGTTATGTGTTAGGGTTAGGGTTAGGGTTAGGGTTAGCGTTTGGGTAAGGGGAGGGTTAGGGTTAGGGTTAGGATTAAGGTAAGTGTTAGGGTTAGGGTTAGGGTTAGGGTTAGGTTTAGGGTAAGTGTTAGGGTTAGGTTTAGGGTAAGGGTAAGGTTTAAGGTTAGGATTAGGGTTAGGGTTAGGGTAAGGGTAAGGGTTAGGGTTAGGGTTAGGGTTAGGTTTAGGTTTAGGGTAAGGGTAAGTGTTAGGGTTAGGGTTAAGGTAAGGGTTAGGGTTAGGGTTAGGTTTAGTTAGATTTAGGATAACGGTAAGGGTTAGGGTTAGGGTTAGGATTAGGGGTTAGGGTAAGGTTTAGGGTTAGGTTTAGGGTTAGGGTTAGTGTAAGGGTAAGGGTTAGGTTTAGGGTTAGGGTTAGGTTTAGGGTTAGTGTTAGGGTTAGAGTTAGGTTTAGGGTTAGGGTAAGTGTAAAGTTTAGGGTTAAATTTAGGGTTCGGGTTAGGTTAAGGGTTACGGTTAGGGGTTAGGGTTAGGGTTAGGGTTAGGGTAAGGGTTAGGGTTAGGGTTAGGGTTAGTGTAAGCGTTAGGGTTAGGGTTTGGTTTAGGGTAAGTGTTAGGGTTATGGTTAGGTTTAGGTTACGGGTTAAGGTCAGGTTTAGGGTAAGGGTAAGGTTTAGGTTTAGGGTTAGGGTTTGGGTTAGGGTAAGGATAAGGGTTAGAGTAAGGGTTAGGGTTAGGTTTAGGGTTAGGGTAAGGTAAGGGTTAGGGTTAGAGTTAGGTTAAGGGTTAGGGTTAGGGTTAGGGTTAGGGTAGGGTTTAGGGTAAGGGTAAGTGTTTGGGTTAGTATTAGGGTTAGGATAAGGTAAGGGGTAGGGTTAGGGTTAGGGTTAGGGTTAAGCTAAGTGTTAGGGTTAGGGTTAGCGTTAGGGTTAGGGTTAGGTTTAGGGTAAGGGTTAGGGTTAGGTTTAGGGTAAGGGTAAGGTTTAGGGTTAGGATTAGGGTTAGGGTTAGGGTAAGGGAAAGGGTTAGGTTTAGGGTTAGGTTGGGGTAAGGTTTAGGGTTAGGGTTAGAGGAAGGGGAAGGGTTAGGATTAGTTTTAGGGTTAAGGGTTAGGGTTAGGGTTAGGGTTAGGTTTAAGATTAGGTTTAGGGTTACTTTTAGGGATAGGGTTAGGGTTAGGGTAAGGGTATGTGTTCGGGTTAAGGTTAGGGTTAGGGTTAGGATAAGGGTTAGGATTAGGGTTAGGGTTAGGATATCGTTAGGGGTAGGATAAGGGTTAGGGTAAGTGTTAGGGTTAGTGTTAGGGTTAGGGTTAGGTTTAGGGTAAGGGTTAGGGTTAGGGATAGGGTTAGGTTTAGGGTTAGGGTTAGAGTAAGGGGAAGGGTTAGGATTAGTTTTAGGGTTAAGGGTTAGGGTTAGGGTTAGGGTTAGGTTTAAGGTTAGGTTTAGGGTTACGTTTAGGGATAGGGTTAGGGTTAGGGTAAGGGTATGTGTTAGGGTTAAGGTTAGGGTTAGGGTTAGGATAAGGGTTAGGATTAGGGTTAGGGTTAGGGTATCGTTAGGGTTAGGATAAGGGTTAGGGTAAGTGTTAGGGTTAGTGTTAGGGTTAGGGTTAGGTTTAGGGTTAGGGTAAGGGTACGGGTTAGGGTTAGGTTTAGGGTTATGGTTAGGGTTATGGTTAGGTTTAGGGTTAGTGTTAGTGTAAGGCTAAAGGTTCGGTTTAGTGTTAGTGTTAGGGTTAAGGTTATGGTTAAGGTTAGGGTTAGGGTTAGGGGAAGGTTTAGGGTAAGAGTTAGGGTTAGGTTTATGGTAAGGTTTATGGTTAGGTTTAGGGTTAGGTTTAGAGGTAGTTTTAGTGTTAGTGTAACGGTTAGGGTTAGGTTTAAGTTTAGGGTCAGGGTTAGGTTAGGGTTAGGGTTAGGTTTAGAGTAAGGATTAGGGTTAGGGTTAGGTTTAGGGTTAGAGTTAGGGTAAGGGTAAGGGTTAGGTTCAGGGTTAGGGTTAGGTTTAGGGTTAGGGTTATTGTTATGGTTAGGGTAAAGATATGTTTTAGGGTTAAGATTAGAATTAGGTTTAGGGTTAGGGTTAGAGTTAATGTTAGGGTTAGGGTGATGGTAAGTGTAAGGGTTAGGGTTAGGTTTAGGGTTATTGTTAGGATAAGGGTAAGGGTTAGGGTTAGAGTTAGGGTTAGGGTAAGGGTAACGGTTCGGGTTAAGGTTAGGGTTAGGGTAGTGTTAGTTATAGGGATAGGGTTAGGGTAAGGGTAAGGGTTAGGGTAAGTGTTAGAGTAAGGGTTAGGTTTAGGGTTACGGTAAGGGATAGAGTTAGGGTTAGGTTTAGAGTAAGGTTAGGGTTAGGTTTAGGATAAGGGTAAGTTTTAGGGTTAGGGTTAGGGTTAGGGTAAGGGTTAGGGTTAGGGTTAGGTTTAGGGTGAGGATTAGGGTAAGGGTAAGGGTTAGGGTTAGGGTTAGGTTTAGGATTAGTTTTAGGTTTAGGTTTAGGGTTAGGGTAATGGGAAGGGTTAGGATTAGTTTTAGGGTTAAGGGTTAGGGTTAGGGTTAGGGTTAGGTTTAAGGTTAGGTTTAGGGTTACATTTAGGGTTAGGGTTAGGGTTTGGGTAAGGGTATGTGTTAGGGTTAAGGTTAGGGTTAGGGTTAGTATAAGGGTTAGGATTAGGGTTAGGGTTAGGGTTAGGGTTAGAGTTAGGTTTAGGGTTAGGGTAAGGATTAGGGTTAGGGTTAAGTTTAGGGTTAGGGTTAGGGTTAGGGATAGGGTAAAAATTAGGGTTAGGGTTAGGGTAGGGTTAGAGTAAGGGTTAGGGTTAGGTTTAGGATAAGGGTAAGTTTTAGGGTTAGGGTTACGGTTAGGGTAAGGGTTAGGGTTAGGGTTAGGGTAGGGCTTAGGGTTAGTGTTAGTGTTAGGGTTAGGGTTAGGTTTAGGGTTAGGGTAAGGGTAAGTGTTAGGGTTAGGGTTATGGTAAGGGTTAGGGTTTTGGTTAGATTTAGGGTGAGGATTAGGCTAAGGGTAAGGGTTAGGGTTAGGGTTAGGTTTAGGGTTAGTGTTAGTGTTAGGTTTAGGGTTAGGGTTAGGGTCAGGGTTAGGGTAAGGATTAGGGTTAGGGTTAGGGTTAGGGTAAGGGTTAGGGTTACGGTTAGGGTTAGGGTAAGGGTAAGGGTTAGGGTTAGGTTTAGGGTTATTTTTAGTGTTAGGGTTAGGGTTAGGGTTAGGGTAAGGTAAGGGTTAGTGTTAATTTTACGGTTAGGGTTACGTTTAGGGTTAGGGTTAGCTTAGGGTAAGGGTATGTGTTAGGGTTAGGATTAGGGGTAGGGTTAGGGTAAGGGTTAGGGTTAGGTTTAGGTTTTGGGTTAGGGTAAGGGTAAGGGTTAGCATTAGGTTTAGGGTTAGGTTTAGGGTCGGGTTAAGGTTAGGTTTACGGTTAGGGTAATGGTAAGGGTTAGGGTGAGGGATAGGTTAAGGGTTAGGGTTAGTGTTAGTGTTAAGGTTAGGTTTAGGGTTATGGTAAGGGTTAGGGTTAGCGTTAGATTAAGGTTATGTGTTAGGGTTAGGGTTAGGGTTAGGGTTAGCGTTTGGGTAAGGGGAGGGTTAGGGTTAGGGTTAGGATTAAGGTAAGTGTTAGGGTTAGGGTTAGGGTTAGGGTTAGGTTTAGGGTAAGTGTTAGGGTTAGGTTTAGGGTAAGGGTAAGGTTTAAGGTTAGGATTAGGGTTAGGGTTAGGGTAAGGGTAAGGGTTAGGTTTAGGGTTAGGGTTAGGGTTAGGTTTAGGTTTAGGGTAAGGGTAAGTGTTAGGGTTAGGGTTAAGGTAAGGGTTAGGGTTAGGGTTAGGTTTAGTTAGATTTAGGATAACGGTAAGGGTTAGGGTTAGGGTTAGGATTAGGGGTTAGGGTAAGGTTTAGGGTTAGGTTTAGGGTTAGGGTTAGTGTAAGGGTAAGGGTTAGGTTTAGGGTTAGGGTTAGGTTTAGGGTTAGTGTTAGGGTTAGAGTTAGGTTTAGGGTTAGGGTAAGTGTAAAGTTTAGGGTTAAATTTAGGGTTCGGGTTAGGTTAAGGGTTACGGTTAGGGGTTAGGGTTAGGGTTAGGGTTAGGGTAAGGGTTAGGGTTAGGGTTAGGGTTAGTGTAAGCGTTAGGGTTAGGGTTTGGTTTAGGGTAAGTGTTAGGGTTATGGTTAGGTTTAGGTTACGGGTTAAGGTCAGGTTTAGGGTAAGGGTAAGGTTTAGGTTTAGGGTTAGGGTTTGGGTTAGGGTAAGGATAAGGGTTAGAGTAAGGGTTAGGGTTAGGTTTAGGGTTAGGGTAAGGTAAGGGTTAGGGTTAGAGTTAGGTTAAGGGTTAGGGTTAGGGTTAGGGTTAGGGTAGGGTTTAGGGTAAGGGTAAGTGTTTGGGTTAGTATTAGGGTTAGGATAAGGTAAGGGGTAGGGTTAGGGTTAGGGTTAGGGGTTAGGTTTAGGGTTAGGGTTAGTGTTAGGTTTAGGGTTAGGGTAAGGGTAAGGTTTAGGGTTAGGGTTAGGGTTAGGGTTAGGGTTAGTGTAAGGTTTTGGGTTTGGATTAGGGTAAGGGCAAGGTTAGGGTTAGGTTTAGGGTTAAGATTAGGGTTAGGGTTAGGGATAGGTTTAGTTTTAGGGTTAGGGTAAGGATAAATGTTAGGGTTAGGGTTAGGGTTAGGGTTAAGGTTATTGTTAGGGTTATGGTTAAGTTTAGGGTAAGGGTTAGAGTTAGGGTTAGGGTTAGGGTTAGGTTTGGTTAGGGTTAGGGTTAGGTTTAGGGTTAAGTTTAGGGTTAGGGTTAGGGTTAGGGTTAGGGTTAGGTTTAGTGTAAGGGTTAGGGTTAGGGTTAGGGTTAGGATTAAGGTAAGTGTTAGGGTTAGGGTTAGGATTAAGGTAAGTGTTAGGGTTAGGGTTAGCGTTAGGTTTAGGGTTAGGTTTAGGGTAAGGGTTAGGGTTAGGTTTAGGGTAAGGGTAAGGTTTAGGGTTAGGATTAGGGTTAGGGTTAGGGTAAGGGTAAGGGTTAGGTTTAGGGTTAGGTTAGGTTTAGGGTTAGGGTTAGGGTAAGGGTAAGTGTTAGGGTTAGGGTTGGGGTAAGGTTTAGGGTTAAGGTTAGAGGAAGGGGAAGGTTTAGGATTAGTTTTAGGGTTAAGGGTTAGGGTTAGGGTTAGGGTTAGGTTTAAGGTTAGGTTTAGGGTTACGTTTAGGGATAGGGTTAGGGTTAGGGTAAGGGTATGTGTTAGGGTTAAGGTTAGGGTTAGGGTTAGGATAAGGGTTAGGATTAGGGTTAGGGTTAGGGTATCGTTAGGGTTAGGATAAGGGTTAGGGTAAGTGTTAGGGTTAGTGTTAGGGTTAGGGTTAGGTTTAGGGTAAGGGTTAGGGTTAGGGATAGGGTTAGGTTTAGGGTTAGTGTTAGGTTTAGGGTTAGGGTTAGAGTAAGGGGAAGGGTTAGGGTTAGTTTTAGGGTTAATGGTTAGGGTTAGGGTTAGGGTTAGGTTTAAGGTTAGGTTTAGGGTTACGTTTAGGGATAGGGTTAGGGTTAGGGTAAGGGTATGTGTTAGGGTTAAGGTTAGGGTTAGGGTTAGGATAAGGGTTAGGATTAGGGTTAGGGTTAGGGTATCGTTAGGGTTAGGATAAGGGTTAGGGTAAGTGTTAGGGTTAGTGTTAGGGTTAGGGTTAGGTTTAGGGTTAGGGTAAGGGTACGTGTTAGGGTTAGGTTTAGGGTTATGGTTAGGGTTATGGTTAGGTTTAGGGTTAGTGTTAGTGTAAGGGTAAAGGTTCGGTTTAGTGTTAGTGTTAGGGTTAAGGTTATGGTTAAGGTTAGGGTTAGGGTTAGGGGAAGGGTTAGGGTAAGAGTTAGGGTTAGGTTCATGGTAAGGTTTATGGTTAGGTTTAGGGTTAGGTTTAGAGGTAGTTTTAGGGTTAGTGTAAGGGTTAGGGTTAGGTTTAAGTTTAGGGTTAGGGTTAGGTTAGGGTTAGGGTTAGGTTTAGAGTAAGGATTAGGGTTAGGGTTAGGTTTAGGGTTAGAGTTAGGGTAAGGGTAAGGGTTAGGTTCAGGGTTAGGGTTAGGTTTAGGGTTAGGGTTATTGTTATGGTTAGGGTAAAGATATGTTTTAGGGTTAAGATTAGAATTAGGTTTAGGGTTAGGGTTAGAGTTAATGTTAGGGTTAGGGTGATGGTAAGTGTAAGGGTTAGGGTTAGGTTTAGGGTTATTGTTAGGATAAGGGTAAGGGTTAGGGTTAGAGTTAGGGTTAGGGTAAGGGTAACGGTTCGGGTTAAGGTTAGGGTTAGGGTAGGGTTAGTTATAGGGATAGGGTTAGGGTAAGGGTAAGGGTTAGGGTTAGTGTTAGAGTAAGGGTTAAGTTTAGGGTTACGGTAAGGGATAGAATTAGGGTTAGGTTTAGAGTAAGGGTTAGGGTTAGGTTTAGGATAAGGGTAAGTTTTAGGGTTAGGGTTAGGGTTAGGGTAAGGGTTAGGGTTAGGGTTAGGTTTAGGGTGAGGATTAGGGTAAGGGTAAGGGTTAGGGTTAGGGTTAGGTTTAGGATTAGTTTTAGGTTTAGGGTTAGGGTTAGGGTAATGGGAAGGGTTAGGATTAGTTTTAGGGTTAAGGGTTAGGGTCAGGGTTAGGGTTAGGGTTAGGGTAACGATTAGGGTTAGGTTTAGGGTTAGGGTTAGAGTTAGGTTTAGGGTTAGGGTAAGGATTACGGTTAGGGTTAAGTTTAGGGTTAGGGTTAGGGTTAGGGATAGGGTAAAAATTAGGTTTAGGGTTAGGGTAGGGTTAGAGTAAGGGTTAGGGTTAGGTTTAGGGTAAGGGTAAGTTTTAGGGTTAGGGTTACGGTTAGGGTAAGGGTTAGGGTTAGGGTTAGGGTTAGGGTAGGGCTTAGGGTTAGTGTTAGTGTTAGGGTTAGGGTTAGGTTTAGGGTTAGGGTAAGGGTAAGTGTTAGGGTTAGGGTTATGGTAAGGGTTAGGTTTAGGGTTAGATTTAGGGTGAGGATTAGGCTAAGGGTAAGGGTTAGGGTTAGGTTTAGGGTTAGTGTTAGTGTTAGGTTTAGGGTTAGGTTTAGGGTCAGGGTTAGGGTAAGGATTAGGGTTAGGGTTAGGGTTAGGGTAAGGGTTAGGGTTACGGTTAGGGTTAGGGTAAGGGTAAGGGTTAGGATTAGGTTTAGCGTTATTTTTAGTGTTAGTGTTAGGGTTAGGGTTAGGGTAAGGGTAAGGGTTAGTGTTAATTTTACGGTTAGGGTTACGTTTAGGGTTAGGGTTAGCTTAGGGTAAGGGTATGTGTTAGGGTTAGGATTAGGGGTAGGGTTAGGGTAAAGGTTAGGGTTAGGTTTAGGTTTAGGGTTAGGGTAAGGGTAAGGGTTAGCATTAGGGTTAGGGTTAGGTTTAGGGTCGGGTTAAGGTTAGGTTTACGGTTAGGGTAAGGGTAAGGGTTTGGGTGAGGGATAGGTTAGGGGTGTTAGGGTTAGTGTTAGTGTTAGGGTTAGGTTTAGGGTTATGGTAAGGGTTAGGGTTAGCGTTAGGTTAAGGTTATGTGTTAGGGTTAGGGTAAGGATTAGGGTTAGGGTTAGCGTTTGGGTAAGGGGAGGGTTAGGGTTAGGGTTAGGATTAAGGTAAGTTTTAGGGTTAGGGTTAGGGTTAGGGTTAGGTTTAGGGTAAGTGTTAGGGTTAGGTTTAGGGTAAGGGTAAGGTTTAAGGTTAGGATTAGGGTTAGGGTTAGGGTAAGGGTAAGGGTTAGGTTTAGGGTTAGGGTTAGGGTTAGGTTTAGGTTTAGGGTAAGGGTAAGTGTTAGGGTTAGGGTTAAGGTAAGGGTTAGGGTTAGGGTTAGGTTTAGTTAGATTTAGGATAACGGTAAGGGTTAGGGTTAGGGTTAGGATTAGGGGTTAGGGTAAGGTTTAGGGTTAGGTTTAGGGTTAGGGTTAGTGTAAGGGTAACGCTTAGGTTTAGGGTTAGGGTTAGGTTTAGGGTTAGTGTTAGGGTTAGAGTTAGGTTTAGGGTTAGGGTAAGTGTAAAGTTTAGAGTTAAATTTAGGGTTCGGGTTAGGTTAAGGGTTACGGTTAGGGGTTAGGGTTAGGGTTAGGGTTAGGGTAAGGGTTAGGGTTAGGGTTAGGGTTAGTGTAAGCGTTAGGGTTAGGGTTTGGTTTAGGGTAAGTGTTACGGTTATGGTTAGGTTTAGGTTACGGGTTAGGGTCAGGTTTAGGGTAAGGGTAAGGTTTAGGTTTAGGGTTAGGGTTTGGGTTAGGGTAAGGATAAGGGTTAGAGTAAGGGTTAGGGTTAGGTTTAGGTTTAGGGTAAGGTAAGGGTTAGGGTTAGAGTTAGGTTAAGGGTTAGGGTTAGGGTTAGGGTTAGGGTAGGGTTTAGGGTAAGGGTAAGTGTTTGGGTTAGTATTAGGTTTAGGATAAGGTAAGGGGTAGGGTTAGGGTTAGGGTTAGGGGTTAGGTTTAGGGTTAGGGTTAGTGTTAGGTTTAGGGTTAGGGTAAGGGTAAGGTTTAGGGTTAGGGTTAGGGTTAGGGTTAGGGTTAGTGTAAGGTTTTGGGTTTGGATTAGGGTAAGGGCAAGGTTAGGGTTAGGTTTAGGGTTAAGATTAGGGTTAGGGTTAGGGATAGGTTTAGGGTTAGGGTTAGGGTAAGGATAAATGTTAGGGTTAGGGTTAGGGTTAGGGTTAAGATTATTGTTAGGGTTATGGTTAAGTTTAGGGTAAGGGTTAGAGTTAGGGTTAGGGTTAGGGTTAGGTTAGGGTTAGGGTTAGGGTTAGGTTTAGGGTTAAGTTTAGGGTTAGGGTTAGGGTTAGGGTTAGGGTTAGGTTAAGGGTAAGGGTTAGGGTTAGGGTTAGGGTTAGGATTAAGGTAAGTGTTAGGGTTAGGGTTAGGATTAAGGTAAGTGTTAGGGTTAGGGTTAGCGTTAGGGTTAGGGTTAGGTTTAGGGTAAGGGTTAGGGTTAGGTTTAGGGTAAGGGTAAGGTTTAGGGTTAGGATTAGGGTTAGGGTTAGGGTAAGGGTAAGGGTTAGGTTTAGGGTTAGGTTAGGTTTAGGGTTAGGGTTAGGGTAAGGGTAAGTGTTAGGGTTAGGGTTGGGGTAAGGTTTAGGGTTAGGGTTAGAGGAAGGGGAAGGGTTAGGATTAGTTTTAGGGTTAAGGGTTAGGGTTAGGGTTAGGGTTAGGTTTAAGGTTAGGTTTAGGGTTACTTTTAGGGATAGGGTTAGGGTTAGGGTAAGGGTATGTGTTAGGGTTAAGGTTAGGGTTAGGGTTAGGATATGGGTTAGGATTAGGGTTAGGGTTAGGGTATCGTTAGGGTTAGGATAAGGGTTAGGGTAAGTGTTAGGGTTAGTGTTAGGGTTAGGGTTAGGTTTAGGGTAAGGGTTAGGGTTAGGGATAGGGTTAGGTTTAGGGTTAGTGTTAGGTTTAGGATTAGGGTTAGAGTAAGGGGAAGGGTTAGGGTTAGTTTTAGGGTTAATGGTTAGGGTTAGGGTTAGGGTTAGGTTTAAGGTTAGGTTTAGGGTTACGTTTAGGGATAGGGTTAGGGTTAGGGTAAGGGTATGTGTTAGGGTTAAGGTTAGGGTTAGGGTTAGGATAAGGGTTAGGATTAGGGTTAGGGTTAGGGTATCGTTAGGGTTAGGATAAGGGTTAGGGTAAGTGTTAGGGTTAGTGTTAGGGTTAGGGTTAGGTTTAGGGTTAGGGTAAGGGTACGGGTTAGGGTTAGGTTTAGGGTTATGGTTAGGGTTATGGTTAGGTTTAGGGTTAGTGTTAGTGTAAGGGTAAAGGTTCGGTTTAGTGTTAGTGTTAGGGTTAAGGTTATGGTTAAGGTTAGGGTTAGAGTTAGGGGAAGGGTTAGGGTAAGAGTTAGGGTTAGGTTCATGGTAAGGTTTATGGTTAGGTTTAGGGTTAGGTTTAGAGGTAGTTTTAGGGTTAGTGTAAGGGTTAGGGTTAGGTTTAAGTTTAGGGTTAGGGTTAGGTTAGGGTTAGGGTTAGGTTTAGAGTAACGATTAGGGTTAGGGTTAGGTTTAGGGTTAGAGTTAGGGTAAGGGTAAGGGTTAGGTTCAGGGTTAGGGTTAGGTTTAGGGTTAGGGTTATTGTTATGGTTAGGGTAAAGATATGTTTTAGGGTTAAGATTAGAATTAGGTTTAGGGTTAGGGTTAGAGTTAATGTTAGGGTTAGGGTGATGGTAAGTGTAAGGGTTAGGGTTAGGTTTAGGGTTATTGTTAGGATAAGGGTAAGGGTCAGGGTTAGAGTTAGGGTTAGGGTAAGGGTAACGGTTCGGGTTAAGGTTAGGGTTAGGGTAGGGTTAGTTATAGGGAAACGGTTAGGTTAAGGGTAAGGGTTAGGGTTAGTGTTAGAGTAAGGGTTAGGTTTAGGGTTAGGGTTAGGGTTAGGTTTAGGATAAGGGTAAGTTTTAGGGTTAGGGTTAGGGTTAGGGTAAGGGTTAGGGTTAGGGTTAGGTTTAGGGTGAGGATTAGGGTAAGGGTAAGGGTTAGGGTTAGGGTTAGGTTTAGGATTAGTTTTAGGTTTAGGGTTAGGGTTAGGGTAATGGGAAGGGTTAGGATTAGTTTTAGGATTAAGGGTTAGGGTTAGGGTTAGGGTTAGGGTTAGGGTAACGATTAGGATTAGGTTTAGGGTTAGGGTTAGAGTTAGGTTTAGGGTTAGGGTAAGGATTAGGGTTAGGGTTAAGTTTAGGGTTAGGGTTAGGGTTAGGGATAGGGTAAAAATTAGGTTTAGGGTTAGGGTAGGGTTAGAGTAAGGGTTAGGGTTAGGTTTAGGGTAAGGGTAAGTTTTAGGGTTAGGGTTACGGTTAGGGTAAGGGTTAGGGTTAGGGTTAGGGTTAGGGTAGGGCTTAGGGTTAGTGTTAGTGTTAGGGTTAGGGTTAGGTTTAGGGTTAGGGTAAGGGTAAGTGTTAGGGTTAGGGTTATGGTAAGGGTTAGGGTTAGGGTTAGATTTAGGGTGAGGATTAGGCTAAGGGTAAGGGTTAGGGTTAGGTTTAGGGTTAGTGTTAGTGTTAGGTTTAGGGTTAGGGTTAGGGTCAGGGTTAGGGTAAGGATTAGGGTTAGGGTTCCGGTTAGGGTTAGGGTAAGGGTAAGGGTTAGGGTTAGGTTTAGCGTTATTTTTAGTGTTAGGGTTAGGGTTAGGGTTAGGGTAAGGGTAAGGGTTAGTGTTAATTTTACGGTTAGGGTTACGTTTAGGGTTAGGGTTAGCTTAGGGTAAGGGTATGTGTTAGGGTTAGGATTAGGGGTAGGGTTAGGGTAAGGGTTAGGGTTAGGTTTAGGTTTAGGGTTAGGGTAAGGGTAATGGTTAGCATTAGGGTTAGGGTTAGGTTTAGGGTCGGGTTAAGGTTAGGTTTACGGTTAGGGTAAGGGTAAGGGTTAGGGTGAGGGATAGGTTAAGGGTTAGGGTTAGTGTTAGTGTTAGGGTTAGGTTTAGGGTTATGGTAAGGGTTAGGGTTAGCGTTAGGTTAAGGGTATGTGTTAGGGTTAGGGTTAGGGTTAGGGTTAGCGTTTGGGTAAGGGGAGGGTTAGGGTTAGGGTTAGGATTAAGGTAAGTGTTAGGGTTAGGGTTAGGGTTAGGGTTAGGTTTAGGGTAAGTGTTATGGTTAGGTTTAGGGTAAGGGTAAGGTTTAAGGTTAGGATTAGGGTTAGGGTTAGGGTTAGGGTAAGGGTAAGGGTTAGGTTTAGGTTTAGGGTTAGGGTTAGGTTTAGGTTTAGGGTAAGGGTAAGTGTTAGGGTTACGGTTAAGGTAAGGGTTAGGGTTAGGGTTAGGTTTAGTTAGGTTTAGGATAACGGTTATGGTTAGGGTTAGGGTTAGGATTAGGGGTTAGGGTAAGGTTTAGGGTTAGGTTTGGGTTAGGGTTAGTGTAAGGGTAAGGGTTAGGTTTAGGGTTAGGGTTAGCTTTAGGGTTAGTGTTAGGGTTAGAGTTAGGTTTAGGGTTAGGGTAAGTGTAAAGTTTAGGGTTAAATTTAGGGTTCGGGTTAGGTTAAGGGTTAAGGTTAGGGGTTAGGGTTAGGGTTAGGGTTAGGGTTAGGGTTAGGGTAAGGGTTAGGTTTAGGGTTAGGGTTAGTGTAAGCGTTAGGGTTAGGGTTTGGTTTAGGGTAAGTGTTAGGGTTATGGTTAGGTTTAGGTTACGGGTTAGGGTCAGGTTTAGGGTAAGGGTAAGGTTTAGGTTTAGGGTTAGGGTTTGGGTTAGGGTAAGGATAAGGGTTAGGGTAAGGGTTAGGGTTAGGTTTAGGGTTAGGGTAAGGTAAGGGTTAGGGTTAGAGTTAGGTTAAGGGTTAGGGTTAGGGTTAGGTTTAGGGTAGGGTTTAGGGTAAGGGTAAGTGTTTGGGTTAGTATTAGGGTTAGGATAAGGTAAGGGGTAGGGTTAGGGTTAGGGTTAGGGGTTAGGTTTAGGGTTAGGGTTAGTGTTAGGTTTAGGGTTAGGGTAAGGGTAAGGTTTAGGGTTAGGTTTAGGTTTAGGGTTAGGGTTAGTGTAAGGTTTTGGGTTTGGATTAGGGTAAGGGCAAGGTTAGGGTTAGGTTTAGGGTTAAGATTAGGGTTAGGGTTAGGGATAGGTTTAGGGTTAGGGTTAGGGTAAGGATAAATGTTAGGGTTAGGGTTAGAGTTAGGGTTAAGGTTATTGTTAGGGTTATGGTTAGGTTAGGGTAAGGGTTAGAGTTAGGGTTAGGGTTAGGGTTAGGTTAGGGTTAGGGTTAGGGTTAGGTTTAGGGTTAAGTTTAGGGTTAGGGTTAGGGTTAGGGTTAGGTTTAGGTTAAGGGTAAGGGTTAGGGTTAGGGTTAGGGTTAGGATTAAGGTAAGTGTTAGGGTTAGGGTTAGGATTAAGGTAAGTGTTAGGGTTAGGGTTAGCGTTAGGGTTAGGGTTAGGTTTAGGGTAAGGGTTAGGGTTAGGTTTAGGGTAAGGGTAAGTTTTAGGGTTAGGATTAGGGTTAGGGTTAGGGTAAGGGTAAGGGTTAGGTTTAGGGCTAGGTTAGGTTTAGGGTTAGGGTTAGGGTAAGGGTAAGTGTTAGGGTTAGGGTTGGGGTAAGGTTTAGGGTTAGGGTTAGAGGAAGGGGAAGGGTTAGGATTAGTTTTAGGGTTAAGGGTTAGGGTTAGGGTTAGGGTTAGGTTTAAGGTTAGGTTTAGGGTTACGTTTAGGGATAGGGTTAGGGTTAGGGTAAGGGTATGTGTTAGGGTTAAGGTTAGGGTTAGGGTTAGGATAAGGGTTAGGATTAGGGTTAGGGTTAGGGTATCGTTAGGGTTAGGATAAGGGTTAGGGTAAGTGTTAGGGTTAGTGTTAGGGTTAGGGTTAGGTTTAGGGTAAGGGTTAGGGTTAGGGATAGGGTTAGGTTTAGGGTTAGTGTTAGGTTTAGGGTTAGGGTTAGAGTAAGGGGAAGGGTTAGGGTTAGTTTTAGGGTTAAGGGTTAGGGTTAGGGTTAGGGTTAGGTTTAAGGTTAGGTTTAGGGTTACGTTTAGGGATAGGGTTAGGGTTAGGGTAAGGGTATGTGTTAGGGTTAAGGTTAGGGTTAGGGATAGGATAAGGGTTAGGATTAGGGTTAGGGTTAGGGTATCGTTAGGGTTAGGATAAGGGTTAGGGTAAGTGTTAGGGTTAGTGTTAGGGTTAGGGTTAGGTTTAGGGTTAGGGTAAGGGTACGGGTTAGTGTTAGGTTTAGGGTTATGTTTAGGGTTATGGTTAGGTTTAGGGTTAGTGTTAGTGTAAGGGTAAAGGTTCGGTTTAGTGTTAGTGTTAGGGTTAAGGTTATGGTTAAGGTTAGGGTTAGGGTTAGGGGAAGGGTTAGGGTAAGAGTTAGGGTTAGGTTCATGGTAAGGTTTATGGTTAGGTTTAGGGTTAGGTTTAGAGGTAGTTTTAGGGTTAGTGTAAGGGTTAGGGTTAGGTTTAAGTTTAGGGTTAGGGTTAGGTTAGGGTTAGGGTTAGGTTTAGAGAAAGGATTAGGGTTAGGGTTAGGTTTAGGGTTAGAGTTAGGGTAAGGGTAAGGGTTAGGTTCAGGGTTAGGGTTAGGTTTAGGGTTAGGGTTATTGTTATGGTTAGGGTAAAGATATGTTTTAGGGTTAAGATTAGAATTAGGTTTAGGGTTAGGGTTAGAGTTAATGTTAGGGTTAGGGTGATGGTAAGTGTAAGGATTAGGGTTAGGTTTAGGGTTATTGTTAGGGTAAGGGTAAGGGTTAGGGTTAGAGTTAGGGTTAGGGTAAGGGTAACGGTTCGGGTTAAGGTTAGGGTTAGGGTAGGGTTAGTTATAGGGATAGGGTTAGGGTAAGGGTAAGGGTTAGGGTTAGTGTTAGAGTAAGGGTTAGGTTTAGGGTTACGGTAAGGGATAGAGTTAGGGTTAGGTTTAGAGTAACGGTTAGGGTTAGGTTTAGGATAAGGGTAAGTTTTAGGGTTAGGGTTAGGGTTAGGGTAAGGGTTAGGGTTAGGTTTAGGTTTAGGGTGAGGATTAGGGTAAGGGTAAGGGTTAGGGTTAGGGTTAGGTTTAGGATTAGTTTTAGGTTTAGGGTTAGGGTTAGGGTTAGGGTAATGGGAAGGGTTATGATTAGTTTTAGGGTTAAGGGTTAGGGTTAGGGTTAGGTTTAAGGTTAGGTTTAGGGTTACATTTAGGGTTAGGGTTAGGGTTTGGGTAAGGGTATGTGTTAGGGTTGAGGTTAGGGTTAGGGTTAGGATAAGGGTTAGGATTAGGGTTAGGGTTAGAGTATCCTTAGGGTTAGGGTTAGGGTTAGGGTAAGTGATAGGGTTAGTTTTAGGGTTAGGGTTAGGTTTAGGGTAAGGGTTAGGGTTAGGGATAGGGTTAGGGTAAGGGTAAGCGTTAGGGTTAGGGTTAGGTTTAGTGTTAGGGTTAGGGTAAGGGTAAGCGTTAGTGTTAAGTTTAGGGTTAGGGTTAGGTTTAGGTTTAGGGTTAGGGTTTGGATAAGGGTAAGGGTTAGTGTTAGGATTAGGGTTAGGGTTAAGGTAAGGGTTAGGGTTAGGGTTAGGGTTAGGTTTAAGTTTAGTGTTAGGGTAAGGGTAAAGATTCGGACTAGGGTAGGGTTAGGGTTAAGGTTATGGTTAAGGTTAGGGTTAAGGTTAGGGTTAGGGTTAGGGTTAGGGTTAGGGTTAGTATTAAGGTTAGGGTTAGGGTAAGGGTTAGGGATAGGGTTAGGGTTAGGGTTAGGGTAAGGGTATGTGTTAGGGTTAGCGTTAGGGTTTGGGTTAGCGTTTGGGTAAGGGTAAGGGTTAGCTTTAGATTTAGAGTTAAGGTAAGGCTAAGGCTTTGGGTTCGGGTTAGGGTTAGGGTTAGGATAAGGTAAGGGGTAGGGGTAGGTTTAGTGTTAGGTTTAGGGGTTAGGGTTAGGGTTAGGGTTAGGGTTAGGGTAAGGATTAGGGTTAGGTTTAGGGTTAGGGTTAGAGTTAGGTTTAGGGTTAGGGTAAGGATTAGGGTTAGGGTTAAGTTTAGGGTTAGGGTTAGGGTTAGGGATAGGGTAAAATTTAGGGTTAGGGTTAGGGTAGGGTTAGAGTAAGGGTTAGGGTTAGGTTTAGGGTAAGGGTAAGTTTTAGGGTTAGGGTTAGGGTTAGGGTTAGGGTAAGGGTAAGGGTTAGTGTTAATTTTACGGTTAGGGTTACGTTTAGGGTTAAGGTTAGCTTAGGGTAAGGGTAGGTGTTAGGGTTAGGATTAGGGGTAGGGTTACGGTAAGGGTTAGGGTTAGGTTTAGGGTTAAGGTTAGGGTAAGGGTAAGGGTTAGCATTAGGGTTAGGGTTAGGTTTAGGGTCGGGTTAAGGTTAGGTTTACGGTTAGGGTAAGGGTAAGGGTTAGGGTGAGCGATAGGTTAAGGGTTAGGGTTAGTGTTAGTGTTAGGGTTAGGTTTAGGGTTATGGTAAGGGTTAGGGTTAGCGTTAGGTTAAGGGTATGTGTTAGGATTAGGGTTAGGGTTAGGGTTAGCGTTTGGGTAAGGGGAGGGTTAGGGTTAGGGTTAGGATTAAGGTAAGTGTTAGGGTTAGGGTTAGGGTTAGGGTTAGGTTTAGGGTAAGAGTTAGGGTTAGGTTTAGGGTAAGGGTAAGGTTTAAGGTTAGGATTAGGGTTAGGGTTAGGGTAAGGGTAAGGGTTAGGTTTAGGGTTAGGGTTAGGGTTAGGTTTAGGTTTAGGGTAAGGGTAAGTGTTAGGGTTAGGGTTAAGGTAAGGGTTAGGGTTAGGGTTAGGTTTAGGATAACGGTAAGGGTTAGGGTTAGGGTTAGGATTAGGGGTTAGGGTAATGGTTAGGGTTAGGTTTAGGGTTAGGGTTAGTGTAAGGGTAAGGGTTAGGTTTAGGGTTATGGTTAGGTTTAGGGTTAGTGTTAGGGTTAGAGTTAGGTTTAGGGTTAGGGTAAGTGTAAAGTTTAGGGTTAAATTTAGGGTTCGGGTTAGGTTAAGGGTTAAGGTTAGGGGTTAGGGTTAGGGTTAGGGTTAGTGTAAGCGTTAGGGTTAGGGTTTGGTTTAGGGTAAGTGTTAGGGTTATGGTTATGTTTAGGGTTAGGGTTAGGGTTAGGGTAAGTTTTAGGGTTAAGGTTAGGGTTAGGGTAAGTATTAGGGTTAGGGTTACGTTTAGGGTTAGGGGTTAGGGTTAGGGTATGGATAAAAGTTAGGGTTAGGGATAGGATTTGGGTTCGGGTAATGTTTAGCGTTAGGGATAGGGTATGGGTAAGTGTTAGAGTTGTGTTAGGGTGAGGGTTAAGGTTAGGGTTAGGGTACGGGTAAGGGTAAGGTTTAGGGTTAGGGTTAAGGTTAGGGTTGGGGTAATGGTTAGGGTTAGGTTTAGGGATAGGGTTAGGGTTAGGGTTAGGGCAAGGGTAAAGTTTAGGGTTAGGTTTAGGGTCAGGGTTTTGGTAAGGGTTAGGTTTAGGGTTAGGATTAGGTTCAGGGTTAGGGTTAGGGTTATGGTTAGGGTAAGGATAAGGGTTAGGGTTAGGGTTAGGGTTAGCGTTAATGTTAGGGGTAAGTTGAGGGTAAGTGTAAGTGTTAGGGTTAGGTTAAGGGTTAGGGTTAGGGTAAGGTTAAGGTTTAGGTTTAGGTTTAGGGTCAGGGTTACGGTAATGGTAAGGTTTAGGGCTAAGGTTAGGGTTAGGATTAGGGTTAGGTTAAGGTTTAGGATTAGGGTAAGTGTAAGGGTTAGGGTTAGCATTAGCGTTAGGGTTAATGTAAGGGTAAGGGTTAGGGTTATGCTTAGTTTTAGGTTTAGGTTTAGGGTAAGGGTAAGGGTTAGCGTTAGGTTTAGGGTTAGGTTTAGGGTTGGGGTTAAGGTTTGGGTTAGGTTTAGGGTAAGGGTAAGGGTTAGGGTTAGGATTAGGGAAGAGTTAGGGTTAGGGTTAGCATTACAGTTAGGGTTAGGTTTAGGGTTACGGTAATGGTTAGGGTTAGGGTTAGGGTAAGGGTATGTGTTAGGATTAGGGTTAGGGTTAGGGTAGCGTTTGGGTAAGGGTAAGGGTTAGCTTTATGGTGAGGGTTAAGGTAAGGGTAAGGGTTAAGGATAGGGTTAGGGTTAGGGTTAGGATTAGAGTACGGGTTAGGGTCAGGTTTAGGGTAAGGGTAAGGGTTAGCGTTGGGTTTAGGGTTAGGTTTAGGGTTGGGGTTAAGGTTTGGGTTAGGTTTAGGGTAAGGGTAAGGGTTAGGGTTAGGGTTAGTGTTAGGTTTAGTTTTAGGGTAAGGTAAGGGTTAGGGTTAGAGTTAGGTTAAGGGTTAGGGTTAGGGTTAGGGTAGGGTTTAGGGTAAGGGTAAGTGTTTGGGTTAGGGTTAGGGTTAGGATAAGGTAGGGGGTAGGGTTAGGGTTAGGGTTAGGGGTTAGGTTTAGGGTTAGGGTTAGTGTTAGGTTTAGGGTTAGGGTAAGGGTAAGGTTAAGGGTTAGGGTTAGGGTTAGGGTTAGTGTAAGGTTTTGGGTTTGGGTTAGGGTACGGCAAGGTTAGGGTTAGGTTTAGGGTTAAGATTAGTGTTAGGGTTAGGGATAGGTTTAGGGTTAGGGTTAGCGTAAGGATAAATGTTAGGGTTAGGGTTAGGGTTAGGGTTAAGGTTTTTGTTAGGGTTATGGTTAGGGTTAGGGTAAGGGTTACGGTTAGGGTTAGGGTTAGGTTAGGGTTAGGGTTAGGGTTAGGGTTAGGGTTAAGTTTAGGGTTAGGGTTAGGGTTAGGGTTAGGGTTAGGTTAAGGGTAAGGGTTAGGGTTAGGGTTAGGGTTAGGGTTAGGTTTAAGGTAAGTGTTAGGGTTAGGGTTAGCGTTAGGGTTAGGGTTACGTTTAGGGTAAGGTTTAGGGTTAGGTTTAGGGTAAGGGTAAGGTTCAGGGATAGGATTAGGGTTAGGGTTAGGGTAAGGGTAAAGGTTAGGTTTAGGGTTAGGGTTAGGGTTAGGTTTAGGGTTAGGGTAAGGGGAAGTGTTAGGGTTAGGGTTAGGGTAAGGGTTAGGGTTAGGGTTAGGTTTAGGGTGAGGATTAGGGTAAGAGTAAGTGTTTGGGTTAGGTTAGGTTTAGGGTTAGTGTTAGGTTTAGGGTTAGGTTTATGGTAAGGGGAAGGGTTAGGATTAGTTTTAGGTTTAAGGGTTATGGTTAGTGTTAGGGTTAGGGTTAGGTTTAAGGTTAGGTTTAGGGTTACGTTTAGGGTTAGGGTTAGGGTTAGGGTAAGGGTATGTGTTAGGGTTAAGGTTAGGGTTAGGGTTAGGATAAGGGTTAGGATTAGGGTTATGGTTAGAGTATCGTTAGGGTTAGGGTTAGGGTTAGGGTATGTGTTAGAGTTAGTGTTAGGGTTAGGGTTAGGTTTAGGGTAAGGGTTAGGGTTAGGGTTATGGTATGGTTTAGGGGTAGGGTTAGGGTTAGGGTAAGGGTTAGTTTTAGGGTTAGGGGAAGGGTTAGGGTTAGGGTTAGGGTTAGTGTTAGTGTAAGGTTTAGGGTTAGGATTAAGGTTAGGTTTAGGGTTAGGGTTATTGTTAGGGTTAGGGTTAGGGTAAGGGTTAGGGTTAGGGTAAGGTTTAGTTTTAGGGTTAGGGGAAGGTTTAGGGTTAGGGTTAGGGTTAGGGTTAGTGTAAGGTTTAGGGTTAGGATTAGGGTTAGGTTTAGGGTTAGGGTTATTGTTAGGGTTAGGGTTAGGGTAAGGGTTAGGGTTAGGGTTAGGGTTAGGTTCGGGGGCAGGGTAAGGGTAAGTGTTCGAGTTAGATGAGGGTTAGGATAAGGGTAAGTGTTAGCGTTAGGGTTAGGGTTAGGGGTTAGGGTTAGGGTTACGGTAAGGGTTAGGGTTAGGTGTTAGGGTTAGTGTTACGGTTAGGTAAACGTTTAGGATTAGGGTGTGGTTTAGGGTTAAGATAAGGGTTAAGGTTAGGGTTTGGGTTAGGGTAAGCGTTAGGTTTAGGGTTATGATTAGGGTTAGAGTTAGGGTTAGGTTTAGGATTAGGTTTAGGGTTAAGGTTAGGTTAACGTTAAGGGTTAGGGTTAAGGTTAGGGTTAGGTTTAGGGTTAGGGTAAGGGTAAGTATTAGGGTTAGGATTAGGGTTAGGGTTAGGGCAAGGGTTAGGGTTAGGTTTACGGTTAGGGTTAGAGTAAGTGTAAGGGTTAGGGTTATGTTTGGGTTAGGGTTAGGTTTATGGTTAGGGTTAGGGTTAGGGTATGGGTAACGGTTAGGGTTAGGGTTAGGTTTAGTATTAGGTTTAGGATTAGGGCTAGGGTATGGGTTAGGGATAGGGTTAGGGTTAGGTTTAATGTTAGGGATAAGGTTAGGGTTAGGGTAAGGGTTAGGATTAGGTTTAGGGTAAGCGTAAGTTTCAGCTTTATGGTTACGGTTAGGGTTAGGGTAAGGGTTAGGGTTAGGGTTAGGGTTAGCATTAAGGTTAGGGTTAGGGTAAGGGTAAGGGTTAGGGTTAGGGTGAGGGTTAGAGTTAGGGTTACGGTTAGGGTTAGGGGTTATGGTTAGAGTTAGGTTTAGGGTGAGGTTTAGGGTAAGGATAAGAGTTAGGGTTAGGGATAGGGTTTGGATTCGGATTAGATTAGGTTTAGGGTTAGGGTAAGGGTAAGGGTTAGGGTTAGGTTTAGGGTGAAGGTTAGGGTTAGGATTAGGGCAAGGGTAAGGGTTAGGGCTTGTGTTAGGGAAGGCTTAGGGTAAGGGTTAAGTTAGGGTTGGGTTAGGGTAGGGGTTAGGGTAAGGGTAAGTTTTAGGGTTAGGGTTAGAATAAGGGTAAGTTTTAGGGGTAGGGTTAGGGGTTAGGGTTAGGCGAAGGATTAGGGGTAGGTTTAGGGTTAGTGTTAGGGTAAGAATAAGGATTAGGTTTAGGGTTAGGGTTAAGGTAAGGCTAAGGGTTAGGGTTAGCGTTAGGGTTAAGTTTATTGTAAGGGTTAGGGTTAGGGGTTAGGTTTAGGGTGAGGGTTAGAGTAACGGTTAGGTTTAGGGTTAGGGTAAGTGTAAGTGTTCGGGTTAGGGTTTGTGTAAGTGTTAGGGTTAGGGTTAGGGTTAGGGTAAGAGTTAGGAAAAGGGTTAGGGTTAGGGTTAGGTTTAGGGGTGGGGTTAAGTTTAGGGTTATGGTTAGGGTAAGTGTAAGTGTTAGGGTTAGGATTAGGGTAAGGGTAAGTGTTAGGGTTAGGGTAAGGGTAAGGGTTAGGGTTAGGGTTAGTGTTAGGGGTTAGGGTTAGGGTTAGGTTTAGGGTTAGGATTAGGGTTAGGGTTAGGTTTAGGGTTAGGGTTAGTGTAAGGTTTAGGGTTAGGGTTAGGGTAATGGTAAGGGTCAGGGTTAGGGTTAGGGTTAGGGTTGGGTTAAGGGTTAGGGTTAGGGGTTAGGGTTAGTGTTAGGGTTAGGTTTAAGATTAGGGTAAGAGTAAGTGTTAGGGTTAGGGTTAGGGTTAGGGAACAGGTAAGGGTTAGAGTTAGGATTAGGGTTAGGGTTAGGCTTAAGTTTTGGGTTAGGGTTAGGGTTACGGTAAGAGTTAGGTTTAGGATGAGGGTAAAGGTTTGGATTAGGTTAAGGGTTAGGGATAGGGGTTAGTGTTAGGGTTAGGGTTAGGGTAAGGGTTAGGGTTAGGGTTAGGGTTAAGGATAATATTAGGGTAAGGTTTAGGGTAAGGGTAAGTGTTAGGATTACAGTAAGTGTTAGGGTAAGTGTTAGGGTTAGGGTTAGGTTTAGGGTTGGGGTTAAGTTTAGGGTTAGGGTTAGGGTAAGAGTAATGGTTAGGTTTAGGAATAGGGTAAGGGTAAGTTTTAGGGTTAGGGTTAGGTTTAGGGTTAGGAAAAGGGTAAGGGTTAGGGTTAGGTTTAGGTGGTAGGGTTAGGGTTAGGTTTAGGGATAGGTTTAGGGTTAGGGTTAGGGTTAGGGTAAGGGTAAGGTTAGGGTTAGGTTTAGGGTCAGGGTTAGGGTTAAGGTTAGGGTTAGGGTTAGGGTTAGGGTAGGGTTAGGGTTAGGGTTAGGGTAAGGGTAAGGGTTAGATTTAGGGTTAGGGAAAGGGTAAGGATTAGGGTTAGGGGTAGGTTTAGGGTATGGATTAGGGTTAGGGTTAGGGTTAGAGTTAGGGTTAGGGTAAGGGTAAGGATTAGGTTTAAGGTTAGGGTTAGGGTAAGGGTTAGGGTAAGGGTTAGGGTAAGGGTAAGTGTTAGGTTAGGGTTAGGATTAGGGTAAGTGTTAGGGTAAGGGTTAGGGTTAGGGTTAGGTTTAGGGTTGGGGTTAAGTTTAGGGTTAGGGTTAGGGTAAGAGTAAGGATTAGGGTTAGGGTTCGGGTTTGGGTAAGTGTTAGGATTAGGGTTAGCGTTAGGGGTAGGGTTACGTTAAAGGTTAGGTTAAGGTTAGGTTAAGTGTAACTGTTAGGGTTAGGGTTAGGGTAAGGGTTAGGGTTGGTGTTAGGGTTAGGGTAAGTGTTAAGATAAGGGTTAGGATTAGGGTTAGGGTTAGGGGTAGGGTTACGGTAAGAGTAAGGGTTAGGGTTAGGGTTAGGTTTAGGTTTAGGTTTAGGGTTAGGGTTGGGTAAGGGTAAGGGTTAGGGTTAGGGTTAGGGTTAGGGTAAGGGTAAGTGTTAGTTTTAGGGTTATGGTTAGGGTAAGGGTAAGGGTTAGGGTTAGGATTAGGGTTAGGGTTAGGAAAAGGGTTAGGGTTAGGTTTAGAGTTAGGGTTAGGTTTAGGGTTATGGTTAGGGTAAGGGTAAGTGTTAGGGTTAGGGTTAGGGTTAGGGTTGGGTTAAGGTTTAGGTTTAGTGGTTAGGGTTAGGGTGAGGGTTAGGTTAAGGGTTAGGTTAGAGTTAGGGTAAGTGTAACTGTTAGGGTTAGGGTTAGGGTAAGGGTTAGGGTTGGTGTTAGGGTTAGGGTAAGTGTTAGGATAAGGGTTAGGATTAGGGTTAGGTTTAGGGTTGGGGTTAAGGTTAGGGTTAGGTTTAGGGTAAGAGTAAGGGTTAGGATTAGGGTTAGGGTTAAGGTAAGTGTTACGGTTAGAGTTAGAGTTAGAGTTAGGGTTTGGGTAAGGGTAAGGGTTAGGGTTAGGGTTAGGGGTTAGGGTTAGGCTAAGGGTAAGGGTTAGGGTTAGGGTTAGGTTAGGGTTAGGTTTAGCGTTACGGTTAGTGTTAGTGTAAGGGTTAGGGTTATGTTTAGGATTAGGGTTAAGTTTAGGGTTAGTGTTAGTCTTACGGTTTGGGTTAGGGTTCGGTTTAGGGTTAGGTTTAGGGTAAGGGTAGGGGTTAGGGTTAGGGAAAGGGTACGGGTTAGGGTTAGGGTTCCGGTTCGGGTAAGGAGTGGTGTTAGGGTTAGGGTTAGAGGTAGGGTTAGAGTAAGGGTATGGTTAGTGTTAGGGTTAGGTTAGGGTTAATGTTAGGGTTAGGGTAATTGTAAGGGATAGGGTTAAGGTTAGGGTTAGGGTTAGGTTTGGGTTAGGGTTAGGGTAAGTTAACGGTTAGGGTTAGGATTAGGGTTAGGGTTGGGTTACGAGTTACGGTTAGGGTTAGGTTTAGGGTAAGGGTAATGGTTTGATTTAGGGTTAGGGTTAGATTTAATGTTGGTATTAAGGTTAGGGTTAGGGTTAGGGTAAGGGTAAGGGTTAGTGTTAGGCCTAGGGTTAGCGTAAGGGTTAGGGTTAGCGTTAGGGTTAGGGTTACGGTTACGGTTACGGTTAGGGTTAGGGTTAGGGTAAGGGTATGTGTTAGGGTATGGGTTAGGGTTAGAGTTAGGTTAAGGGTAAGGGTTAGATTTAGGGTTAGGATTAAGGTAAGGATCAGGGATAGGGTTAGGGTTAGGGTTAGGTTTAGGTTTAAGGGTTAGGGTTAGGGTTAGGGAAAGTGTAAGTTTTAGAGTTAGGGTTAGGGTTAGGGTTAGGTTAAGGGAACGGTTTAAGCGTAGGGTTAGGGTACGGTGTAGGTTTAGGGTAAGGGTAAGGGTTAGGGTTAGGATTAGGGTTAGTGCTAGGGTAAGGGTTAAGGTTAGGGTTAGGGTTAGGGTAGGGGTTATGGTGAGGGTAAGTGTTAGGGTTAGGTTTAGGGTTAGGATAAGTGTAAGGGTTAGGGTTAGGGTTAGGGTTAGGGGATAGGGTTAGGGTTAGGTTAGGTTTAGCGTTAGGGTTAGGGTACGGTTAATGGTTAGGTTTAGGTTAAGGTTAGGGTTAGTGTCAGGTTTAGGGTTACGGTTATTGTAAGGGTAAGGGTTAGGGGTAGGGTTAGGGTTAAGCTTATGGTTAGGTTTAGGGTTAAGGTTAGGTTTAGAGTTAGGGTTAGGTTTAGGGTTAAGGATAGGGTTAGGGTTAGAGTTAGGGTAAGGGATAGGGTTAGCGTTAGGGTATGGGTTAGGGTTAGGGTTAGGGTTAAAGTTAGGTTTAGGGTTAGGGTAAGGGTAAGGGGTACGGTTAGGGTTTTGGTGGGTTAGGTTTAGGGTTAGGGGTTAGGGTTAGGGTTAGGGTTAGGGTAATGATTAGGGTTAGGGTTCGGGTTAGGGTAAGGGTTAGGGTTAGGGATTTGATTAGGGTAAGGGTAAGTGTTAGGATTAGAGTTCGGGTTAGGGTTAGGGTTAGGGTTAGGGTAAGGGTTAGGGTTAGGGTTAGGGTTAAGTTTAGGGTTAGGGAAAGTGTAAAGATTAGGATTAGGGCTAGGGTTAGGGTAAGGAATAGGGTTAGGGTTAGGGTGCGGGTTAGGGTAAGGTTAAGGGATAGGGTTAAGGTTAGGGTTAGGGTTAGGGTTAGGGTAAGGGTTAGGGTTAGGTTTAGGGTTAGGGTTAGGTTAAGGGTAAGGGTATTGTTTAGGGTTAGGGTTAGGTTTAGGGTTAGGTTTAGGGTTAGGGTTAAGGTAAGGATAAGGGTAAGGGTTAAGGTTAGGGTTAGGGTTAGTGTTAGGGTTGGGGTAAGGTTTAGGGTTGGAGTTATGTTTAGGGTAAGGGTAAGTGTTAGGGTTAGGATTAGGGTTAGGGTTAGGGTAAGGGTTAGTGTTAGGGTTAGGGTTAGGTTTAGGGTTAGGGTTAGGTTAAGGGTAAGGGTTAGGGTTAAGGTTACGGTTAGGTTTGGGTGTGGGGTTAAGTTTAGGGATAGGGTTAGAGTAAGGGTAAGGGTTGGGGTTAGGGTTAGGGTTAGGGTAAGGGTTAGGGTTAGGGTTAGGATTAGAGGTTAAGTTATTGGTTAGGGTTAGAGGTTAGGGATAGTGTTAGGGTTAGTGTAAGGTTTGGGGTTAGGATTAGGGTTAGGGTAACGGTTAGGGTTAGGGTTAGGGTTAGGGTAAGGGTAAGTGTTAGCATTAGGGTTAGGGTTAGAGTTAGGGTAAGTGTTAGGACCAACGTTAGGGTTAGGTTTAGATTTAGATTTGGGTTAAGTTTAGGGTTAGGGTTAGGGTAAGGGTAAGGGTTAGGGTTAGGGTTAGGGTTAGTGTAAGTGTTAGGGTTCGGGTTAGGGTTAGGGTTAGGGTAAGTGTAAGGGTTAGGGTTAGGGTTATGGTTAGGTTCAGGGGTTAGGGTTAGGTTTAGGGTTAGGTTAGGGTTAGGGTTAGGGTTAGGGTTAGGGTTAGGGTTTAGGGTGAGGGTTAGGGTTAGGGTTAGGTTTAGGGTTAGGGTAAGAGTAAGTGTTAGGGTTAGGGTTAGGGTACAGGTAAGGGTTAGAGTTAGGATTAGGGTTAGGTTAGGCTTAAGTTGTGGGTTAGGGTTAGTGTTAGGATAAGAGTTAGGTTTAGGATGAGGGTAAGGGTTAGGGTTAGGTTTACGGTTAGGGTTAGTGTTAGAGTTAGGTTAGGGTTAGGGTAAGGGTAAGGGTTAGCGTTACGGTTAGGGTTTGGATTAGGTTAAGGGTTAGGGATGGGGTTAGTGTTAGGGTTAGGGTTAGGGTAAGGGTTAGGGTTAGGGTTAGGGTTAAGGATAATGTTAGGGTAAGGTTTAGGGTAAGGGTAAGTGTTAGGATTGCAGTAAGTGTTAGGGTAAGGGTTAGGGTTAGGGTTAGGTTTAGGGTTGGCGTTAAGTTTAGGGTTAGGGTTAGGGATAGGTTTAGGAAAAGGGTAAGGGTTAGGGTTAGGTTTAGGTGGTAGGTTTAGGGTTAGGATTAGGGATAGATTTAGGGTTACGGTTAGGGTAAGGGTAAGGTTAGGGTTAGGTTTAGGGTCAGGTTTAGGGTAAAGGTTAGGGTTAGGGTTAGTGTTAGGGTAGGGTTAGGGTTAGGGTTAGGGTAAGGGTAAGGGTTAGATTTAGGGTTAGGGTTAGGGTTAGGGAAAGGGTAAGTATTAGGGTTAGGGGTAGGTTTAGGGTAAGGTTTAGGGTTAGGGTTAGGGTTAGGGTTAGGGTAAGGGTAAGGATTAGGTTTAAGTTTAGGGTTAGGGTAAGGGTTAGCGTAAGGGGTAGGGTAAGGGTAAGTGTTAGGTTAGGGTTAGGATTAGGGTAAGTGTTAGGGTAAGGGTTAGGGTTAGGGTTAAGTTTAGGGTTGGGGTTAAGTTTAGGGTTAGGGTTAGGGTAAGAGTAAGGGTTAGGGTTAGGGTTCGGGTTTGGGTAAGTGTTAGGATTAGGGTTAGGGTTAGGGGTAGTGTTAGGTTAAGGGTTAGGTTAGGGTTAGGTTAAGTGTAACTGTTAGGGTTAGGGTTAGGGTAAGGGTTAGGGTTGGTGTTAGGGTTAGGGTAAGTGTTAAGATAAGGGTTATGATTAGGGTTAGGGTCAGGGGTAGGGTTACGGTAAGAGTAAGGGTTAGGGTTAGGGTTAGGGTTAGGTTTAGGTTTAGGGTTAGGGTTGGGTAAGGGTAAGGGTTAGGGTTAGGTTTAGGGTTAGGGTTAGGGTTAGGGTAAGGGTAAGTGTTAGTTTTAGGGTTAGGGTTAGGGTTAGGGTAAGGGTAAGGGTTAGGGTTAGGATTAGGGTTAGGGTTAGGAAAAGGGTTAAGGTTAGGGTTAGGGGTAGGCTTAGGTTTAGGGTTACGGTTAGGGTAAGGGTAAGTGTTAGGGTTAGGGTTAGGGTTAGGGTTGGGTTAAGGTTTAGGTTTAGTGGTTAGGGTTAGGGTGAGGGTTAGGTTAAGGGTTAGGTTAGGGTTAGGGTAAGTGTAACTGTTAGGGTTAGGGTTAGGGTAAGGGTTAGGGTTGGTGTTTGGGTTAGGGTAAGTGTTATGATAAGGGTTAGGATTAGGGTTAGGTTTAGAGTTGGGGTTAAGGTTAGGGTTAGGTTTAGGGTAAGAGTAAGGGTTAGGATTAGGGTTAGGGTTAGGGTAAGTGTTACGGTTAGGGTTAGAGTTAGAGTTAGGGTTTGGGTAAGGGTAAGGTTTAGGGTTAGGGTTAGGGGTTAGGGTTAGGGTTAGGCTAAGGGTAAGGGTTAGGTTAAGGTTAGGGTTAGGTTTAGCGTTACGGTTAGTGTAAGGGTAAGGGTTAGGGTGATGTTTAGGATTAGGGTTAAGGTTAGGGTTAGTGTTAGTGTTATGGTTTGGGTTAGGGTTCGGTTTAGGGTTAGGTTTAGGGTAAGGGTAGGGGTTAGGGTTAGGGTTAGGGAAAGGGTACGGGTTAGGGTTAGGGTTCGGGTTCAGGTAAGGATTAGGGTTAGGGTTAGGGTTAGGGGTAGGGTTAGAGTAAGGTATGGTTAGTGTTAGGGTTAGGTTAGGGTTAATGTTAGGGTTAGGGTAATTGTAAGGGATAGGGTTAAGGTTAGGGTTAGGGTGAGGTTTGGGTTAGGGTTAGGGTAAGTTAACGGTTAGGGTTAGGATTAGGGTTAGTGTTGAGTTACGAGTTACGTTTAGGGTTAGGTTTAGGGTAAGGGTAATGGTTAGAGTTAGGGTTAGGGTTAGATTTAATGTTGGTATTAAAGTTAGGGTTAGGGTTAGGGTAAGGTAAGGGTTAGTGTTAGGCCTAGGGTTAGCGTAAGGGTTAGGGTTAGGGTTAGGGTTAGGGTTAGGGTTACGGTTAGGGTTAGGTTTAGGGTAAGGGTATGTGTTAGGGTTAGGGTTAGGGTTAGGGTTAGGGTTAGAGTTAGATTAAGGGTAAGGGTTAGATTTAGGGTTAGGATTAAGGTAAGGATAAGGGTTAGGGTTAGGGTTAGGGTTAGGTTTTGTTTTTAGGGTTAGGGTTAGGGTTAGGGTAAGTGTAAGTTTTAGAGTTAGGTTTAGGGCTAGGGTTAGCTTAAGGGAAAGGGTTAGGCGTAGGGTTAGGGTACGGTGTAGGTTTAGGGTAAGGGTAAGGGTTAGGGTTAGGATTAGGGTTAGTGCTAGGGTAAGGGTTAAGGTTAGGGTTAGGGTTAGGGTAGGGGTTATGGTAAGGGTAAGTGTTAGGGATAGGTTTAGGGTTAGGATAAGTGTAAGTGTTAGGGTTAGGGTTAGGGTTAGGGGTTAGGGTTAGGGTTAGGTTAGGTTTAGCGTTAGGGTTAGGGTAAGGTTAATGGTTAGGTTTAGGGTTAGGGTTAGGGTTAGTGTCAGGTTTAGGGTTACGGTTATTGTAAGGGTAAGGGTTAGGGTTAGGGTTAGGGTTAAGCTTATGGTTAGGTTTAGGGTTAAGATTAGGTTTAGGGTTAGGGTTAGGTTTAGGGTTAAGGATAGGTTTAGGGTTAGAGTTAGGGTAAGGGATAGGGTTAGGGTTAGGGTAAGGGTAAGTGTTAGGGTTAGGGTTTGGGTGGGTTAGGTTTAGGGTTAGGGGTTAGGGTTAGGGTTAGGGTTAGGGTAATGATTAGGGTTAGGGTTCGGGTTAGGGTAAGGGTTAGGGTTAGGGATTGGGTTAGGGTAAGGGTAAGTGTTAGGGTTAGAGTTAGGGTTAGGGTTAGGGTTAGGTTTAGGGTTAGAGAAAGTGGAAGGATTAGGATTAGGATAGGGGTAGGGTAAGGAATAGGGTTAGGGTTAGGGTGGGGGTTAGGGTAAGGTTAAGGGATAGGGTTAAGGTTAGGGTTAGGGTTAGGGTTAGGGTAAGGGTTAGGGTTAGGTTTAGGGTTAGGGTTAGGTTAAGGGTAAGGGTTTTGTTTAGGGTTAGGGTTAGGTTTAGGGTTAGGTTTAGGGTTAGGGTTAAGGTAAGGATAAGGGTAAGGGTTAAGGTTAGGGTTAGGGTTAGTGTTAGGGTTGGGGTAAGGTTTAGGGTTAGGGTTATGTTAAGGGTAAGGGTAAGGGTTAGGGTTAGGATTAGGGTTAGGGTTAGGGTAAGGGTTAGTGTTAGGGTTAGGGTTAGGTTTAGGGTTAGGGTTAGGTTAAGGGTAAGGGTTAGGGTTAAGGTTACGGTTAGGTTTGGGTGTGGGGTTAAGTTTAGGGATAGGGTTAGAGTAAGGGTAAGGGTTTGGGTTAGTGTTAGGGTTAGGGTAAGGGTTAGGGTTAGGGTTAGGATTAGAGGTTAAGTTATTGGTTAGGGTTAGAGTTTAGGGATAGTGTTAGGGTTAGTGTAAGGGTTGGGGTTAGGATTAGGGTTAGGGTAACGGTTAGGGTTAGGGTTAGGGTTAGGGTAAGGGTAAGTGTTAGCGTTAGGGTTAGGGTTAGAGTTAGGGTAAGTGTTAGGATAAACGTTAGGGTTAGGTTTAGGTTTAGGTTTGGGTTAAGTTTAGGGTTAGGGTTAGGGTAAGGGTTAGGGTTAGGGTTAGGGTTAGTGTAAGTGTTAGGGTTCGGGTTAGGGTTAGGGTTAGGGTAAGTGTAAGGGTTAGGGTTATGGTTATGGTTAGGTTCAGGGGTTAGGGTTAGGTTTAGGGTTAGGTTAGGGTTAGGGTTATGGTTAGGGTTAGGGTTAGGGTTTAGGGTGAGTGTTAGGGTTAGGGTTAGGTTTAGGGTTAGGGTAAGAGTAAGTGTTAGGGTTAGGGTTAGGGTTAGGGTTAGGGTACAGGTAAGGGTTAGAGTTAGGATTAGGGTTAGGTTTAGGCTTAAGTTTTGGGTTAGGGTTAGGGTTAGGATAAGAGTTAGGTTTAGGATGAGGGTAAGGGTTAGGGTTAGGTTTACGGTTAGGGTTAGTGTTAGAGTTAGGTTTAGGGTTAGGGTAAGGGTAAGGGTTAGTGTTACGGTTAGGGTTTGGATTAGGTTAAGGGTTAGGGATAGGGGTTAGTGTTAGGGTTAGGGTTAGGGTAAGGGTTAGGGTTAGGGTTAGGGTTAAGGATAATGTTAAGGTAAGGTTTAGGGTAAGGGTAAGTGTTAGGATTGCAGTAAGTGTTAGGGTAAGGGTTAGGGATAGGGTTAGGTTTAGGGTTGGCGTTAAGTTTAGGGTTAGGGTTAGGGTAAGAGTAATGGTTAGGGTTAGGATTAGGGTAAGGGTAAGTTTTAGGGTTAGGGTTAGGGTTAGGGTTAGGATAAGGGTAAGGGTTAGCGTTAGGTTTAGGTGGTAGGTTTAGGGTTAGGGTTAGGAATAGGTTTAGGGTTACGGTTAGGGTAAGGGTAAGGTTAGGGTTAGGTTTAGGGTCAGGGTTAGGGGTAAGGTTAGGGTTAGGGTTAGGGTTAGGGTAGGGTTAGGGTTAGGGTTAGGGTAAGGGTAAGGGTTAGATTTAGGGTTAGGGTTAGGGTTAGGGAAAGGGTAAGGATTAGGGTTAGGGGTAGGTTTAGGGTAAGGATTAGGGTTAGGGTTAGGGTTAGGGTAAGGGTAAGGATTAGGTTTAAGGTTAGGGTTAGGGTAAGGGTTAGGGTAAGGGTAAGTGTTAGGTTAGAGTTAGGATTAGGGTAAGTGTTAGGGTAAGGGTTAGGGTTAGGGTTAAGTTTAGGGTTGGGGTTAAGTTTAGGGTTAGGGTTAGGGTAAGAGTAAGGTTTAGGGTTAGGGTTCGGGTTTGGGTAAGTGTTAGGATTAGGGTTAGGGTTAGGGGTAGTGTTAGGTTAAGGGTTAGGTTAGGGTTAGGTTAAGTGTAACTGTTAGGGTTAGGGTTAGGGTAAGGGTTAGGGTTGGTGTTAGGGTTAGGGTAAGTGTTAAGATAAGGGTTAGGATTAGGGTTACGTTTAGGGGTAGGGTTACGGTAAGAGTAAGGGTTAGGGTTAGGGTTAGGGTTAGGTTTAGGTTTAGGGTTAGGGTTGGGTAAGGGTAAGGGTTAGGGTTAGGGTTAGGGTTAGGGTTAGGGTAAGGGTAAGTTAACTGTTAGGGTTAGGATTAGGGTTAGGGTTGGGTTTCGAGTTACGTTTAGGGTTAGGTTTAGGGTAAGGGTAATGGTTAGAGTTAGGGTTAGGGTTAGATTTAATGTTGGTATTAAGTTTAGGGTTAGGGTTAGGGTAAGGGTAAGGGTTAGTGTTAGGCCTAGGGTTAGCGTAAGGGTTAGGGTTAGGGTTAGGGTTAGGGTTAGGGTTACGGTTAGGGTTAGGGTTAGGGTTAGGGTAAGGGTATGTGTTAGGGTTAGGGTTAGGGTTAGGGTTAGGGTTAGAGTTAGATTAAGGGTAAGGGTTAGATTTAGGGTTAGGATTAAGGTAAGGATAAGGGTTAGGGTTAGGGTTAGGTTTAGGTTTCAGGGTTAGGGTTAGGGTTAGGGTAAGTGTAAGTTTTAGAGATAGGGTTAGGGTTAGGGTTGTGTTAAGGGAAAGGGTTAGGCGTAGGTTTAGGGTATGGTGTAGGTTTAGGGTAAGGGTAAGGGTTAGGGTTAGGATTAGGGTTAGTGCTAGGGTAAGGGTTAAGTTTAGGGTTAGGGTTAGGGTAGGGGTTATGGTAAGGGTAAGTGTTAGGGTTAGGTTTAGGGTTAGGATGAGTGTCAGTGTTAGGGTTAGGGTTAGGGTTAGGGGTTAGGGTTAGGGTTAGGTTAGGTTTAGCGTTAGGGTTAGGGTAAGGTTAATGGTTAGGTTTAGGGTTAGGGTTAGGGTTAGTGTCAGGTTTAGGGTTACGGTTATTGTAAGGGTAAGGGTTAGGGTTAGGGTTAGGGTTAAGCTTATGGTTAGGTTTAGGGTTAAGGTTAGGTTTAGAGTTAGGATTAGGTTTAGGGTTAAGGATAGGTTTAGGGTTAGAGTTAGGGTAAGGGATAGGGTTAGGGTTAGGGTATCGGTTAGGGTTAGGGTTAGGGTTAAACTTAGGTTTAGGGTTAGGGTAAGGGTAAGGGTTAGGGTTAGGGTTTGGGTGGGTTAGGTTTAGGGTTAGGGGTCAGGGTTAGGGTTAGGGTTAGTGTAATGATTAGGGTTAGGGTTTGGGTTAGGGTAAGGGTTAGGGTAGGGATAGGGTTAGGTAAGAGTAAGTGTTAGGGTTAGAGTTAGGGTTAGGGTTAGGGTTAGGGTTAGGGTAAGGGTTAGGGTTAGTGTTAGGGTTAGGGATAGGCAAAGGGTAAGGATTAGGATTAGGGTTAGGGGTAGGGTAAGGAATAGGGTTAGGGTTAGGGTGGGGGTTAGGGTAAGGTTAAGGGATAGCTTTAAGGTTAGGGTTAGGGTTAGGTTTAGGGTAAGGGTTAGGGTTAGGTTTAGGGTTAGGGTTAGGTTAAGGGTAAGGCTTTTGTTTAGGGTTAGGGTTAGGTTTAGGGTTAGGTTTAGGGTTAGGGTTAAGGTAAGGATAAGGGTAAGGTTTAAGGTTAGGGTTAGGGTTAGTGTTAGGGTTGGGGTAAGGTTTAGGGTTAGGGTTAGGGTTAGGGTAAGGGTAAGGGTAAGGGTTAGGGTTAAGATTAGGGTTAGGGTTAGGGTAAAGGTTAGTTTTAGGGTTAGGGTTAGGTTTAGGGTTAGGGTTAGGGTAAGGGTAAGGGTTAGGGTTAAGGTTACGGTTAGGTTTGGTTGTGGGGTTAAGTTTAGGGATAGGGTTAGAGTAAGGGTAAGGGTATGGGTTAAGGTTAGGGTTAGGGTAAGGGTTAGGGTTAGGGTTAGGATTAGAGGTTAAGTTATTGGTTAGGGTTAGAGGTTAGGGATAGTGTTAGGGTTAGTGTAAGGGTTGGGGTTAGGATTAGGGTTAGGGTAACGGTTAGGGTTAGGGTTAGGGTTAGGGTAAGGGTAAGTGTTAGCGTTAGGGTTAGGGTTAGAGTTAGGGTAAGTGTTAGGATAAACGTTAGGTTAGGTTTAGGTTTAGGTTTAGGTTAAGTTTAGGGTTAGGGTTAGGGTTAGGGTTAGTGTAAGTGTTAGGGTTCGGGTTAGGGTTAGGGTTAGGGTAAGTGTAAGGGTTAGGGTTAGGGTTAGGGTTAGGTTCAGGGGTTAGGGTTAGGTTTAGGGTTAGGTTTAGGGTTAGGTTTAGAGTAAGCGTAAGGTTTAGGGTTAGGGTTAGGATTAGGGTTAGGGTTGGGTTAGGTAAGGTTCAGGGTAAGGGTTAGGGTTAGGGTTAGGTTTAGGGTAAGGGTAAGGTTTAGGGTTAAGGTTAAGGTTAGAGTTAGGGTTAGGTAAAAATAAGGGTTAGGGTTAAGGTTAATGTTAGGGTTAGGGTTAGGGTTAGGGTTAGGGTTAGGGTTAGGTTAAAGGTTAGTGTAAGGGTGAGGGTAAAGGTAAGGGTTAGGGTTAGGTTTAGGGTTAGGTTTAGGGTAAGGGTAAGGGATAGGGTTATTCTTAGGGTTAGGTTTAGGGTTAGGTTTAGGTTTATGGTTAGGGATAGGGTTAGGGTAAGGGTAAGGGTTAGAGTTAGGTTAAGGGTTAGGGTTAGGCTTAGGATTAGGATTTGGTAACGGTAAGTGTTAGGGTTAGGGTTCTGGTTAGGTTAAGTGTTGGGGTTAAGGTTAGTGTTAGGGTAAGGGTTTGTGTTAGGGTTAGGGTTAAGTTTGGGTTGGTTTTAGGTTACGGTGAGTTTTAGGTTTAGGGTTAGGGTAAGGGTATGTGTTAGGGTTAGGTTTAGGGTTGAAGTTACGGTTAGCGTTAGGTTAAGGTTAAGTATTAGGTTTAGGGTTAGGGTTAAGGTAATGATGAGGGTTAGGGTTAGGGTTAGGGTTAGGGTAAGGGTTAGGATTAGGGTTAGGGTTAGGGTAGGGGTTAGGGTAAGGGTAAGTGTTAGGGTTGGGGTTAGGTTTAGGATAAGTGTAAGGGTTAGGGTTAGGGTTAGGGTTAGGTTTAGGTTTAGCGCTAGGGTTAGGGTAAGGTTAAGGGTTAGATTTAGGGTTAGGTTTAGGTTTGGGTTAAGGTTAGGGTTATTGTTTGGGTAAGGGTAAGAGATAGGGTTAGGGTTAGGGTTAGGGTATGGTTTAGGGTAAGGGTTAGGGGTAGGTTTAGGTTTACGGTTAAGGTTAGGGTTAGTGTTAGGGTACGGGTATGTGTTAGGGTTAGGGTTAGGGTTTGGGTTAGGGTTAGCGTTAGGGTAGGGGTAAGGGTTAGGTTTAGGGTTAGGTTGAAGGTAAGGGTAAGGGTTAGGGTTAGGGTTAGGGTTTGGTTTAGGGTAAGGTTTAGGGTTAGGTTTAGGGTAATGGTAAGGTTTTAGGGTTAGGGTTAGGGTTAGGGTTAGGGTAAGGTTCAGGGTTAGGGTTAGGGTTAGGGATAGGGTAGGGTGTAGGGTTAGGGTTAGGGTTAGGGTAAGGGTTAGGGTTAGGGTTAGGGTAAGGGTTAGTGTTTGGGTGAGGGTTAGAGTTAGGTTTAGGGTTAGGGTAAGGGTACCGTTAGGGTGAGTGTTAGGTTTAGGGTTAGGTTAAGGGTTAGGGTTAGGGGTTAGGGTTAGTGCCAGGGGTAGGGTTAGGGTAAGGGTTAGGGTTAGGGTTAGGGTTAGGTTTAGGGTTAGGGTTAGGGTTAGGGTAAGGGTAAGGGTTACGGTTAAGGTTAGGTTTAGAGTTAGGATTAGTCTTAGGGTTAGGTTAAGGGTAAGGGTAAGGGTTACGGTTAGGTTTAGGGTTAGAATTAGCATAAGGGTAAGGGTTAGGTATAGGGTTATGGTTAGGCTTAGGGTTAGGGTTATGGTTAGGGTTAGGGTAAGGATAAGGGTTAGGGTTAAGGTTAGGTTTAGGGTTACGGTTAGGGTTCGGTTTAGGGTTAAGGTTAGGGTTAGGGTTAGTGTAAGGGTAAGGGTTAGGGTTAGGGTTAGGGTTAGGTTTAGGGTTAGGGTAAGGGTAAGGTTTAGGGTAGGGTTAGGGTTAGGTTTAGGGTTAGGGGAAGGGTTAGGGTTAGGGTTAGGGTTAGGATTAGGGTTGGGGTTAGGGTAAGGGTAAGTTTTCGGGTTAGGGGTAGGGTTAGGATAAGGGTAAGGGTTATGGTTATTATTAGGGTTAGGTTTAGGGGTTAGGATTAGGGATAGGGTTAGGGGTTAGGGTTAGGGTTAGGGTTAGGGTTAGAGTTAGGATAAGGGTAAGCGTTAGGATTAGGGTTAGGGTTAGGGTAAGGGTAAGTGTTAGGCTAAGGGTTAGGGTTAGGGTAAGGATTAGGGTTAGGTTAATTGTTAGGGTTAGGGTTAGGGTCAGGTTTAGGGTTGGGGTTAAGGTTATGGTTAGGGTTAGGGTTAGAGAAAGGGTAAGAGTTAAGGGTAGGCTTAGGTTTAGTGTAAGGATTAGGGTTAGTGTTAGTGGTAGGGTAAGGGTTAGGTTTAGGGTTAGGGTTGGGTTAAGGTTAGGGTTAGGGTAAAGATAAGGGTAAGGTTTAGGGTTAGAGTTAGGGTAAGGGTAAGGGTTAGGGTTAGGGTTAGGGTTAGGGTTAGGGTTAGGGTTAGGCGTTAGGTTTAGTTTTAGGTTTAGGTTGAGGGTTACGGTTAGGGTAAGGGTAAGGGTTAGGGTTAGGGTTAGGTTTAGGGTAAGGGTTAGTGTTAGTGTTAGAGTTAGCATTAAGTATAGGGTTAGGTTAGGGTTAGGGTTAGGGATAGGGTTAGGGTTCGGTTTAGGTTCAGAGTTAGGGTTAGGGTAAGGGTAAGGGTTAGGGTTAGGGTTAGGGTTAGGGTTAGGGTTAGGGTAAGGGTATGTGTTAGGGTTAGGGTTAGGGTTAGGGTTAGAGTTAGAGTTAGATTAAGGGTAAGGGTTAGATTTAGGGTTAGGATTAAGGTAAGGATAAGGGTTAGGGTTAGGGTTAGGTTTAGGTTTCAGGGTTAGGGTTAGGTTTAGGGTAAGTGTAAGTTTTAGAGATAGGGTTAGGGTTAGGGTTGGGTTAAGGGAAAGGGTTAGGCGTAGGTTTAGGGTACGGTGTAGGTTTAGGGTAAGGGTAAGGTTTAGGGTTAGGATTAGGGTTAGTGCTAGGGTAAGGGTTAAGGTTAGGGTTAGGGTTAGGGTAGGGGTTATGGTAAGGGTAAGTGTTAGGGTTAGGTTTAGGGTTAGGATAAGTGTCAGTGTTAGGGTTAGGGTTAGGGTTAGGGGTTAGGGTTAGGGTTAGGTTAGGTTTAGCGTTAGGGTTAGGGTAAGGTTAATGGTTAGGTTTAGGTTTAGGGTTAGGGTTAGTGTCAGGTTTAGGGTTACGGTTATTGTAAGGGTAAGGGTTAGGGTTAGGGTTAGGGTTAAGCTTATGGTTAGGTTTAGGGTTAAGGATAGGTTTAGGGTTAGAGTTAGGGTAAGGGATAGGGTTAGGGTTAGGGTATGGGTTAGGGTTAGGGTTAGGGTTAAACTTAGGTTTAGGGTTAGGGTAAGGGTAAGGGTTAGGGTTAGGGTTTGGGTGGGTTAGGTTTAGGGTTAGGGGTCAGGGTTAGGGTTAGGGTTAGTGTAATGATTAGGGTTAGGGTTCGGGTTAGGGTAAGGGTTAGGGTAGGGATAGGGTTAGGTAAGAGTAAGTGTTAGGGTTAGAGTTAGGGTTAGGGTTAGGGTTAGGGTTAGGGTTAGGGTTAGGGTAAGGGTTAGGGTTAGTGTTAGGGTTAGGGATAGGCAAAGGGTAAGGATTAGGATTAGGGTTAGGGGTAGGGTAAGGAATAGGGTTAGGGTTAGGGTGGGGGTTAGGGTAAGGTTAAGGGATAGCTTTAAGGTTAGGGTTAGGGTTAGGTTTAGGGTAAGGGTTAGGGTTAGGTTTAGGGTTAGGGTTAGGTTAAGGGTAAGGGTTTTGTTTAGGGTTAGGGTTAGGTTTAGGGTTAGGTTTAGGGTTAGGGTTAAGGTAAGGATAAGGGTAAGGTTTAAGGTTAGGGTTAGGGTTAGTGTTAGGGTTGGGGTAAGGTTTAGGGTTAGGGTTAGGGTTAGGGTAAGGGTAAGGGTAAGGGTTAGGGTTAAGATTAGGGTTAGGGTTAGGGTAAGGGTTAGTTTTAGGGTTAGGGTTAGGTTTAGGGTTAGGGTTAGGGTAAGGGTAAGGGTTAGGGTTAAGGTTACGGTTAGGTTTGGTTGTGGGGTTAAGTTTAGGGATAGGGTTAGAGTAAGGGTAAGGGTATGGGTTAAGGTTAGGGTTAGGGTAAGGGTTAGGGTTAGGGTTAGGATTAGAGGTTAAGTTATTGGTTAGGGTTAGAGGTTAGGGATAGTGTTAGGGTTAGTGTAAGGGTTGGGGTTAGGATTAGGGTTAGGGTAACGGTTAGGGTTAGGGTTAGGGTTAGGGTAAGGGTAAGTGTTAGCGTTAGGGTTAGGGTTAGAGTTAGGGTAAGTGTTAGGATAAACGTTAGGTTAGGTTTAGGTTTAGGTTTAGGTTAAGTTTAGGGTTAGGGTTAGGGTTTGGGTTAGTGTAAGTGTTAGGGTTCGGGTTAGGGTTAGGGTTAGGGTAAGTGTAAGGGTTAGGGTTAGGGTTAGGGTTAGGTTCAGGGGTTAGGGTTAGGTTTAGGGTTAGGTTTAGGGTTAGGTTTAGAGTAAGCGTAAGGTTTAGGGTTAGGGTTAGGATTAGGGTTAGGGTTGGGTTAGGTAAGGTTCAGGGTAAGGGTTAGGGTTAGGGTTAGGTTTAGGGTAAGGGTAAGGTTTAGGGTTAAGGTTAAGGTTAGAGTTAGGGTTAGGTAAAAATAAGGGTTAGGGTTAAGGTTAATGTTAGGGTTAGGGTTAGGGTTAGGGTTAGGGTTAGGTTAAAGGTTAGTGTAAGGGTGAGGGTAAAGGTAAGGGTTAGGGTTAGGTTTAGGGTTAGGTTTAGGGTAAGGGTAAGGGATAGGGTTATTCTTAGGGTTAGGTTTAGGGTTAGGGTTAGGGTTAGTGTTCTGGTAAGGGTAAGGGTAGGGTTAAGTTTAGAGTTAGGTTTAGGTTTATGGTTAGGGATAGGGTTAGGGTAAGGGTAAGGGTTAGAGTTAGGTTAAGGGTTAGGGTTAGGCTTAGGATTAGGATTTGGTAACGGTAAGTGTTAGGGTTAGGGTTCTGGTTAGGTTAAGTGTTGGGGTTAAGGTTAGTGTTAGGGTAAGGGTTTGTGTTAGGGTTAGGGTTAAGTTTGGGTTGGTTTTAGGTTACGGTGAGTTTTAGGTTTAGGGTTAGGGTAAGGGTATGTGTTAGGGTTAGGTTTAGGGTTGAAGTTACGGTTAGCGTTAGGTTAAGGTTAAGTATTAGGTTTAGGGTTAGGGTTAAGGTAATGGTGAGGGTTAGGGTTAGGGTTAGGGTTAAGGTAAGGGTTAGGATTAGGGTTAGGGTTAGGGTAGGGGTTAGGGTAAGGGTAAGTGTTAGGGTTGGGGTTAGGTTTAGGATAAGTGTAAGGGTTAGGGTTAGGGTTAGGGTTAGGGTTAGGTTTAGCGCTAGGGTTAGGGTAAGGTTAAGGGTTAGATTTAGGGTTAGGTTTAGGTTTGGGTTAAGGTTAGGGTTATTGTTAGGGTAAGGGTAAGAGATAGGGTTAGGGTTAGGGTTAGGGTATGGTTTAGGGTAAGGGTTAGGGGTAGGTTTAGGTTTACGGTTAAGGTTAGGGTTAGTGTTAGGGTACGGGTATGTGTTAGGGTTAGGGTTAGGGTTTGGGTTAGGGTTAGCGTTAGGGTAGGGGTAAGGGTTAGGTTTAGGGTTAGGTTGAAGGTAAGGGTAAGGGTTAGGGTTAGGGTTAGGGTTTGGTTTAGGGTAAGGTTTAGGGTTAGGTTTAGGGTAATGGTAAGGTTTTAGGGTTAGGGTTAGGGTTAGGGTTAGGGTAAGGTTCAGGGTTAGGGTTAGGGTTAGGGATAGGGTAGGGTGTAGGGTTAGGGTTAGGGTTAGGGTAAGGGTTAGGGTTAGGGTTAGGGTAAGGGTTAGTGTTTGGGTGAGGGTTAGAGTTAGGTTTAGGGTTAGGGTAAGGGTACCGTTAGGGTGAGTGTTAGGTTTAGGGTTAGGTTAAGGGTTAGGGTTAGGGGTTAGGGTTAGTGCCAGGGGTAGGGTTAGGGTAAGGGTTAGGGTTAGGGTTAGGGTTAGGTTTAGGGTTAGGGTTAGGGTAAGGGTAAGGGTTACGGTTAAGGTTAGGTTTAGAGTTAGGATTAGTCTTAGGGTTAGGTTAAGGGTAAGGGTAAGGGTTACGGTTAGGTTTAGGGTTAGAATTAGCATAAGGGTAAGGGTTAGGTATAGGGTTATGATTAGGCTTAGGGTTAGGGTTATGGTTAGGGTTAGGGTAAGGATAAGGGTTAGGGTTAAGGTTAGGTTTAGGGTTACGGTTAGGGTTCGGTTTAGGGTTAAGGTTAGGGTTAGGGTTAGTGTAAGGGTAAGGGTTAGGGTTAGGGTTAGGGTTAGGTTTAGGGTTAGGGTAAGGGTAAGGTTTAGGGTAGGGTTAGGGTTAGGTTTAGGGTTAGGGGAAGGGTTAGGGTTAGGGTTAGGGTTAGGATTAGGGTTGGGGTTAGGGTAAGGGTAAGTTTTCGGGTTAGGGGTAGGGTTAGGATAAGGGTAAGGGTTATGGTTATTATTAGGGTTAGGTTTAGGGGTTAGGATTAGGGATAGGGTTAGGGGTTAGGGTTAGGGTTAGGGTTAGGGTTAGAGTTAGGATAAGGGTAAGCGTTAGGATTAGGGTTAGGGTTAGGGTAAGGGTAAGTGTTAGGCTAAGGGTTAGGGTTAGGGTAAGGATTAGGGTTAGGTTAATTGTTAGGGTTAGGGTTAGGGTCAGGTTTAGGGTTGGGGTTAAGGTTAGGGTTAGGGTTAGGGTTAGGGTTAGAGAAAGGGTAAGAGTTAAGGGTAGGCTTAGGGTTAGTGTAAGGATTAGGGTTAGTGTTAGTGGTAGGGTAAGGGTTAGGTTTAGGGTTAGGGTTGGGTTAAGGTTAGGGTTAGGGTAAAGATAAGGGTAAGGTTTAGGGTTAGGGTTAGGGTAAGGGTAAGGGTTAGGGTTAGGGTTAGGGTTAGGGTTAGGGTTAGGCGTTAGGTTTAGTTTTAGGTTTAGGTTGAGGATTACGGTTAGGGTAAGGGTAAGGGTTAGGGTTAGGGTTAGGTTTAGGGTAAGGGTTAGTGTTAGTGTTAGAGTTAGCATTAAGTATAGGGTTAGGTTAGGGTTAGGGATAGGGTTAGGGTTCGGTTTAGGTTCAGAGTTAGTGTTAGGTTTATGGTAAGGGTTAGGGTTAGGATTAGGGTTAGGGTAAGTGTTAGAGTTAGGGTTAGGGTTAGGGTAGGGGTTAGGGTTAGGGTTAGGGTTAGGGTAAGGGCAATTGTTACGTTTAGGTTTAGCGTTACGAATAGGGTTAGAGGAAGTGTTAGGGTTAGGGTTAGGGTTAGGGTTGGGGTTAGGGTAAAGTAAGTTTTAGGGTTAGGCGTAGGGTTAGGATAAGGGTAAGGATTATGGTTATGGTTAGGGTTAGGGGTAGGGTTTGGGTTAGGTTTTAGGGGTTTGATTTAGGGTTATGGTTAGGGTTAGGGTTAGGTTTAGGGTTAGGTTAAGGGTAAGCGTTAGGGTTAGAGTTAGTGTTAGGGTAAGGGTAAGTGTTAGGCTTAGGGTTAGGGTTAGTGTTAGGGTTAGGGTAAGGTTTAGGGTTACGGTAAGAGTTAGGGTTAGGGTTAGGGTTAGGTTTATGGATGGGGGTAAGGTTAGGGTTAGGGTTAGGGTAATGGTAAAGGCCAGGGTTAGGATTAGGGTTAGGGTAAGTGTAAGGGTTAGGGTTAGGGTTAGGGTTAGGTGTTAGGGTTAGGTGTAGTGTTCGGGTTAGGGTAAGGGTAAGGGTCAGGGTTAGGGTTAGGGTTAGGGTTAGGTTTAGGGTTAGGGTTAGGGAAAGGTACGGTTTAGGGTTAGAGTTAGGGTTTGGGTTAGGTTTAAGGTTAGGGTTAGAGTTAGGGTTACTGTTAGGTTTAGGGTTAGGATTAGGGTTAGCGTAAGGGTAAGGGTTAGGGTTAGGGTTCGGTTTAGGGAAAGGGTAAGGGTTAGGTGTAGGTTTAGGTTTAGGGTTAGGGTTAAGTTTAGAGTTAGGGTTAGTGTTAGGGTTAGGTTTAGGGTTAGGGTTAGGGTAAGGGTAAGGGTAAGGGTTAGGGTTAGGGTTAGGGTTAGGATTAGGCGTTAGGTTTAGGGTTAGGGTTAGGTTGAGGTTTACGGTTAGGGTAAGAGTAAGGGTTAGGTTTAGGGTTAGGTTTAGGGTAAGGGTTAGTGTTAGGGTTAGAGTTAGCATTAAGTATAGGGTTAGGTTAGGGTTAGGGTTATGGATAGGGTTAGGGTTCGGTTTAGGTTCAGAGTTAGGGTTAGGGTAAGTGTAAGGGTTAGAGTTAGGGTTAGGTTTAAGGTTAGGGTTAGGGTTAGGGTAAGGTTAAGGGTTAGGGTTAGGTTTTGGTTGAGGGTTAGGTTTATGGTTAGGGTTAGGGTTAGGGTTAGGGTAATGATAAGGGTTAGGTTTAAGGTTAGTGTTAGGGTTAGTGTTAGGGTTAGGGTTAGGGTAAGGGTTATGGTTAGGATTAGGGTTAGGGATAGGGTAAGGGTTATGGTTAGGGTTAGGGTTAGGTTTAGCGCTAGGGTTCGGGTAAGGGTAAGGGTTAGGGTTACGGTTAGGGTTAATGTTAGTTTAGGGTTGGGTTAAGCTTAGGGTTAGGGTTAGGGTAAGGGTAAGGGTTAGGATTATGGTTAGGGTTAGGGTATGGGTTAGGGTTAGGGTTAGGGTAAGAGTATGTGTTAGGGTTAGGATTAGGGTTAGGGTTAGGTTTAGGGTTAGGTTTAGGGTAAGGATAAGGTTTAGAGTTAGGGTTAGGGTTAGTGATAGGTTTATGGTTAGGGTTAGGGTAAGGGCGAGGTTTAGTGTTAGGGATAGGGTTAAGTTTAGAGTTAGGGTTAGTGTTAGGTTTAGGGTTAGGGTTAGGGTAAGGGTAAGGGTTAGGGTTATGGTTAGGGTTAGGGTTAGGTTGAAGTTTAGGGTTAGGGTTTGGGTTAGGGTTAGAGTTAGGTTTAGGGTTAGGGTAAGGGTAAGTGTTAGTGTTAGGGTTAGGGTTAGAGTTAGGGTTAGGTTAGGGGTTATGGTTAGGGGTTAGAGTTAGTGTTAGGGTTAGGATTAAGGTAAGGGTTAGGGTTAGGGTTAGGATTAGGGTAAGGGTTAGGGTTAGGGTAAGTGTTAGGGTTAGGGTTAGGGTTAGGTAAGGGTTAGGGTTATTGTTAGGGTTAGCGTAAGTTTAAGTGTTAAGGTTAGGGTTAGGGTTAGGGTAAGTTTAAGGGTTAGAGTTAGGGTTAGGGTAAGGGTAAGTGTTAGGTTTAGGGTTAGTGTTAGGGTTTGGGTTAGGGTTAGGGGTAGGGTAAGAGTTAGGGTTAGGATAAGAGTAATGGTTAGGGGTAGGGTTAGGGTAAGTGTTAGGGTTAGGTTTAGGGTTAGGGTTAGGGTTAGGGTTAGGGTAAGGGATAGGGTTAGGATTAGGGTTAGGGTTAGGTTTAGCGCTAGGGTTAGGGTAAGGGTAAGGGTTAGGGTTAGGGTTAGGGTTTGGGTTAGGTTTAGGGTTGGGTTAAGGTTAGGATTAGGGTAAGGGTAAGGGTTAGGTTAGGGTTAGGGTTTGGGTATGGGTTAGGGTTAGGGTTAGGGTTAGGTTTAGGGTTACGGTTAAGGTTAGGTTTAGAGTTACGGTAAGGGTATGTGTTAGGGTTAGGTTTAGGGTTAGGGTTAGGGTTAGGTTTAGTGTTAGGGTAGGGGTAAGGCTTAGGTTTGGGGTAAGAGTTAAGATAAGAGTAATGGTTAGGGTTAGGGTTAGGGTTAGGTTTAGGGTAAGGTTTAGGGTTAGGTTTAGGGTAAGGGTAAGGTTTAGGGTTAGGGTTAGGGTTAGGGTTAGGGTAAGGGTTAGGGTTAGGGTTAGGGATAGGGTAGGGTTTAGGGTAAGGGTAAGTGTTAGGGTTAGTGTTAGGGTTAGGATAAGGGTAAGGATTAGGGTTAGGGTTAGGGTTAGGGATTAGGGTTAGGGTTAGGGTTAGGTTTAGGGTTAGGTTTAGGTTAAGGGTAAGGGTTAGGGTTAGGGTTAGGGTTAGTGATAGGTTTAGGTTTAGGGTTAGGGTAAGGGCGAGGTTTAGGGTTAGCGATAGGGTTAAGTTTAGAGTTAGTGTTAGGGTTAGGGTTAGGTTTAAGGTTAGGGTTAGGGTAAGGGTAAGGGTTAGGGTTATGGTTATGGTTAGGGTTAGGTTTACGGTTAGGGTTAGGGTTATGGTTAGGTTAAGTGTTAGGGTTAGGGTTAGGGTAAGGGTTAGGGTTTGGGTTAGGGTTAGAGTTAGGTTTAAGTTTAGGGTAAGGGTAAGGGTTTGGGTTAGGGTTAGGGTTAGGATTAGGTTAAGGGTTAGGGTTAGGGTTAGGGTTAGGGTAAGTGTTAGTGTTAGGGTTAGGGTTAGGGTTAGGGTAAGGGTTAGGGTTACGGTTAGGGTTAGGGTAGGGTTAAGTGTTAAGGTTAGGGTTAGTGTTAGGGTTAGTTTTAGGGTTAGAGTTAGGGTTAGGATAAGGGTTAGGTAAGGGTTAGGGTAAGTGTTAGGGTGAGGGTTAGGGTTAGGGTCATGGTTAGGGCCAGGGTTACGGTTAGGGTAAGGGTTAGGGTTAGGGTTAGGGTTAGGGTTATGGTTAGGGTTAGGATTAGGGTAAGGGTTAAGGTTAGGTTTCGGTTTAGGGTTCGCGTAAGGGTAAGGGTAAGGGTTAGGTTTAGGGTTAGGGTTAGGTTTAGGCTTAGGGTTAGGGTTATGGTTAGGGTTAGGGTAAGGATAAGGGTTAGGATTAAGGTTAGGTTTAGGGTTAGGGTTAGGGTTCGGGTTAGGGTTAAGGTTAGCGTTAGGGTTAATGTAAGGGTAAGGGTTAGGGTTAGGGTTAGGGTTAGGTTTAAGCTTAGGGTAAGGGTATGGGTTAGGGTAGGTTTAGGGTTAGGGTTAGGGAAGGGTTAGGGTTAGGGTTAGGGTAAGGATTAGGGTTAGGGTAAGGGTTATGGTTAGGGTTAGGGTTATGGTACGGAATAGGGTAAGGATTAGGGTTAGGGTAAGGGTTATGGTTAGGGTTAGGATTAGGGTAAGGATTAGGGTTAGGGTTAGGGTTAGGTTTAGGGTTAGGGTTAGGGTAAGGGTAAGGCTTAGGGTTAAGGTTAGGGGTAGAGTTAGGATTATTGTTAGGGTTAGGGTAAGGTTTACAGTTAGTTTTAGGGTTAGGGTTAGCGTAAGGGTAAAGGTTAGGTTTTGGGTTAGGGTTAGGCTTAGGGTTAGGGTTATGGTTAGGGTTAGGGTAAGGATAAGGGTTAGGGTTAAGGTTAGGTTTAGGGTTAGGTTTAGGGTTCGTTTTAGGGTTAAGATTAGGGTTAGGGTTAGTGTAAGGTAAGGATAGGGTTAGGGTTAGGTTTAAGGTTAGGGTAAGGGTAAGGGTTAGGGTCGGGTTAGGGTTAGGATTAGGGTTAGGGGAAGGGTAAGGGTTATGGTTATGGTTAGGGATAGGGTTAGGGGTTAGTGTGAGGTTTAGGGTTGGCGGTTAGGTTTCAGGTTAGTGTTAGGGTCAGGGTTAGTTTTAGGGTTAGTGTGAGAGTAAGCGTTAGGGTTAGGGTTAGGGTTAGGGTATGGGTAAGTGTTTGGCCTAGGGTTAGGTTTAGGGTTAGGGTTAGGGTAAGAATTAGAATTAGGGTAAGGGTTATGGATAGTGTTAGGGTTAGGTTTAGGGTTGGGGTTAAGGTTAGGGTTAGGGTTAGGGTAATGGTAAGGGTCAGAGTTAGGGTTAGGGTTAGGGTAAGGGTAAGGTTAGGGTTAGGGTTAGGGTTAGGTGTTAGGGTTAGGGTTACGGTTAGGGTTAGGGTAAGGGTTACAGTTAGGTTTCGGGTTAGGGTTCGCGTAAGGGTTAGGTTTAGGGTTAGGATTAGGCTTAGGGTTAGGGTTATGGTTAGGGTTAGGGTAAGGATAAGGTTTAGGATTAAGGTTAAGTTTAGGGTTAGGGTTAGGGTTCGGGTTAGGGTTAAGGTTAGGGTTAGGGTTAATGTAAGGGTAAGGGTTAGGGTTAGGGTTAGGGTTAGGTTTAATGTTAGGGTAAGGGTAAGTGTTAGGGTAGGGTTAGGGTTAGGGTTAGGGTTAGGGGAAGGTTTGGTGTTAGGGTTAGGGTTAGGGTAAGGATTAGGGTTAGGGTAAGGGTTATGGTTAGGGTTAGGGTTAGGGTAAGTATTAGGGTAAGGATTAGGGTTAGGGTAAGGGTTATGGTTAGGATTAGGATTAGGGTAAGGATTAGGGTTAGGGTTAGGGTTAGGGTTAGGGTTAGGGTAAGGGTAAGGCTTAGGGTTAAGGTTAGGGTTAGTGTTAGGATTAGTGTTAGGGTTAGGGTAATCTTTACGGTTAGGTTTAGGGTTAGAGTTAGCGTAAGGGTAAGGGTTAGGTTTTGGGTTAGGGTTAGGCTTAGTGTTAGGGTTATGGATAGGGTTAGGGTAAGGATAAGTGTTAGGGTTAAGGTTAGGTTTAGGGTTAGGGTTAGGGTTCGTGTTAGGTTTAAGATTATGGTTAGGGTTAGTGTAAGGTAAGGGTTAGGGTTAGGGTTAGGGTTAGGTTTAAGGTTATTGTAAGGTTAAGGGTTAGGGTTGGGTTAGGGTTAGGATTAGGGTTAGGGGAAGGGTTAGGGTTAGGGTTAGGGTTAGGGTTAGGGAGGGGTTAGGGTAAGCGTAAGTTTGAGGGATAGGGGTAGGCTTAGGAAAAGGGTAAGGGTTATGGTTCTGGTTAGGGATAGGGTTAGGTGTTAGTGTGAGGGTTAGGGTTGGTGGTTAGGTTTAGGGTTAGTGTTAGGGTCAGGGTTAGGTTTAGGGTTAGGGTAAGGGTAAGTGTTAGGCCTAGATTTAGTGTTAGGGTTATGGTTAGGTTTAGGGTTGGGGTTAAGTTTAGGGTTAGGGTTAGGGTAATGGTAAGGGTCAGAGTTAGGGTAAGGCTTAGGGTAAGGGTAAGGGTTAGGGTTAGGGTTAGGGTTAGGTGTTAGGGTTAGGGTTAGGGTTAGGGTTAGGTGTAGGGTTAGGGTTAGGGTAAGGGTAAGGGTCAGGTTTAGGGTTAGGGATAGGGTTAGGTTTAGGGTTAGGATTAGGGAAAGTTGCAGGTTAGGGTTAGGGTTAGGGTTTGGGTTAGGTTTAAGCTTAGGCTTAGTGTTAGGGTTAGGGTTAGGTTTAGGGTCAGGTTTAGGGTTAGGCTAAAGGTAAGGGTTAGGGTTAGGGTTAGGGAAAGGGTACGGGTTAGGGATAGGGTTAGGGTTAGGGTAAGGATTAGGGTTCGGGTTAGTGTGAGGGAAATTGTTAGGGTTAGGGTTAGGGTTATGTGAAGGTTACGGTTAGGGTTAGGGTAAGAGTAAGGGTTATGGTTAGGGTTAGTGTTGGGTTAAGGTTAGGGTTAAGGTTAGGGTTTGGCTTAGGTTTAGGGTTAGGTTTAGGGTTAGGGTAAGGGTAAGGGTTAGGTTTAGGGTTAGTGTTAGGGTAAGGGTAAGAGTAAGGGTTAGGTTTAGGGTTAGGGTTAGGGTAAGGGTAAGGGTTAGGGTTAGGGTTAGGGTAAGGGTAAGTGTTAGGGTTAGGGTTAGGGTTAGTGTTAGGGTAAGGGTTAGGGTTAGGTTTTGAGTTAGGGTTAGGGTAAGGGCAAGGGTTAGGTTTAGGGTTAGGGTTAGGTTTAGGGTTAGGATTAGGGTAAGGATAAGGGTTAGGGTTAAGGTTAGGTTTAGAGTTAGGTTTAGGGTTAGGTTTATTGTTAGGGTTAGGGTAAGGGTAGGGTTAGGATTATGGTTAGGGTTAGGGTAAGGGTTAGGGTTGGGGTTAGGGTAAGGTTTAGGACTAGGGTTAGGGTAAGGGTAAGGGTTAGAGTTAGGATTAGGGTTAGGTTTAGGGTTGGGTTAAGAGGGTTAGGGTTAGGTTTAGGTTAAGGTTAAGGGTTAGGGTTAGGGTTAGGGTTAGTGATAGGTTTAGGGTTAGGGTTAGGGTAAGGGCAAGGGTTAGGTTTAGGGTTAGAGTTAGGGTTAGTGTTAGGGTAGGGGTAAGGGTTAGGTTTAGGGTAACAGTTAAGATAAGGGTAAGGGTTAGGGTTAGGGTTAGGGTTAGGTTTAGGGTAAGGGTAAGGTTTAGGGTTAGGGTTAGAGATTCGGTAAGGGTTAGTTTTAGGGTTAGGGATAGGGTAGGGTTTAGGGTAAGGGTAAGTGTTAGGGTTAGTGTTAGGGTTCGGTTAAGGGTAAGGATTAGGGTTAGGGTTAGGGTTAGGGTTTAGTGTTAGGGTTAGGTTTAGGGTTAGGTTTAGGGTTAGGTTTAGATTAAGGGTAAGGGTTAGGGTTAGGGTTAGGGTTAGTGATAGGTTTAGGGTTAGGGTTAGGGTAAGGGCGAGGGTTAGGGTTAGGGATAGGGTTAAGTTTAGAGTTAGGGTCAGGGTTAGGGTTAGGTTTAGGGATAGGGTTAGGGTAAGGGTAAGGGTTAGGTTTAGGGTTAGGGTTAGGGTTAGTGTTAGGGTAGGGGTAAGGGTTAGGTTTAGGGAAACAGTTAAGATAAGGGTAAGGGTTAGGGTTAGGGTTAGGGTTAGGTTTAGGGTAAGGGTAAGGTTTAGGGTTAGGGTTAGAGATTCGGTAAGGGTTAGTTTTAGGCTTAGGGATAGGGTAGGGTTTAGGGTAAGGGTAAGTGTTAGGGTTAGTGTTAGGGTTCGGTTAAGGGTAAGGATTAGGGTTAGGGTTAGGGTTAGGGTTTAGTGTTAGGGTTAGGTTTAGGGTTAGGTTTAGGGTTAGGTTTAGATTAAGGGTAAGGGTTAGGGTTAGGGTTAGGGTTAGTGATAGGTTTAGGGTTAGGGTTAGGGTAAGGGCGAGGGTTAGGGTTAGGGATAGGGTTAAGTTTAGAGTTAGGGTCAGGGTTAGGGTTAGGTTTAGGGATAGGGTTAGGGTAAGGGTAAGGGTTAGGGTTATGGTTAGGGTTAGGGTTAGGTTTAAGATTAGGGTTAGGGTTAGGGTTAGGGTAAGGTTTAGGTTTAGGGTTAGGGTAATGGTTAGGGTTTGGGTTAAGTTTAGGGTTTGGGTTAAGATAAGGGCAATGGTTAGGGTTAGGGTTAGGGTAAGTGTTAGGGTTAGGGTTAGGGTTAGGGTTAGGGCCAGGGTTAGGGTTAGGTTTAGGGTTAGGTTTAGGGTTAGGGTTAGGGTTAGGGTTAGGGTAAGGATAAGGGTTAGGGTTAAGGTTAGAGTTAGGGTGAGGGTGAGGGTGAGGGTTAGGTTTAGGGTTAGTGTTAGGGTAAGGGTAATGGTTAGGATTAGGATTACGGTTATGGTTAGGGTAAGGTTTAGTGTTAGGGTTAGGGTTAGGGTTAGATTTAGCGCTAGGGTTAGGGTAAGGTAAGGGTTAGGATTAGGGTTAGGTTTAGGTTTGGGTTAAGGTTAGGGTTACTGTTAGAGTAAGGGTAAGGGATAGGGTTAGCATTAGGGTTAGGGTATGGGTTAGGGTAAGGGTTAGGGTTCGGTTTAGGGTTACGGTTAAGGTTAGGTTTAGTGTTAGGGTATGGGTATGTGTTAGGTTTAGGGTTAGGGTTATGTTTAGGGTTAGCGTTAGGGTAGGGGTAAGGGTTAGGTTTAGGGTTAGGTTGAAGGTAAGGGTAAGGGTTAGGGTTAGGCTTAGGGTTAGGTTTAGGGTAAGGGTTAGGTTTAGGTTTAGGGTAAGGGTAAGGTTTAGGGTTAGGTTTAGGGTTAGGGTTAGGGTAAGGGTTAGGGTTAGGGTTAGGGATAGCGTAGGGTTTAGGGTAAGGTTAAGTGTTAGGATTAGTGTTAGGGTTAGGATAAGGGTAAGGATTAGGGTTAGGTTTAGGATTAGGGGTTAGGGTTAGGGTTAGGGTTAGGGTTAGGTTTAGGGTAAGGTAAGGGTGAGGGTTAGAGTAAGGGTTAGTGATAGGTTTAGGGTTAGGTTTAGGGTAATGGCGAGGGTTAGGGTTACGGATAGGTTTAAGTTTAGAGTTAGGGTTAGGGTTAGGATTAGGTTAAGGGTTATTGTTAGGGTAAGGGTAAGGGTTAGGCTTATGGTTAGGGTTAGGGTTAGGTTTAATTTTAGAGTTAGGGTTAGGCTAAGGGTAAGCGTTAGGGTTAGTGTTAGGGTTAGGGTTAGGGTTTGGGTTACGGTTAGAGTTAGGTTTAGGGTTAGGGTAAGGGTAACGTTAGGGTTAATGTTAGGGTTAGGGTTAGGTTAAGGGTTAGGGTTAGTGGTTAGGGTTAGTGTTAGGGTTAGGATAAGGGTAAGGTTTAGGGTTAGGGTTAGGTTTAGGGTAAGTGTTAGGGTTAGGGTTAGGGTTAGGGTTAGTGTAAGTGTTAGGGTTAGGGTTAGGGTTAGGGCCAGGGGAAGGGTTAGGGTAAGGGTTAGGTTTAGGGTTAGGGTTAGGTTTAGGGTTAGGGTTAGGGTTAGGGTTAGGGTAAGGTTTACGGTTAAGGTTATGTTTAGAGTTAGGATTAGTGTTAGGGTTAGGTTAAGGGTAAGGGTAAGGGTTACGGTTAGGTTTAGGGTTAGGTTAGCGTAAGGGTAAGGGTTAGGTATAGGGTTTGGGTTAGTCTTAGGGTTAGGATTATGGTTAGGGTTAGGGTAAGGATAAGGGTTAGGGTTAAGGTTAGGTTTAGGGTTAGGGTTAGGGTTAGGGTTAGGGTTAAGGTTAGGGTTAGGGTTAGTATAAGGGAAGGGTTAGGGTTAGGGTTATGGTTAGGTTTAGGGTTAGGGTAAGGGTAAGGTTTAGGGTAGTGTTAGGATTAGCTTTAGGGTTAGGGGAAGGGTTAGGGTTAGGGTTGGGGTTGGGGTTAGAGTAAGGGTAAGTTTTAGGGTTAGGGGTAGGGTTAGGATAAGGGTAAGGGTTATGGTTATGGTTAGGTTTAGGTTTAGGGGTTAGGATTAGGGTTAGGGTTAGGGGTTAGGGTTAGGGTTAGGGTTAGGGTAAGGGTAAGTGTTAGGGTTAGGGTAAGGGTAAGTGTTAGGCTTAGGGTTAGGGTTAGGGTATGGATTAGGGTTAGGTTAATTGTTAGGGTTAGGGTTAGGTTCAGGTTTAAGGTTGGGGTTAAGGTTAGGGTTAGGGTTAGGGTAATGGTAAGGGTCAGGGTTAGGGTTAGGGTAAGGGTAAGGGTAAGGGTTAGGGTTAGGGTTAGGGTTAGGTGTTAGGGTTAGGGTTAGGGTTAGGGTTAGGTGTAGGGTTAGGGTTAGGGTAAGGGTAAGGATCAGGGTTAGGGTTAGGTTTAGGTTTAGGTTTAGGGAAAGTTACGGGTTAGGTTTAGGGTTAAGGTTTGGGTTAGGTTTAAGGTTAGGGTTAGGGTTAAGGCTATTGTTAGGTTTAGGGTTAGGTTTAGGGTTAGGGTAAGTGTAAGGGTTAGGGTTAGGGTTAGGGTTAGGGAAAGGGTAAGGTTTAGGGATAGGCTTAGGGTTAGGGTATAAATTAGGGTTAGTGTTAGTGGTAGGGTAAGGGTTAGGTTTAGGGTTAGGTTTGGGTTAAGGTTAGGGTTAGGGTAAAGTTAAGGGTAAGGTTTAGGGTTAGGGTTAGGGTTAGGGTAAGGGCAAGGGTTAGGGTTAGGGTTATGTTTAGGGTTAGGCGTTAGGTTTAGGGTTAGTTTGAGGGTTACGGTTAGGGTAAGGGTAATGGTTAGGGTTAGGGTTAGGTTTAGGGTAAGGGTTAGTGTTAGGGTTAGAGTTAGCATTAAGTAAAGGGTTAGGTTAGGGTTAGGGTTAGGGATAGGATTAGGGTTCGTTTTAGGTTCAGAGTTAGGGTTAGGGTAAGGGTAAGGGTTAGGGTTAGGGTTAGGGTTAAGGTTAGGATTAGGGTTAGGGTAAGGGTAAGGGTTAGGGTTAGGTTTAGGTTGAGGGTTAGTTTCATGGTTAGGGTTATGTTTAGGGTTAGGGTAAGGGTAAGGGTTAGGTTTAGGATTAGGGTTAGGGTTAGGGTAAGGTTTAGGGTTAGGGTTAGGGTTAGGTTTAGTGCCAGGGTTAGGGTAAGGGTAAGGGTTAGGGTTAGGGTTAAGGTTAATGTTAGGTTATGGTTGGGTTAAGATTATGGTTAGGGTTAGGGTAAGGGTAAGGGTTAGGATTAGGGTTAGGGTTAGTGTACAGTTTAGGGTTAGGGTTAGGGTAAGAGTATGTGTTAGTGTTAGGATTAGGGTTAGGGTTAGGTTTAGGGTTAGCGTTAGGGTAGGGGAAGGGTTAGGTTTAGAGTTAGTGTTAAGATAAGGGTAAGGGTTAGGGTTAGGTTTAGGGTTAGGTTTAGGGTAAGGGTTAGGGTTAGGTTTAGGGTAAGGGTAAGGTTTGGGGTTAGGGTTAGGGTTAGAGTTAGGGTAAGGGTTAGGGTTAGGGTTAGGGATAGGGTAGGCTTTAGGGTAAGGGTAAGTGTTAGGGTTAGTGTTAGGGTTAGGATAAGGGTAAGGATTAGGGTTAGGGTTAGGGTTAGGGTTTAGGGTTAGGGTTAGGGTTAGGGTTAGGGTTAGGTTTAGGGTAACGGTAAGGGTTAGGGTTAGGGTTAGGATTAGTGATTGGTTTAGGGTTAGGGTTATTGTAAGGTCGAGGGTTAAGTTTAGATATAGGGTTAAGTTTGGAGTTAGGATTAGGGTTAGGGTTAGGTTTAGGTTTAGGGTTAGGGTAAGGGTAAGGGTTAGGGTTAAGGTTAATGTTACATTATGTTTAAGCTTAGGGTTAGGTTTAGGGTAAGAGTAAGTGGTAGGGTTAGGGTTAGGGTAAGGGTTAGAGTTTGGGTTAGAGTTAGAGTTAGGTTTAGGGTTAGGGTAAGGGTAAGGGTAAGGGTAAGGGTTAGGGTTAGGTTTAGGGTTAGGGTTAGGTTAAGGGTTAGGGTTAGGGGTTAGAGTTAGTGTTAGGGTTAGGATTAGGGTAAGGGTTAGGGTTAGGGTTAGTGTTAGGTTTATGGTAAGGGTTAGGGTTAGAGTTAGGGTTAGGGTAAGTGTTAGGGTTAGGGTTAGGGTAAGGGTTAGGGTTAGGGTTAGGGTTAAGGTAAGGTTAATTGTTAAGGTTAGGGTTAGGGTTAGGGTAAGTTTTAGGGTTAGAGTTAGGGTTAGAGTAAGGGTAAGGGTTACGGTTAGTTTTAGGGTTAGGGATAGGGTTAGAGGAAGGGTTAGGGTTAGGGTTAGGGTTGGGGTTAGGGTAAGGTAAGTTTTAGGGTTAGGCGTAGGGTTAGGATAAGGGTAAGGGCTATGGTTATGGTTAGGGTTAGGGTTAGGGGTAAGGTTAGGGTTAGGTTTTAGGCGTTAGGTTTAGGGTTAGGGTTAGGGTTAGGGTTAGGTTTAGTGTTAGGTTAAGTGTAAGCATTAGGGTTAGAGTTAGGGTTAGGGTAAGGGTAAGTGTTAGGCTTAGGGTTAGGGTTATTGTTAGGGTTAGGGTAAGGATTAGGGTTAGGGTAAGGATTAGGGTTAGGGTTAGGGTTAGGTTTAAGGATGGGGTTAAGTTTAGGGTTAGGGTTAGGGTAATGGTAATGGTAATGGTCAGGGTTAGGATTAGGTTTAGGGTAAGGGTAGGGTTAGGGTTAGGGTTAGGTTTAGGTGTTAGGGTTAGGTGTAGGGTTAGGGTTAGGGTAAGGGTAAGGGTCAGGGTTAGGGTTAGGGTTAGGGTTATGGTTAGGGTTAGGGAAAGGTACGGGTTAGGTTTAGGGTTAGGGTTTGGGTTAGGTTTAAGGTTAGCGTTAGGGTTAGGGATAGTGTTAGGTTTAGGGCTAGGTTTAGGGTTAGGGTTAGGGTAAGGGTTAGGGTTAGGGTTAGCGTTAGGGTTAAGTTTAGAGTTAGGGTTAGGGTTAGGGTTAGGGTGAGGGTAAGGGTTAGGGTCAGGGTTAGGGTATGGGTTAGGTTTAGGGTAGGGTTCGGGTATGGGTTAGGGTTAGGGTTAAGTTTAGAGTGAGGGTTAGGGTTAGTGTTAGGGTTAGGGTAAGGGTTAGGTTTAGGGTTAGCGTTAGGGTAGGGGAAGGGTTAGGTTTAGAGTTAGTGTTAAGATAAGGGTAAGGGTTAGGGTTAGGTTTAGGGTTAGGTTTAGGGTAAGGGTTAGGGTTAGGTTTAGGGTAAGGGTAAGGTTTGGGGTTAGGGTTAGGGTTAGAGTTAGGGTAAGGGTTAGGGTTAGGGTTAGGGATAGGGTAGGCTTTAGGGTAAGGGTAAGTGTTAGGGTTAGTGTTAGGGTTAGGATAAGGGTAAGGATTAGGGTTAGGGTTAGGGTTAGGGTTAGGGTTAGGGTTAGGGTTAGGTTTAGGGTAACGGTAAGGGTTAGGGTTAGGGTTAGGATTAGTGATTGGTTTAGGGTTAGGGTTATTGTAAGGTCGAGGGTTAAGTTTAGATATAGGGTTAAGTTTGGAGTTAGGATTAGGGTTAGGGTTAGGTTTAGGTTTAGGGTTAGGGTAAGGGTAAGGGTTAGGGTTAAGGTTAATGTTACGTTATGTTTAAGCTTAGGGTTAGGTTTAGGGTAAGAGTAAGTGGTAGGGTTAGGGTTAGGGTAAGGGTTAGAGTTTGGGTTAGAGTTAGAGTTAGGTTTATAGTTAGGGTAAGGGTAAGGGTAAGGGTAAGGGTTAGGGTTAGGTTTAGGGTTAGGGTTAGGTTAAGGGTTAGGGTTAGGGGTTAGAGTTAGTGTTAGGGTTAGGATTAGGGTAAGGGTTAGGGTTAGGGTTAGTGTTAGGTTTATGGTAAGGGTTAGGGTTAGAGTTAGGGTTAGGGTAAGTGTTAGGGTTAGGGTTAGGGTAAGGGTTAGGGTTAGGGTTAGGGTTAAGGTAAGGTTAATTGTTAAGGTTAGGGTTAGGGTTAGGGTAAGTTTTAGGGTTAGAGTTAGGGTTAGAGTAAGGGTAAGGGTTACGGTTAGTTTTAGGGTTAGGGATAGGGTTAGAGGAAGGGTTAGGGTTAGGGTTAGGGTTGGGGTTAGGGTAAGGTAAGTTTTAGGGTTAGGCGTAGGGTTAGGATAAGGTTAAGGGCTATGGTTATGGTTAGGGTTAGGGTTAGGGGTAAGGTTAGGGTTAGGTTTTAGGCGTTAGGTTTAGGGTTAGGGTTAGGGTTAGGGTTAGGGTTAGGTTTAGTGTTAGGTTAAGTGTAAGCGTTAGGGTTAGAGTTAGGGTTAGAGTAAGGGTAAGGGTTAGGCTTAGGGTTAGGGTTAGTGTTAGGGTTAGGGTAAGGATTAGGGTTAGGGTAAGGATTAGGGTTAGGGTTAGGGTTAGGTTTAAGGATGGGGTTAAGTTTAGGGTTAGGGTTAGGGTAATGGTAATGGTAATGGTCAGGGTTAGGATTAGGTTTAGGGTAAGGGTAGGGTTAGGGTTAGGGTTAGGTTTAGGTGTTAGGGTTAGGTGTAGGGTTAGGGTTAGGGTAAGGGTAAGGGTCAGGGTTAGGGTTAGGGTTAGGGTTAGGATTAGGGAAAGGTACGGGTTAGGTTTAGGGTTAGGGTTTGGGTTAGGTTTAAGGTTAGCGTTAGGGTTAGGGATAGTGTTAGGTTTAGGGTTAGGTTTAGGGTTAGGGTTAGGGTAAGGGTTAGGGTTAGGGTTAGCGTTAGGGTTAAGTTTAGAGTTAGGGTTAGGGTTAGGGTTAGGGTGAGGGTAAGGGTTAGGGTCAGGGTTAGGGTATGGGTTATGTTTAGGGTAGGGTTCGGGTATGGGTTAGGGTTAGGGTTAAGTTTAGAGTGAGGGTTAGGGTTAGTGTTAGGGTTAGGGTAAGGGTTAGGTTTAGGGTTAGCGTTAGGGTAGGGGAAGGGTTAGGTTTAGAGTTAGTGTTAAGATAAGGGTAAGGGTTAGGGTTAGGTTTAGGGTAAGGGTTAGGGTTAGGTTTAGGGTAAGGGTAAGGTTTGGGGTTAGGGTTAGGGTTAGAGTTAGGGTAAGGGTTAGGGTTAGGGTTAGGGATAGGGTAGGCTTTAGGGTAAGGGTAAGTGTTAGGGTTAGTGTTAGGGTTAGGATAAGGGTAAGGATTAGGGTTAGGGTTAGGGTTAGGGTTAGGGTTAGGGTTAGGGTTAGGTTTAGGGTAACGGTAAGGGTTAGGGTTAGGGTTAGGATTAGTGATTGGTTTAGGGTTAGGGTTATTGTAAGGTCGAGGGTTAAGTTTAGATATAGGGTTAAGTTTGGAGTTAGGATTAGGGTTAGGGTTAGGTATAGGTTTAGGGTTAGGGTAAGGGTAAGGGTTAGGGTTAAGGTTAATGTTACGTTATGTTTAAGCTTAGGGTTAGGTTTAGGGTAAGAGTAAGTGGTAGGGTTAGGGTTAGGGTAAGGGTTAGAGTTTGGGTTAGAGTTAGAGTTAGGTTTAGGGTTAGGGTAAGGGTAAGGGTAAGGGTAAGGGTTAGGGTTAGGTTTAGGGTTAGGGTTAGGTTAAGGGTTAGGGTTAGGTGTTAGAGTTAGTGTTAGGGTTAGGATTAGGGTAAGGGTTAGGGTTAGGGTTAGTGTTAGGTTTATGGTAAGGGTTAGGGTTAGAGTTAGGGTTAGGTTAAGTGTTAGGGTTAGGGTTAGGGTAAGGATTAGGGTTAGGGTTAGGGTTAAGGTAAGGTTAATTGTTAAGGTTAGGGTTAGGGTTAGGGTAAGTTTTAGGGTTAGAGTTAGGGTTAGAGTAAGGGTAAGGGTTACGGTTAGTTTTAGGGTTAGGGATAGGGTTAGAGGAAGGGTTAGGGTTAGGGTTAGGGTTGGGGTTAGGGTAAGGTAAGTTTTAGGGTTAGGCGTAGGGTTAGGATAAGGGTAAGGGCTATGGTTATGGTTAGGGTTAGGGTTAGGGGTAAGGTTAGGGTTAGGTTTTAGGCGTTAGGTTTAGGGTTAGGGTTAGGGTTAGGGTTAGGTTTAGTGTTAGGTTAAGTGTAAGCGTTAGGGTTAGAGTTAGGGTTAGGGTAAGGGTAAGTGTTAGGCTTAGGGTTAGGGTTAGTGTTAGGGTTAGGGTAAGGATTAGGGTTAGGGTAAGGATTAGGGTTAGGGTTAGGGTTAGGTTTAAGGATGGGGTTAAGTTTAGGGTTAGGGTTAGGGTAATGGTAATGGTAATGGTCAGGGTTAGGATTAGGTTTAGGGTAAGGGTAGGGTTAGGGTTAGGGTTAGGTTTAGGTGTTAGGGTTAGGTGTAGGGTTAGGGTTAGGGTTAGGGTTAGGGTTAGGGTTAGGGTTAGGGAAAGGTACGGGTTAGGTTTAGGGTTAGGGTTTGGGTTAGGTTTAAGGTTAGCGTTAGGGTTAGGGATAGTGTTAGGTTTAGGGTTAGGTTTAGGGTTAGGGTTAGGGTAAGGGTTAGGGTTAGGGTTAGCGTTAGGGTTAAATTTAGAGTTAGGGTTAGGGTTAGGGTTAGGGTGAGGGTAAGGGTTAGGGTCAGGGTTAGGGTATGGGTTAGGTTTAGGGTAGGGTTCGGGTATGGGTTAGGGTTAGGGTTAAGTTTAGAGTGAGGGTTAGGGTTAGTGTTAGGGTTAGGGTAAGGGTTAAGGTTAGGGTTAGGGTAAGGGTTAGGGTTAGGGTAGGGTTAGGGTATGGGTTAGGGTTGGGTTAGGCTTAGGTTTAGGGTTAGGGTAAGGGTATGTGTTAGGGTTAGGGTTAGGTTTAGGTTTAGGGTTAGCATTAGGGTAGGGGTAAGGGTTAGGTTTAGGGTTAGGGTTAAGATAAGGTTAAGGGTTAGGTTTAGGGTTAGGTTTAGGGTTAGGGTTAGGTTTAGGGTAAGGGTCAGGGTTAGGTTTAGGGTAAGGTTAAGGTTTAGGGTTAGGGTTAGGGTTAGTGTTAGGGTTAGGATAAGGGTAAGGATTAGGGTTAGGGTTAGGGTTAGGGTTAGGGGTTAGGGTAGGGTTAGGGTTAGGGTTAGGGTTAGGGTTAGTGGTAGGTTTATGGTTAGGTTTAGGGTAAGGGCGAGTGTTAGGGTTAGGGATAGGGTTAAGTTTAGAGTTAGGGTTAGGGTTAGGTTTAGGTTTAAGGTTAGGTTTAGGGTAAGGGTAAGGGTTAGGGTTATGGTAAGGGTTAGGGTTAGGTTTAAGGTTAGGGTTAGGGTTAGGGTTATGGTAAGTGTTAGGGTTAGGGTTAGGGTAAGGGTTAGGGTTTGGGTTAGGGATAGAGTTAGGTTAAAGGTTAGGGTAAGAGTAAGGATTAGGGTTAGGGTTAGGTTTAGGGTTAGAGGCTAGGGTTAGTGTTAGTGTTAGGATTAGGGTAAGGGTTAGGGTTAGGTTTAGGGTTAGGGTAAGGGTTAGGGTTAGGGTAAGTGTTAGGGTTAGGGTTAGGGTTAGTGTAAGGGTTAGGGTTCGGGTTAGGGTTAGGGTAAGGTTAAGTGTTAAAGTTAGGGTTAGGGTTAGGGTAAGTTTTATGGTTAGAGTTAGGGTTAGGATAAGGCTTAGGGTTAGGGTAAGGGTTAGGGTTAAGGTAAGTGTTAGGGTAAGGGTTAGGGTTAGGGTTAGGTTTAGGGTTGGGGGTAAGTTTAGGGTTAGGTTTAGGATAAGGGCAATGGTTAGGGTTAAGTTTAGGGTAAGTGTTAGGGTTAGGGTTAGGGTTAGGGTTAGGGCCAGGGTTAGGCTTAGGGTAAGGGTTACGGTTAGGTTTCGATTTAGGGTTTGCGTAAGGGTAAGTGTAAGGGTTAGGTTTAGGGTTAGGGATAGGCTTAGGGTTAGGGTTATGGTTAGGGTTAGGGTAAGGATAAGGGTTAGGATTAAGGTTAGGTTTAGGGTTAGGGTTAGGGTTCGGGTTAGGTTTAAGGTTAGGGTTAGGGTTAATGTAAGGGTAAGGGTTAGGGTTAGGGTAGGGTTAGTGTTAGGGTTAGGGTTAGGGGAAGGGTTAGGTTTAGGGTTAGGTTTAGGGTAAGGATTAGGGGTAGGGTAAGGGTTATGGTTAGGGTTAGGGTTAGGGTAAGGATTAGGGTAAGGATTAGGGTTAGGGTAAGGGTTAGGGTTAGAGTTAGGATTAGTGTTAGGGTTAGGGTAAGGTTTACGGTGAGGTTTAGGGTTAGGGTTAGCGTAAGGGTAAGGGTTAGGTTTTGGGTTAGGGTTAGGCTTAGTGTTAGGGTTATGGTTATGGTTAGGGTTAGGGTTAGGGTTAGGGTTAGGGAGGGGTTAGGGTAAGCGTAAGTTTTAGGTTAGGGGTAGGGTTAGGAAAAGTGTAAGGGTTATGGTTTTGGTTAGGGATAGGGTTAGGGGTTAGTGTGAGGGTTAGGGTTGGCGGTTAGGTTTAGGGTTAGTGTTAGGGTCAGGGTTAGGTTTAGGTTTAGGGTAAGGGTAAGCGTTAGGGTTAGGTTTAGGGTTAGGGTAAGGGTTAGAGTTAGGGTTAGGGTACGGGTTAGGGTTAGTGTTAGGGTTTGGGTTAGGTTTAAGGTTAGTGTTAGGGTTAGGGTTAGGGTTAGGTTTAGGGTTAGGTTTAGGGTTAGGGTAAGGGTAAGCGTTAGGGTTAGAGTTAGGGTTAGGGTAAGGGTAAGTGTTAGGCTTAGGGTTAGGGTTAGTGTTAGGTTTAGGGTAAGGATTAGGGTCAGGGTAAGGCTTAGGGTTAGGGTTAGGGTTAGGTTTAGGGATGGGGTTAAAGTTAGGGTTAGGGTTAGGGTAATGGTAATGGTAATCGTCAGGCTTAGGATTAGGTTTAGGGTAAGGGTAAGGGTTAGGGTTAGGGTTAGGTTTAGGTGTTAGCGTTAGGTGTAGGGTTAGGGTTAGGGTAAGGGTAAGGGTCAGGGTTAGGGTTAGGGTTAGGGTTAGGGTTAGGGAAAGGTACGGGTTAGGTTTAGGTTTAGGGTTTGGGTTAGGTTTAAGGTTAGCCTTAGGGTTAGTGATAGTGTTAGGTTTAGGTTTAGGTTTAGGGTTAGGGTTAGGGTAAGGGTTAGGGTTAGGGTTAGGGTTAGGGTTAGGGTTAAGTTTAGAGTTAGGGTTAGGGTTAGGGTTAGGGTGAGGGTAAGGGTTAGGGTTAGGTTAGGGTATGGGTTAGGGTTAGGGTAGGGTTCGGGTATGGGTTAGGGTTAGGGTTAAGTTTAGAGTTAGGGTTAGGGTTAGTGTTAGGGTTAGGGTAAGGGTTGGGGTTAGGGTTAGGGTAAGGGTTAGGGTTAGGGTAGGGTTAGGGTATGGGTTAGGGTTAGGGTTAGGGTTAGGTTTAGGGTTAGGCTTAAAGTAGGGTTAGGGTTATGGTAAGGGTATGTGTTAGGGTTAAGGTTATTTTTAGGTTTAGGGTTAGCGTTAGGGTAGGGGTAAGGGTCAGGTTTAGGGTTAGGGTTAAGATAAGGTTAAGGGTTAGTTTTAGGGTTAGGGTTAGGTTTAGGTTTAGGGTAAGGGTTAGGGTTAGGTTTAGGGTAAGGGTAAAGTTTAGGTTTAGGGTTAGGGTTAGTGTTAGGGTTAGGATAAGGGCAAGGATTAGGGTTAGGGTTAGGGTTAGGGGTTAGGGTAGGGTTAGGGTAGGGTTATGTTTAGGTTTAGGGTTAGGTTTAGCTTAAGGGTAAGGGTTAGGGTTTGGGTTAGGGTTAGTGATAGGTTTATGGTTAGGGTTAGGGTAAGGGCGAGTGTTAGGGTTAGGGATAGGGTTAAGTTTAGAGTTAGGGTTAGGGTTAGGGTTAGGTTTAAGGTTAGGTTTAGGGTAAGGGTAAGGGTTAGGGTTATGGTTAGGGTTAGGGTTAGGTTTAAGGTTAAGGTTAGGGTTAGGGTTATGGTAAGTGTTAGGGTTAGGGTTAGGGTAAGGGTTAGGGTTTGGGTTAGGGTTACAGTTAGGTTTAAGTTTAGGGTAAGGGTAAGGGTTAGGGTTAGGGTTAGGGTTAGGTTAAGGGTTAGGGTTAGAGGTTAGGGTTAGTGTTAGTGTTAGGATTAGGGTAAGGGTTAGGGTTAGGGTTAGGGTTAGGTTAAGGGTTAGGGTTAGGGTAAGTGTTAGGGTTAGGGTTAGGGTTAGTGTAAGGGTTAGGGTTAGGGTTACCGTTAGGGTAAGGTTAAGTGTTAAAGTTAGGGTTAGGGATAGGGTAAGTTTTATGGTTAAAGTTAGGGTTAGGATAAGGGTTAGGGTTAGAGTAAGGGTTAGGTTTAGGGTAAGTGTTAGGGTAAGGGTTAGGGTTAGAGTTAGGTTTAGGGTTGGGGTTAAGTTTAGGGTTAGGGTTAGGGTTAGGGCCAGGGTTAGGGTTAATGTAAGGGTAAGGGTTAGGGTTAGGTAGGGTTAGGGTTAGGGTTAAGGTTAGGGTTAGGGTTAATGTAAGGGTAAGGGTTAGGGTTAGGTAGGGTTAGGGTTAGGATTAGGGTTAGGGGAAGGGTTAGGGTTAGGGTTAGGTTTAGGGTAAGGATTAGGGTTAGGGTAAGGGTTATGGTTATGGTTAGGGTTAGGGTAAGTATTAGGGTAAGGATTAGGGTTAGGGTAAGGGTTATGGTTCGGGTTAGGATTAGGGTAAGGATTAGGGTTAGGGTTAGGGTTAGGGTAAGTATTAGGGTAAGGATTAGGGTTAGGGTAAGGGTTATGGTTCGAGTTAGGATTAGGGTAAGGATTAGGGTTAGGGTTAGGGTTAGGTTTAGGGTTAGGGTTAGGGTAAGGGTAAGGGTTAGGTTTAAGGTTATGGTTAGAGTTAGGATTAGTGTTAGGGTTAGGGTAAGGTTTACGGTTAGGTTTAGGGTTAGGGTTAGCGTAAGGGTAAAGGTTAGGTTTTGGGTTAGGGTTAGGCTTAGGGTTAGGGTTATGGTTATGGTTAGGGTTAGGGTTAGGGTTAGGGAGGGGTTAGGGTAAGCGTAAGTTTTAGGTTAGGGGTAGGGATAGGAAAAGGGTAAGGGTTATGGTTATGGTTAGGGATAGGGTTAGGGGTTAGTGTGAGGGTTAGGGTTGGCGGTTAGGTATAGGGTTAGTGATACGGTCAGGGTTAGGTTTAGGGTTAGGGTAAGGGTCATTGTTAGGTTTACGTTTAGCGTAAGGGTAAGTGTTAGGCCTAGGGTAGGGTTAGGGTTAGGGTTAGGGTTAGGGTAAGGATTAGAGTTAGGGTTAGTGTACGGGTTAGGGTTAGTGTTAGGGTTTGGGTTAGGTTTAAGGTTAGTGTTAGGGTTAGGGTTAGGGTTAGGTTTAGGGTTAGGTATAGGGTTAGGGTAAGGGTAAGTGTTAGGGTTAGTGTTACGGTTAGGGAAAGGATAAGGGTTAGATGTAGGTTTAGGGTTAGGGTTAGGGGAAGGATTATGGTTAGAGTTAGTGTTAGGGTGAGGGTTAGAGTTAGGGTTAGGGTTGGGTTAAAGTTAGGGTTTGGGTTAGGGTAAGGGTAAGGGTTAGGGTTAGGGTTAGGGTTGGGTTAATGTTAGGGTTAGGGTTAGGGTTAGGGTTAGGGTTAGGGTTCGTGTTAGGGTTAAGATTTGGGTTAGGGTTAGTGTAAGGTAAGGGTTAGTGTTAGGGTTAGGTTTAAGGTTAGGGTAAGGGTAAGGGTTAGGTTCGGGTTAGGGTTAGGATTAGGGTTAGGGGAAGGGTTAGGATTAGGGTTAGGGTTAGGGAGGGGTTAGGGTAAGCGTAAGTTTTAGGTTAGGGGTAGGGTTAGGAAAAGGGTAAGGGTTATGGTTATGGTTAGGGATATGGTTAGGGGTTAGTGTGAGGGTTAGGGTTGGCGGTTAGGTTTAGGGTTAGTGTTAGGGTCAGGGTTAGGTTTAGGTTTAGGGTAAGGGTAAGCGTTAGGGTTAGGTTTAGGGTTAGGATAAGGGTAAGTGTTAGGCCTAGGGTAGGGTTAGGGTTAGGGTTAGGGTAAGGATTAGAGTTAGGTAAGGGTTATGGTTAGGGTTAGGGTTAGGGTTAGTGTTAGGTTAAGGGTTAGGGTTAGGGTTAGGTTTAGGGTTGGGGTTAAGGTTAGGTTTAGTTTCGGGTAAGGGTAAGGGTTAGGGTTAGGGTTAGGGTAAGTGTTAGTGTTACGGTTAGGGTTAGGGGTTAGTGTTACCGTTTAGGTTTATGGTTAGGGTTAGGTTTAGGGTTAGGGTTAAGTTTAGGGTAAGTTTAAGTGTTAGAGTTAGTGTTAACGTTAGGGAAAGTGTAAGGGTTAGCGTTAGGGTTAGGGTTTGGGTTAAGGTTAGAGTTAGTGTTAGGATAAGGGTAAGAGTTAGTGTTAGGTTTAGGGTTAGGGTTAGGGTTTAAGGTTAGTGTTAGGGTTAGGGTTAGGGTTAGGTTTAGGGTTAGGTTTAGGGTTAGGGTAAGTGTATGGGTTAGGGTTAGTGTTATGGTTAGGGAAAGGGTGAGGGTTAGGGGTAGGGTTAGGGTTAGGGTAAGGATTATGGTTAGAGTTAGTGTTAGGGTAAGGATTAGAGTTAGGGTTAGGGTTGGGTGAAAGTTAGGGTTAGGGTTAGGGTAAGGGTAAGGGTTAGGTTTAGGGTTAGGGTTGGGTTAATGTTAGGGTTAGGGTTAGGGTTAGGTTTAGGGTTAGGTTTAGGGTTAGGGTAAGGGTAAGTGTTAGGTTTAGGGTTAGGGTTAGGGAAAGGGTAAGGGTTAGGGGTAGGGTTAGGGTTAGGTTTAGGGTTAGGGTTAGGGTAAGGATAAGAGTTATGGTTAGGGATAGGGTTATTGTTCGGTTTAGGTTCAGAGTTAGTGTAAGGGTAAGGGTAAGGGTTAGGGTTCGGGTTAGGGTTAGGGTTAGGGTAAGGGTAAGAGTTAGGGTTAGGGTTAGGGTAAGTTTAAGTGTTAGGGTTAGGGTTAGGGTTAGTGTTAGGGTAAGGGTTAGGGTTAGGTTTAGAGTTAGGGTTAGGGTAAGGGTAAGTATTAGGGTTAGGGTTAGGGTTAGTGTTAGGGTAAGGGTTAGGGTTAGGTTTAGAGTTAGGGTTAGGGTAAGGGCAAGGGTTAGGTCTAGGGTTAGGGTTAGGTTTAGGGTTAGGATTAGGGTAAGGATAAGGGTTAGTGTTAAGGTTATGGTTAGAGTTAGGTTTAGGGTTAGGTTTAGGGTTAGGGTTAGCGTAAGGTTAAGGGTTAGGGTTAGGATTATGGTTAGGTTTAGGGTAAGGGTTAGGGTTGGGGTTAGGGTAAGTTTAAGTGTTAGGGTTAGGGTTAGGGTTAGTGTTAGGGTAAGGGTTAGGGTTAGGTTTAGAGTTAGGGTTAGGGTAAGGGTAAGTATTAGGGTTAGGGTTAGGGTTAGTGATAGGTTTAGGGTTAGGGTTAGGGTAAGGGCAAGAGTTAGGGTTAGGGTTAGGGTTAAGTTTAAAGTTAGGGTTAGGGTTAGGGTTAGGGTTAGGCTTAGGGGTAGGTTTAGGGTAAGGGTAAGGGTTAGGTTTGGGGTTATTGTTATGGTTAGGTTTGAGGTTAGGGTTAGGGTTAGGGTTAGGTTTAGGGTTGGGTTTAAGTTTAGGGTCAGGTTTAGTATAAGGGTAATGGTTAGGGTTAGGGTTCTGGTAAGGGTTAGGGTTAGGGTTAGGGTAAGGGTAAGGGGTAGGGTTAGGGGTAGGGGTTAGGGGTAGGGGTTAGGGTTAGGGTTAGGGTTAGGGTTAGTTCTAGGTTTAGGGTTAGGGTAAGGATAACGGTTAAGGTTAGGGTTAATGTTAGGTTTATGGTTAGGGTTAGGGTTAGGGTTAGGTTAAGGGAAAGGCTTAGGGTTAAGGTTAGGGTTAGGGTTAGGTTTATGGTTAGGGTTAGGGTAAGGATAAGGATTTAGGGTTAAGGTTAGGGTTAGGGTTAGGGTTAGGATTAGGTTCAAGTTCAGGTGAGGGTAAGGGTAAGAGTAAGGGTTAGGGTTACGTTTAGGTTTAGGGTTAGGGTAAAGGTAAGGGTTAGGGTTAGGGTTAGGTTTAGGGTTAGGGTTAGGCTTAGGGTTAGAGTAAGGGTTAGGTTTAGGGTTAGGGTTAATGTTAGGGTAAGGGTAAGGGTTAGGGTTAGGGTTAGGGTAAGGGTAAGGGTTAGCGTTAGGTTTAGTGTTAGGGTAAGGGTTAGGATTAGGGTTAGGGTTAGGGTAAGGGTAAGGGTTAGGTTTAGGTTTAGGGTTAGGTTTAGTGTTAGGGTTATGGTTAGGGTTAGGGTAAGGATAAGGTTTATGGCTAAGGTTTGGGTTAGGGTTCGGATTAGGGTTAGGTTTAGGGTTAGAGTTAGGGTAAGGGTAAGGGTTAGAGTTAGGATTAGGGATAGGTTTAGGGTAAGGGTTAGGGTTAGGGTTAGGATTAGGTTTTGCGCAAGGGTTAGGGTAAGTGTAAGTGTTGGGGTTAGGGTTAGGGTTAGGGTTGCGTTAAGGTTAGTGTTAGGGTTAGGGTTAGGGTAGGGTAAGGGTTACGGTTAGGGTTAGGGTTAGGGTAAGGGTAAGGGTTAGGGTTAGGGTTAGGTTTAGGGTTACGTTTAAGGCTAGGGTTAGGGTTAGGGTTAGGGTTAGGGTAAGGATAACGGTTAGGGATAAGGTTAGGGTTAGGATTAGGTTTAGGGTTAGGTTTAGGATTAGGGTTAGGTAAGGGTAAGGGTTAGGGTTAGGATTAGGGTTAGGGTTAGGGTAAGGATTAGGGTTAGGGTTAGGGTAAGGGTATGTGTTAGGGTAAGGGTAAGGGTTAGGGTTAGGGTTAGGGTAAGGGTTGGGTTAAGGTTAGGGTTAGGGTTAGGGTAAGGGTAAGGGTTAGGGTTAGGGTTAGGTATAGGGTTAGGTTTAGGGTTGGGGTTAAGTTTAGGGTTAGGGTTAGGATAAGGGCAATGGTTAGGGTTATGTTTAGGGTAAGTGTTAGGGTTAGGGTTAGGGTTAGGGATAGGGTTAGGGCCAGGGTTAGGGTTAGGGTAAGGGTTAGGGTTAGTGTTAAGGTTAGGTTTATGGCTAAGGTTAGGGTTAGGGTTAGGATTAGGGTTAGGTTTAGGGTTAGGGTTAGGGTAAGGGTAAGGGTTAGAGTTAGGATTAGGGTTAGGTTTAGGGTAAGGGTAAGGGTTAGGGTTAGGGTTAGGGTTAGGTTTAGCGCTAGGGTTAGGGTAAGTGTAAGTGTCAGGGTTAGGGTTAGGGTTAGGGTTAGGGTAAGGGTAAGGGTTACTGTTAGGGTTAGGGTTAGGGTAAGGGTAAGGGTTAGGGTTAGGGTTAGGTTTACGGTTACGTTTAAGGCTAGGGTTAGGGTTAGGGTTAGGGTTAGGGTGAGGATAACGGTTAGGGTTAAGGTTAGGGTTAGGATTAGATTTAGGGTTAGGTTTAGGATTAGGGTTAGGTAAGGGTAAGGGTTAGGGTTAGGATTAGGGTTAGGGTTAGGGTAAGGATTAGGGTTAGGGTTAGGGTCAGGGTTATGTTAAGGTTTAGGGTTAGGGGTTAGGGTTAGGGTTAGGGTTAGGATTAGGGTAAGTGTAGGGTTAGGGTTAGGGTTAGGGTAAGTGTTAGGGTTAGGGTTAGGGTGAGGGTTAGGGTAAGGGTTGGGTTAAGGTTAGGGTTAGGGTTAGGGTAAGGGTAAGGGTTAGGGTTAGGGTTAGGTTTAGGGTATGGGTTAGGGTTAGGGTTAGGTTTAGGGTTAGGTTTAGGGTTACGGTTAAGGTTAGGGTTAGGGTTAGGGTAAGGGTATGTATTAGGGTTAGGGTTAAGGTTAGGGATAGCGTTAGGGTAAGGGTAAGGGTTAGGGTTAGGGTTAAGATAAGGGTAAGGTTTAGGGTTAGGGTTAGGGTTAGGATTAGGGTAAGGGTTAGGTTTAGGTTTAGGGTAAGTGTAAGGTTTAGGGTTACGGTTAGGGTTAGGGTTAGTGTAAGGGATAGGGTTAGGGTTAGGGTTAGGCTAGGGGTTAGGGTAAGGGTAAGTGATAGGGTTAGTGTTAGTGTTAGGATAATGGTAAGGATTAGGATTAGGGTTAGGTTTAGGGGTTACGGTTAGGGTTAGGGTTAGGGTTAGGGTTAGGGTAAGGGTAAGGGTAAGGGTAAGGGTTAGGTTTGGGGTTATGCTTAGGGTTAGGTTTAAGGTTAGGTTTAGGGTTAGGGGTAGTGTTAGGGTAAGGGTTAGGGTTAGGTTTAGGGTTAGGGTAAGGGTTAGGTTTAGGGTTAGGGTTAGAGTTAGGTTTAGGGTTAGGGTAAGGGTAAGGGTTAGGGTTAGGGTTAGGGTCAGGGTTATGTTAAGGGTTAGGGTTAGGGGTTAGGGTTAGGGTTAGGGTTAGGATTAGGGTAAGGGTAGTGTTAGGGTTAGGGTTAGGGTAAGGGTTAGGGTGAGGGTTAGGGTAAGTGTTAGGGTTAGGATTAGGGTTAGGGTTAGGGTAAGGGTTAGGGTTAGGGTAAGGGTAAGTGTTAAGGTTAGGGTTAGGGTTAGGGTTAGGGTAAGGTTTAGGGTTAGGGTTAGGGTTAGGGTGAGGGTAAGTGTTAGAGTTAGGGTAAGGGTTAGGTTAAGGTTTAGGGTTAGGTTTAGGGTTGGGGTTAAGTTTAGGGTTAGGGTTAGTGTAAGGGTAATGGTTAGGGTTAGGGTTAGGGTTAGGGTAAGGTTAAGGGTTAGGGTTAGGGTTAGGGGTTAGGGTTAGGGTTAGGGTTAGAGTTAGGGTTAGGGTTAGGTTTAGGGTTAGGTATAGGGTTAGGGTAAGGGTAAGCGTTAGGGTTAGTGTTACGGTTATGGAAAGGATAAGGGTTAGATGTAGGTTTAGGGTTAGGGTTAGGGGAAGGATTATGGTTAGAGTTAGTGTTAGGGTGAGGGTTAGAGTTAGGGTTAGGGTTGGGTTAAAGTTAGGGTTTGGGTTAGGGTAAGGGTAAGGGTTAGGGTTAGGGTTAGGGTTGGGTTAATGTTAGGGTTAGGGTTAGGGTTAGGGTTAGGGTTAGGGTTCGTGTTAGGGTTAAGATTTGGGTTAGGGTTAGTGTAAGGTAAGGGTTAGTGTTAGGGTTATGTTTAAGGTTAGGGTAAGGGTAAGGGTTAGGTTCGGGTTAGGTTTAGGATTAGGGTTAGGGGAAGGGTTAGGATTAGGGTTAGGGTTAGGGAGGGGTTAGGGTAAGCGTAAGTTTTAGGTTAGGGGTAGGGTTGGAAAAGGGTAAGGGTTATGGTTATGGTTAGGGATATGGTTAGGGGTTAGTGTGAGGGTTAGGGTTGGCGGTTAGGTTTAGGGTTAGTGTTAGGGTCAGGGTTAGGTTTAGGTTTAGGGTAAGGGTAAGCGTTAAGGTTAGGTTTAGGGTTAGGCTAAGGGTAAGTGTTAGGCCTAGGGTAGGGTTAGGGTTAGGGTTAGGGTAAGGATTAGAGTTAGGTAAGGGTTATGGTTAGGGTTAGGGTTTGGGTTAGTGTTAGGTTAAGGGTTAGGGTTAGGGTTAGGTTTAGGGTTGGGGTTAAGGTTAGGTTTAGTTTCGGGTAAGGCTAAGGGTTAGGGTTAGGGTTAGGGTAAGTGTTAGTGTTACGGTTAGGGTTAGGGGTTAGTGTTAACGTTTAGGGTTATGGTTAGGGTTAGGTTTAGGGTTAGGGTTAAGTTTAGGGTAAGTTTAAGTGTTAGAGTTAGTGTTAACGTTAGGGAAAGTGTAAGGGTTAGCATTAGGGTTAGGGTTTGGGTTAAGGTTAGAGTTAGTGTTAGGATAAGGGTAAGAGTTAGGGTTAGGTTTAGGGTTAGGGTTAGGGTAAGGGTAAGGATAAGGGTTAGGGTTAGGGTTAGGGTAAGGGTAAGGGTTAGGGTGAGTATTAGGGTTAGGGTTAGGGTAAGGGTTAGGGTTAGGTTAGGATTAGGGTTAGTTTTAGGGTTAGGTTTAGGGCAAGGGTAAGGGTTAGGGTTAAGGTTATGGTTAGGTTAGGGTTGGGGTAAAGGTTAGGGTTAGGGTTAGGGTAAGGGTAAGGGTAAGTGTTGGGGTTAGGGTTAGGGTAAGGATTAGGGTTAGGGTTAGGGTTAGGGTTAGGGTTAGGGTAAGTGTAAGGCTTAGGGTTAGGGTTAGGGTTAAGGTTAGGTTTAGGGTAAGGGTTAGGGTTAGGGTTAGAGTTAGCATTAAGTTTAGGGTTAGGTTAGGGTTAGGCTTATTGTTAGGGTTAGGATTAGGGTTAGGGGTTAGGGTTAGCATTAGGTTTAGGGTTAGGGTTAGGGTTAGGATTGGGGTTAGGGTAAGGGTAAATTTTAGGGTTAGGTGTAGGGTTAGGATAAGGGTAAGGTTTAGGGTTATGGCTAGGGTTAGGGTTAGAGTTTAGGGTTAGGTTTAGGGTTAGGGTTATGGGTTAGGGTTAGAGTTAGGGTTAGGGTTAGAGGTTAGGGTTAGGGTTAGGTTAAGGTCATGGTTAGGGTTAGGGGTAGGGTAAGGGTAAGGACTAGGGGGAGGGTTAGGGTTAGTGTAAGGGTAAGGGTTAGGGTTAGGGTTAGGTTTTACGGTTAGGGTTAGTGTTCGGGTTAGGTTTAGGGTTACGGTTAGTGTAAGGGTAAGGGTTAGGGCTAGGGTTAGGTTTAGGATTAGGTTTAGGGTTGGGGTTAAGTTTAGGGTTAGGGTTAGTATAAGGGTAATGGTTAGGGTTAGGGTTAGGGTTAGGTTAAGGGTTAGGGTTAGGGTTAGGGGTTAGGGTTAGGGTTAGGGTTAGGGTTAGAGTTAGGGTGAGTTTTAGGGTTAGGGTTAGGGTAAGGATAATGGTTAGGGTTAGGGTTAATGTTAGGTTTATGGTTAGGGTTAGGTTTAGGGTTAGGGTTAGGTAAGGGTAAGGATTAGGGTTGTGGTTAGGGTTAGGGTTAGGGTTAGATTTAGGGTAAGGGTAAGGGTTAGAGTTAGGTTTAGGGGTAGGGGTAGAGTAAGGGTAAGTGTTAGGTTTAGGGTTAGGGTTAGGGTTAGGGTTAGGGTTAGGTTTAGGGTTAGGGTTAGGGTAAGGATAAGCATTTAGGGTTAAGGTTAGGGTTAGAGTTAGGGTTAGGGTTACGTTTACGTTTAGGGTTAGGGTGAGGTTAAGTGTAAGGGTCAGGTTTAGGGTTACGTTTAGGTTTAGGGTTACGGTAAGGGTTAGGGTTAGGGTAAGTGTATGTGTTAGGTTTAGGGTTAGGGTTAGGGTTAGGGTTAGAATTAGCGTTAGGGTAATGGTAATTGTTAGGGTTAGCGTTAGGGTTAGGGTAAGGGTTAGGGTTAGGTTTAGGGTGAGGGATGGGGTTAGGGTAAGGGTAAGTGTTAGGGTTAGGGTTAGGATAAGGGTAAGAGTTAGGGTTATTGTTAGTGTTAGGGGTTAGGTTTAGTGTTAGGCTTAGGGGTAGGTTTAGGTTTATTGTTAGGGTTAGGGTAAAGTTAAGGGTAAGGGTTAGGGTTAGGATTAGTGTTTGTGTTAGTGTAAGGGTTAGGGTTTGGGTTAGGGTTAGGTTTAGGTTTAGGGTTAGGGTAAGGGTAATAGTTAGGGTTAGTGTTAGGGTTAGGTTTGGGGTTGGGGTTAAGGTTAGGGTTAGGGTTAGGGTAAAGGTAAGTGTTAGGGTTAGGGTTAGGGTTAGGGTAGGGGTTAGGGTAAGGTAAGTGTTAGGGTTAGGTTTAGAATAAGGGTAAGGGTTAGGGTTAGGGTTAGGTGTTAGGGTTAGGGTTATGTTTAGGGTTGGGGTTAGGTAAGGATAAGGGTTAGGGTGAGGGTTAGGGTTAGTGTTAGGTTTAGGGTTAGGGTTAGGGTAAGGACAATTGTTACGCTTAGGGTTAGGGTTAGTGTTAGGGTTAGGGTTAGTTTTAGGGTAAGGGTAAGGGTTAGGGCTAGGGTTACGGTTAAGTTTAGGGTTCGGGTTAGGTTTCTGGTAAGGGTTAGGGTTAGTGTTAAGGTTAGGGTTAGGGTTAGGGTTAGGGTTAGGGGTTAGGGTAAGGGTAAGTGTTAGAGTTAGGGTTAGGGTTAGGATAAGGGTAAGTGTTAGGGTTATGGTTAGGGATAGGGGTTAGTGTTAGGGTTAGGGTTAGGGGTTAGGGTTAGGGTGAGGCTTGGGTTAAGTTTTAAGGTTAGGGTTAGGGTTAGGGTTGGGATAAGGGTTAGGGTTAGGGTTAGGATTAGGTTTAGGGTAAGGGTAAAGTTTAGGGTTAGGGATAGGGTTAGTTTAACAGTTAGGGTTAGGGTTAGGGTTAGGTTTAGGTTTAGGGTTACGGTTAGGGTTAGGGTTAGTGTTAGGGTAAGGGTATGTGTTAGGGTTAGGGTTAAGGTTAGGGTTAGGGTGAGGGTAACTGTTAGGGTTAGGGTTACGGTTAAGGTAATGGTAAGGGTTAGCGTTAGAGTAAGGGAAGGGTTAGGGTTAGGGTTAGGGTTAGGGTTAAGGTAAGGATAAGGGTAAGTTTTAGGGTTAGGGTTAGGCTTAGGTTTAGGTTTGGGGTAAGGGAAAGGGTTAGGGTTAGGTTTAGGTTTAGGTTCAGGGTAAGGGTAAGGATAAGGGTTAGGGTTAGGGTTAGGGTTAGGGTAGGCTTTACGATAAGGGTAAGTGTTAGGTTTAGGTTTAGAGTTAGGATAAGTGCAAGGGTTAGGGTTAGGGTTAGGATTAGGGTTGGGGTTAGGGTAAGGGTAAGTGTTATGGTTAGGGTTAGGGTTAGGGTTAGGGTAAGGTTTAGGGTTAGGGTTAGGGTTAGGGTTAGGGTTAGGGTAATGGTAAGTGTTAGGGTTAGAGTTAGGGTTAGGGTTAGGGTAAGGGTTAGGTTAGGGTTAGGGTTAGAGTAAGGATAAGTGGTAGGGTTAGGGCTAGGGTTAGGGTTAGTGTTAGGGTAAGGGTTAGGGTTAGGGTTAGGTTTAGGGTTGGGGTTAAGGTTAGGTTTAGTTTCGGGTAAGGGTAAGGTTTAGGGTTAGGGTTAGGGTAAGTGTTAGTGTTACGGTTAGGGTTAGGGGTTAGTGTTAACGTTTAGGGCTATGGTTAGGGTTAGGTTTAGGGTTAGGGTTAAGTTTAGGGTAAGTTTAAGTGTTAGAGTTAGTGTTAACGTTAGGGAAAGTGTAAGGGTTAGCGTTAGGGTTAGGGTTTGGGTTAAGTTTAGAGTTAGTGTTAGGATAAGGGTAAGAGTTAGGGTTAGGTTTAGGGTTAGGGTTAGGGTAAGGGTAAGGATAAGGGTTAGGGTTAGGGTTAGGGTAAGGGTAAGGGTTAGGGTGAGTATTAGGGTTAGGGTTAGGGTAAGGGTTAGGGTTAGGTGAGGATTAGGGTTAGTTTTAGGGTTAGGGTTAGGGCAAGGGTAAGGGTTAGGGTTAAGGTTATGGTTAGGTTAGGGTTGGGGTAAAGGTTAGGGTTAGGGTTAGGGTAAGGGTAAGGGTAAGTGTTGGGGTTAGGGTTAGGGTAAGGATTAGGGTTAGGGTTAGGGTTAGGGTTAGGATTAGCGTAAGTGTAATGCTTAGGGTTAGGGTTAGGGTTAAGGTTAGGTTTAGGGTAAGGGTTAGGGTTAGGGTTAGAGTTAGCATTAAGTTTAGGGTTAGGTTAGGGTTAGGGTTATTGTTAGGGTTAGGATTAGGGTTAGGGGTTAGGGCTAGCATTAGTTTTAGGGTTAGGGTTAGGGTTAGGTTTAGGGTTCGGGTGAGGTTTAGGGTTAGGGTTAGGGTTAGGATTGGGGTTAGGTAAGGCTAAATTTTAGGGTTAGGTGTAGGGTTAGGATAAGGGTAAGGTTTAGGGTTATGGATAGGGTTAGGGTTAGAGTTTAGGGTTGGGTTTAGGGTTAGGGTTATGGGTTAGTGTTAGGTTTAGGGTTAGGGTTAGAGTTAGAGGTTAGGGTTAGGGTTAGGTTAAGGTCATGGTTAGGGTTAGGGATAGGGTAAGGGTAAGGAATAGGGGGAGGGTTAGGGTTAGTGTAAGGGTAAGGGTTAGGGTTAGGGTTAGGTTTTACGGTTAGGGTTAGGGTTAGGGTTAGGTTTAGGGTAAGGGTTAGGGTGAGGGTTAGAGTTAGCATTAAGGTTAGGGTTAGGTTAGGGTTAGGGTTAGGGTTCGGGTTAGGATTAGGGTTAGGTTTAGGGTAAGGGTTAGGGTTAGGGTTAGGGTAAGGGTATGTGTTAGGGTACGGGTAAGGGTTAGGGTAAAGTTTGGGTTAAAGTTAGGTTGAGGGTTAGGGTAAGGGTAAGGGTTACGATTAGGGTTAGGTTTAGGGTATGGGTTAGGGTTAGGGTTAGGTTTAGGGTTAGGTTTAGGGTTACGGTTAAGGTTAGGGTTAGGGTTAGGGTAAGGGTATGTATTAGGGTTAGGGTTAGGTTTAGGGATAGCATTAGGGTAAGGGTAAGGGTTAGGGTTAGGGTTAGGTTTAGGGTAAGGGTAAGGATAAGGGTTAGGGTTAGGGTTAGGGTAAGGGTAAGGGTTAGGATGAGTATTAGGGTTAGGGTTAGGGTTAGGGCAAGGGTAAGGGTTAGGGTTAGGGTTATGGTTAGGTTAGGGTTGGGGTAAAGTTTAGGGTTAGGGTTAGGGTAAGGGTAAGGGTAAGTGTTGGGTTAGGGTTAGGGTAAGGATTAGGGTTAGGGTTAGGGTTAGGGTTAGGTTTAGGGTAAGTGTAAGGCTTAGGGTTAGGGTTAGGGTTAAGGTTAGGTTTAGGGTAAGGGTTAGGGTCAGGGTTAGAGTTAGCATTAAGTTTAGGGTTAGGTTAGGGTTAGGGTTAAGCTAAGTGTTAGGGTTAGGGTTAGGGTTAGGGTTAGGGGTTAGGGTTAGGGTTAGGGTTAGAGTTCGGGTGAGTTTTAGGGTTAGGGTTAGGGTAAGGATAATCGTTACGGTTAGGGTTAATGTTACGTTTATGGTTAGGGTTAGGTTTAGGCTTAGGTTTAAGTAAGGGTAAGGGTTAGGGTTGTGGTTAGGGTTAGGGTTAGGGTTAGATTTAGGGTAAGGTTAAGGGTTAGAGTTAGGTTTAGGGTTAGGGTTAGAGTAAGGGCAAGTGTTAGGTTGAGGGTTAGGGATAGGGTTAGGGTTAGCGTAAGGGAAAGGGTTAGGGTTAAGGTTAGGGTTAGGGTTAGGTTTAGGGTTAGGGTTAGGGTTAGGGTAAGGATAAGCGTTTAAGGTTAAGGTTAGGGTTAGGGTTAGGGATAGGGTTACATTTTCGTTTAGGTTTAGGGTGAGGGTAAGGGTAAGGGTCAGGTTTAGGGTTACATTTAGGTTTAGGGTTAAGGTTAGGGTTAGGGTTAGGGTAAAGGTAAGTGTTAGGGTTAGGGTTAGGGTTAGGGTAAGGGTTAGGATTAGGGTTAGGGTTAGTGTTAGGGTAAGAGTATGTGTTAGGGTTAGTGTTAAGTTTAGGGTTAGGGTTAGCGTTAGGGTAAGGGTAACTGTTAGGGTTAGGGTTACGGTTAAGTTAAGGGTAAGGGTTAGCGTTAGGGTAATGGAAGGGTTAGGGTTAGGTTAGGGTTAAGGTAAGGATAAGGGTAAGTTTTAGGGTTAGGGTTAGGGTTAGGTTTAGGTTTAGGATAAGGGAAAGGGTTAGGGTTAGGGTTAGGTTTTGGTTTAGGGTAAGGGTAAGTGTTAGGGTTAGGGTTAGGGTAAGGGTTAGGGTTAGGGTATGGGTTAGGGTACGCTTTACGATAAGGGTAAGTGTTAGGGTTAGGGTAAGTGTTAGGATAAGGGTAAGGGTTAGGGTTAGGTTTAGGATTAGGGTTGGGGTTAGGGTAAGGGTAAGTGTTACGGTTAGGTTTAGGTTTAGGGTTAGGGTTAGGGTTAGGGTAAGGGTAAGTGTTAGGGTTAGGGTTAGGGTTAGGGTTAGGGTTAGGGTTAGTGTTAGGGTAAGGTTAAGGGTTACAGTTAGGTTTAGGTTTAGGGTTAGAGTAAGGGTAAGTGTTAGGTTTAGGGTTAGGGATAGGGTTAGGGTTAGCGTAAGGGAAAGGGTTAGGGTTAAGGTTAGGGTTAGGGTTAGGTTTAGGGTTAGGGTTAGGGTAAGGATAAGCGTTTAAGGTTAAGGTTAGGGTTAGGGTTAGGGATAGGGTTACGTTTACGTTTAGGTTTAGGGTGAGGGTGAGGGTAAAGGTCAGGTTTAGGGTTACATTTAGGTTTAGGGTTAAGGTTAGGGTTAGGGTTAGGGTAAAGGTAAGTGTTAGGGTTAGGGTTAGGGTTAGGGTAAGGGTTAGGGTTAGGGTTAGGGTTAGTGTTAGGGTAAGTGTATGTGTTAGGGTTAGTGTTAAGTTTAGGGTTAGGGTTAGCGTTAGGGTAAGGGTAACTGTTAGGGTTAGGGTTACGGTTAAGTTAAGGGTAAGGGTTAGCGTTAGGGTAAGGGAAGGGTTAGGGTTAGGTTAGGGTTAAGGTAAGGATAAGGGTAAGTTTTAGGGTTAGGGTTAGGGTTAGGTTTAGGTTTAGGATAAGGGAAAGGGTTAGGGTTAGGGTTAGGTTTAGGTTTAGGGTAAGGGTAAGGGTTAGGGTTAGGGTTAGGGTTAGGGTAAGGGTTAGGGTTAGGGGTAGGGTTAGGGTAGGCTTTACGGTAAGGGTAAGTGTTAGGGTTAGGGTAAGGATTAGGATAAGTGTAAGGGTTAGGGTTAGGGTTAGGATTAGGGTTGGGGTTAGGGTAAGGGTAAGTGTTACTGTTAGGGTTAGGTTTAGGGTTAGGGTTAGGGTTAGGGTAAGGGTAAGTGTTAGGGTTAGGGTTAGGGTTAGGGTTAGTGTTAGGGTAAGGGTTAGGGTTAGGATTAGGTTTAGGGTTGGGGTTAAGGTTAGGTTTAGTTTCGGGTAAGGGTAAGGGTTAGGGTTAGGGTTAGGGTAAGTGTTAGTGTTAGGGTTAGGGTTAGGGTTAGGGTTAGGGTTATGTTTAGGGTTAGGGTTAGGGTAAGGGTAAGGCTTAGGGTTAGGGTTAGGGTAAGGGTAAGTGTTAGGGTTAGAGTTAGTGTTAGGGTTTAGGGTTATGGTTAGGGTTAGGTTTAAGGTTAGGGTTAGGTTTAGGGTAAGGTTAAGTGTTAGAGTTAGTGTTAAGGTTAGGGAAAGTGTAAGGGTTAGCGTTAGGGTTAGGGTTTGGGTTAAGGTTAGAGTTAGTGTTAGGATAAGTGTAAGGGTTAGGGTTAGGGTTAGGGTTAGGTTTATGGTAAGGGTAAGGATAAGGGTTAGGGTTAGGGTTAGGGTAAGGGTAAGGGTTAGGATGAGTATTAGGGTTAGGGTTAGGGTAAGGGTTAGGGTTAGGTTAGGGTTAGGGTTAGTTTTAGGTTTAGGGTTAGGGCAAGGGTAAGGGTTAGGGTTAGGATTAGGGTTATGGTTAGGTTAGGGTTGGGGTTAAGGTTAGGGTTAGGGTTAGGGTAAGGGTAAGGGTTGGGGTTAGGGTTAGGGTAAGGATTAGGGTTAGGGCTAGGGTTAGGGTTATGGTAAGTGTAAGGCTTAGGGTTGGGGTTAGGGTTAGGGTTAGGTTTAGGGTAAGGGTTAGGGTTAGGGTTAGAGTTAGCATTAAGTTTAGGGTTAGGTTAGGGTTAGGGTTATTGTTAGGGTTAGGATTAGGGTTAGGGTTAGGGTTAGGGGTTAGAGTTAGCATTAGGTTGAGGGTTAGGGTTAGGGTTAGGGTTAGGGTGAGATTTAGGGTTAGGGTTAGGGTTAGGATTGAGGTTAGGGTAAGGGTAAGTTTTAGGGTTAGGTGTAGGGTTAGGATAAGGTTAAGGGTTAGGGTTATGGTTATGGTTAGGGTTAGAGGTTAGGGTTACGGTTAGGGTTATGGGTTAGGTTTAGGGTTAGGGTTAGGTTTAGGGTTAGGGTAAGGGTAATGTTTAGGGTTAGGGTTAGGGTTAGGGTTAGGTTTAGGTTTAAGGTTGGGGTTAAGTTCTGGGTTAGGGATAGGGTAAGGGTAAGGTTAGGGTTAGGGTTAGGGTTAGGTGTTACGGTTAGGGTTAGGGTTAGGTTTAGGTTTAGGGTTACGGTTAGTGTAAGGGTAAGGGCTAGGGCTAGGGTTAGGGTTAGGATTAGGTTTAGTGTAAGGGTTAGGGTGAGGGTTAGAGTTAGCATTAAGGTTAGGGTTAGGTTAGGGTTAGGGTTAGGGTTAGGGTTAGGAGTAGGGTTAGAGTTAGGGTTAGGGGTTAGGGTTAGCATTAGGTGTAGGGTTAAGTTTAGGGTAAGGATAATATTTAGGTTTAGGGATAGTGTTAGAGTTCGGTTTAGTTTCAGAGTTAGGGTTAGTGTAAGGTTAAGGGTTAGGGTTAGGGTTAAGGTTAGGGTTAGGGTTAGGGTAGGTGTAAGGGTTAGGGTTAGGATTAGGTTTAGGTTTAGGGTAAGGGTTAGGGTTAGAGTTAGGGTTAGGGGAAGGGTAAGGGTTAGGTTTAGGTTTAGGGTTAGGTTTAGGGTTAGGGTTAGGGTTAGGTTAAGGATAAGGTTTAGGGTTAACATTAGTGTTAGAGTTAGGGTTAGGGTTAGGTTTAGGGTTAGGGTTAGGGTAAGGTAAGGGTTAGGGTTAGGATTAGGGCTATGGTTAGGGTAAGGTTTAGTGCTAGGGTTAGGGTTAGGGTTAGGTTTAGCGCTAGGGTTAGGGTAAGTGTTACGGTTAGGTTTAGGGTAAGGTTAAGTGTTAAATGTTGAGGTTAGGGTTAGGGTTAGGGTAAGTTTTAGGGTTAGAATTAGGGTTAGGGTAAGGGTAAGTGTTAGGGTTAGGGTTAGGGTTAGGGTTAGTTTAAGTGTTAGGGTAAGTGTTAGGGTTAGGGTTAGGTTTAGTGTTGGGGTTAAGTTTGGGGTTAGGGTTATGATAAGGGTAATGGTTAGGGGTAGGGTTAGGGTAAGTGTTAGGGTTAGGGATAGGGATAGGGTTAGCGTTAGGGTTAGGGTCAGGGCCAGGGTGAGGGTTAGGGTAAGGGTTAGGGTTAGGGTTCGTGTTAGGTTTAGGGTTAGGGTTAGGGGTAGGGTTAGGGTAAGGGTAAGGGTTAGGATTAAGTTTAGGGTTAGTGTTAGGATTAGTATTAGGGTTAGGGTAAGGGTATGGGTTACGGTTAGGTTTTGGGCTTAGGGTTAGCGTACAGGTAAGGGTTAGGTTTAGGGTTAGGGTTAGGGTTAGGCTTAGGGTTATGGTTATGGTTAGGGTTAGGGTAATGATAAGGGTTAGGGTTGAGGTTAGGTTTAGGGTTAGGATTAGGGTTCAGGTTAGGGTTAAGGTTAGGGTTACGGTTAGTGTAAGGGTAAGTGTTAGGGTTAGGGTTAGGGTTAGGTTTAGAGTAAGGGTTAGGGTTAGGGTTAGAGTTAGCATTAAGTTTATTGTTAGGGTTAGGATTAGGGATACGGTTAGGGTTAGGGGTTAGGGTTAGCGTTAGGTTTAGCGCTAGGGTTAGGGTAAGGGTAAGGTTTAGGCTTAGGGTTAGGGTTAGGGTTAGGTTAAGGGTTGGGTTAAGTGTAGGGTTAGGGTTAGAGTAAGAGTAAGGGTTAGGATTAGGGTTAGGGTTAGGGTACGGGTTATGGTTATGGTTAGGGTAAGGATAAGGGTTAGGGTTGAGGTTAGGTTTAGGGTTAGGGTTAGGGTTCGGGTTAGGGTTAAGGTTAGGGTTAGGGTTAGGGTTAGTGTAAGGGTAAGGGTTAGGGTTAGGGTTAGGGTTAGGTTAAGGCTTAGGTTAAGGGTTGGGTTAAGGTTGGGTTTAGGGTTAGAGTAAGGGTAAGGGTTAGGATTAGGGTTAGTGTTAAGTTATGCGTTAGGGTTAGGGTTAGGGTAAGAGTATGTGTTAGGGTTTGGGTTAGGGTTAGGGTTAGGGTTAGGGTTAGCGTTAGGGTAGGGGAAGGGTTAGGTTTAGGGTTAGGGTTAAGATAAGGGTAAGGGTTAGGGTTAGGGTTAGGGTTTGGTTTAGAGTAAGGGTTAGGTGTAGGGTAAGGGTAAGGTTTAGGGTTAGGGTTAGGATTAGGGTTAGGGTAAGGGTTAGGGTTAGGGTTAGGGTTAGGGTTAGGGTTAGGGTAAGGGTAAGGGTTAGGGTTATGGTTAGGGTTAGGGTTAGGTTTAAGGTTAGGGTTAGGGTTAGGGTTAGGGTTAGAGTTAGGTTTAGGGTTAGGGTAAGGGTAAGGGTTAGGGTTAGGGTTAGGGTTAGGTTAAGGGTTAGGGTTAGGGGTTAGTGTTAGTGTTAGGATAGGGTTAGGGTAAGGGTTAGGGTTAGGGTTAGGGTAAGGGTTAGGGTTAGGGTTAGGGTTAGGGTAAGTGTTATTGTTAGTGTTAGGGTTAGGGTAATGGTTAGGGTTAGGGTTAGGGTTAGGGTAAGTTTAAGTGTTAAAGTTAGGGTTAGGGTTAGGGTAAGTTTTAGGGTTAGAGTTAGGGTTAGGGTTAGGTTTAGGTGTGGGGTTAAGTTTAGGGTTAGGGTTAGGATAAGGGTAATGTTTAGGGGGAGGGTTATGTTAAGTGTTAGGTTTAGGGTTAGGGTTAGGGCCAGGGTTAGGGTTAGGGTTAGGGTAAGGGTTAGGGTTAGTGTTAGGTTTAGTGTTAGGTTTAGGGTTAGGTTTATGGTTATGGTTAGGGTTAGGGTTCGGGTTAGTGTTAAGGTTAGGGTTAGTTTTAGTGGAAGGGTAAGGGTTAGTGTTAAGGTTAGGGTTTGGGTTAGGGGCAGGTTTAGGGTTAGGGTTACGGTTAGGGTTAGGGGAAAGGTTAGGGTTAGGTTTAGAGGTTAGGATTAGGGTTAGGGTTAGGGTTTGGTTTAGGTTTAGAGTAAGGGTAAGCGTTAGGTTTCGGGTTAGGGTTAGGGTAAGGGTAAGTGTTAGGCTTAGGGTTAGGGTTAGGGTTAGGGTTAGGGATGGTTTAGGGACGGGGATAAGTTTAGGGTTAGGGTTAGGGTAATGGTAAGGGTCAGCGTTAGGATTAGAGTTAGGTATGGGTAAGGTTTAGGGTTAGGGTTAGGGTTAGGTGTTAGTTTTAGGGTTAGGGTTAGGGTTATTAGTAGGGTTAGGGTTAGGGTTAGGGTTAGGGTTAGGTTTAGGGAAAGGTACGGCTTAGGGTTAGGGTTAGGGTTTGGATTAGGTTTAAGTTTAGGGTTAAGGTTAGGGTTAGGGTTAGATTTAGGGTTAGGTTTAGGGTTAGGGTAAGGGTAAGGGTTAGTGTTAGTTTTAGGGTCAGGGAAACGGTAAGCGTTAGGGGTAGGGTTAGGGTTAGGGTAAGGATTAGGGTTAGGGTTAGTGTTAGGGTAATGTTTAGGGTTAGGCTAAGGGTTGGGTTCAAGTTAGGCTTAGGGTTAGGGTAAGCGTAAGGGTTAGGGTTAGGGTTAGGGCTGGGTTAAGGTTAGGGTTAAGGTTAGGGGTAGGGTTAGGTTTAGGGTTAGGTTTAGGGTTAGGGTAAGGGTAAGGGTTAGGTTTAAGGTTAGGGTTAGAGAAAGGGTAAGGGTTAGGGGTAGGGTTAGGGTTAGGTTTAGGGTTAGGGTTAGGGTGAGGATAAGAGTTAGGGTTAGGGATAGGGTTAGGGTTCGGTTTAGGTTCAGAGTTAGTGTTAAGGTAAGGGTATGGGTTAGGGTTAGGGTTAAGGTTAGGCTTAGTGTTAGGGTACAGGTATGGTTAATGGTTAGGTTTAGGGTTAGGGTTAGGGTAAGGGTTAGGTTTAGGGTTAGGGTTAGAGTTAGGTTTAGGGTTAGGGTAAGGGTAAGGGTTAGGGTTAGGGTTAGGGTCAGGGTTATGTTAAGGGTTAGGGTTAGGGGTTAGGGTTAGGGTTAGGATTAGGGTAAGGGTTAGGGTAGGGTTAGGGTTGGGGTAAGGGTTAGGGTTAGGGTTAGGGTAAGTGTTAGGGTTAGGATTAGGGTTAGGGTTAGGGTAAGCGTTAGGGTTAGGGTAAGGGTAAGTGTAAAGGTTAGGGTTAGGGTTAGGGTTAGGGTAAGGTTTAGGGTTATGGTTAGGGTTAGGGTGAGGGTAAGTGTTAGGGTTAGTGTAAGTGTAAGGTTAAGGTTTAGGGTTAGGTTTATGGTTGGGGTTACGTTTAGGGTCAGGGTTAGTATAAGGGTAATGGTTAGGGTTAGGTTTAGGATAAGGGTAAGGGTTAGGGTTAGGGGTTAGGGTTAGGGTTAGGGTTAGAGTTCGGGTGAGTTTTAGGGTTAGGGTTAGGGTAAGGATAATGGTTAGGGTTTGGGTAAGGATAATGTTTAGGGTTAGGGTTAATGTTACGTTTATGGTTAGGGTTAGGTTTAGGGTTAGGGTTAAGTAAGGGTAAGGGTTAGGGTTGTGGTTAGGGTTAGGTTTAGGGTTAGATTTAGGGTAAGGTTAAGGGTTAGAGTTAGGTTTAGGGTTAGGGTTAGAGTAAGGGTAAGTGTTAGGTTTAGGGTTAGGGATAGGGTTAGGGTTAGCGTAAGGGAAAGGGTTAGGGTTAAGGTTAGGGTTAGGGTTAGGTTTAGGGTTAGGGTTATGGTAAGGATAAGAGTTTAAGGTTAAGGTTAGGGTTAGGGTTAGGGATAGGGTTACGTTTACGTTTAGGTTTAGGGTGAGGGTAAGGGTAAGGGTCAGGTTTAGGGTTACATTTAGGTTTAGGGTTAAGGTTAGGGTTAGGGTTAGGGTAAAGGTAAGTGTTAGGGTTAGGTTTAGGGTTAGGGTAAGGGTTAGGGTTAGGGTTAGGGTTAGTGTTAGGGTAAGAGTATGTGTTAGGGTTAGTGTTAAGTTTAGCTTTAGGGTTAGCGTTAGGGTAAGGGTAACTGTTAGGAGTAGGGTTACGGTTAAGTTAAGGGTAAGGGTTAGCGTTAGGGTAAGGGAAGGGTTAGGGTTAGGTTAGGGTTAAGGTAAGGATAAGGGTAAGTTTTAGGGTTAGGGTTAGGGTTAGGTTTAGGTTTAGGTTTAGGGTAAGGGTTAGGGTTAGGGTTAGGGTAAGGGTTAGGGTTAGGGTTAGGGTAGGCTTTACGATAAGGGTAAGTGTTAGGGTTAGAGTAAGGGTTAGGATAAGTGTAAGGGTTAGGGTTAGGGTTAGGATTAGGGTTGGGGTTAGGGTAAGGGTAAGTGTTACGGTTAGGGTTAGGTTTAGGTTTAGGGTTAGGGTTAGGGTAAGGGTAAGTGTTAGGGTTAGGGTTAGGGTTAGGGTTAGTGTTAGGGTAAGGTTAAGGGTTAGAGTTAGGTTTAGGGTTAGGGTTAGAGTAAGGGTAAGTGTTAGGTTTAGGGTTAGGTATAGGTTTAGGGTTAGCGTAAGGGAAAGGGTTAGGGTTAAGGTTAGGGTTAGGGTTAGGTTTAGTGTTAGGGTTAGGGTAAGGATAAGCGTTTAAGGTTAAGGTTAGGGTTAGGGTTAGGGATAGGGTTACGTTTACGTTTAGGTTTAGGGTGAGGGTAAGGGTAAGGGTTAGGTTTAGGGTTACATTTAGGTTTAGGGTTGAGGTTAGGGTTAGGGTTAGGGTAAAGGTAAGTGTTAGGGTTAGGGTTAGGGTTAGGGTAAGGGTTAGGGTTAGGGTTAGGGTTAGTGTTAGGGTAAGAGTATGTGTTAGGGTTAGGGTTAGGGTTAGGGTTAGTGTTAGGGTTAGCGCTAGGGTTAGTGTAAGGTTAAGGTTTAGTGTTAGGGTTAGGGTTTGGGTTAGGTTTAGGGTTGGGTTAAGGTTAGGGTTAGGGTTAGGGTAAGGGTAAGGGTAAGGGTAAGGGTAAGGGTAAGGTTTAGGGTTGGGGTTAGGGTTAGGGTATGGGTAGGGTTAGGGTTAGGGTTAGTTTTAGGGTTACGGTTAAGGTTAGGGTTAGATTTAGGGTAAGGGTATGTGTTAGGGTTAGGGTTAGGGTTAGGGTTAGTGTTAGGGTAGGGGTAAGTGTTAGGTTTAGGTTTAGGGTTAAGATAAGAGTAATGGTTAGGGTTTGAGTTAGGGTTAGGGTTAGGGTAAGGTTAAGTGTTAAGGTTACGGTTAGGGTAAGGGTAAGTTTTAGGGTTAGAGTTAGGTTTAGGGTAAGGGTAAGTGTTAAGGTTAGGGTTAGGGTTAGCGTTAGGGTAAGTGTTAGGGTAAGGGTTAGGGTTAGGGTTAGGTTAAGGGTTGGGTTAAGTGTAGGGTTAGGGTTAGAGTAAGAGTAAGGGTTAGGATTAGGGTTAGGGTTAGGGTACGGGTTATGGTTATGGTTAGGGTAAGGATAAGGGTTAGGGTTGAGGTTAGGTTTAGGGTTAGGGTTAGGGTTCGGGTTAGGGTTAAGGTTAGGGTTAGGGTTAGGGTTAGTGTAAGGGTAAGGGTTAGGGTTAGGGTTAGGGTTAGGTTAAGGCTTAGGTTAAGGGTTGGGTTAAGGTTGGGTTTAGGGTTAGAGTAAGGGTAAGGGTTAGGATTAGGGTTAGTGTTAAGTTATGTGTTAGGGTTAGGGTTAGGGTAAGAGTATGTGTTAGGGTTTGGGTTAGGGTTAGGGTTAGGGTTAGGGTTAGCGTTAGGGTAGGGGAAGGGTTAGGTTTAGGGTTAGGGTTAAGATAAGGGTAAGGGTTAGGGTTAGGGTTAGGGTTTGGTTTAGAGTAAGGGTTAGGTTTAGGGTAAGGGTAAGGTTTAGGGTTAGGGTTAGGATTAGGGTTAGGGTAAGGGTTAGGGTTAGGGTTAGGGTTAGGGTTAGGGTTAGGGTAAGGGTAAGGGTTAGGGTTATGGTTAGGGTTAGGGTTAGGTTTAAGGTTAGGGTTAGGGTTAGGGTTAGGGTTAGAGTTAGGTTTAGGGTTAGGGTAAGGGTAAGGGTTAGGGTTAGGGTTAGGGTTAGGTTAAGGGTTAGGGTTAGGGGTTAGGGTTAGTGTTAGGATAGGGTTAGGGTAAGGGTTAGGGTTAGGGTTAGGGTAAGGGTTAGGGTTAGGGTTAGGGTTAGGGTAAGTGTTATTGTTAGTGTTAGGGTTAGGGTAATGGTTAGGGTTAGGGTTAGGGTTAGGGTAAGTTTAAGTGTTAAAGTTAGGGTTAGGGTTAGGGTAAGTTTTAGGGTTAGAGTTAGGGTTAGGGTTAGGTTTAGGTGTGGGGTTAAGTTTAGGGTTAGGGTTAGGATAAGGGTAATGTTTAGGGGGAGGGTTATGTTAAGTGTTAGGTTTAGGGTTAGGGTTAGGGCCAGGGTTAGGGTTAGGGTTAGGGTAAGGGTTAGGGTTAGTGTTAGGTTTAGTGTTAGGTTTAGGGTTAGGTTTATGGTTATGGTTAGGGTTAGGGTTCGGGTTAGTGTTAAGGTTAGGGTTAGTTTTAGTGGAAGGGTAAGGGTTAGTGTTAAGGTTAGGGTTTGGGTTAGGGGCAGGTTTAGGGTTAGGGTTACGGTTAGGGTTAGGGGAAAGGTTAGGGTTAGGTTTAGAGGTTAGGATTAGGGTTAGGGTTAGGGTTTGGTTTAGGTTTAGAGTAAGGGTAAGCGTTAGGTTTCGGGTTAGGGTTAGGGTAAGGGTAAGTGTTAGGCTTAGGGTTAGGGTTAGGGTTAGGGTTAGGGATGGTTTAGGGACGGGGATAAGTTTAGGGTTAGGGTTAGGGTAATGGTAAGGGTCAGCGTTAGGATTAGAGTTAGGTATGGGTAAGGTTTAGGGTTAGGGTTAGGGTTAGGTGTTAGTTTTAGGGTTAGGGTTAGGGTTATTAGTAGGGTTAGGGTTAGGGTTAGGGTTAGGGTTAGGTTTAGGGAAAGGTACGGCTTAGGGTTAGGGTTAGGGTTTGGGTTAGGTTTAAGTTTAGGGTTAAGGTTAGGGTTAGGGTTAGATTTAGGGTTAGGTTTAGGGTTAGGGTAAGGGTAAGGGTTAGTGTTAGTTTTAGGGTCAGGGAAACGGTAAGCGTTAGGGGTAGGGTTAGGGTTAGGGTAAGGATTAGGGTTAGGGTTAGTGTTAGGGTAATGTTTAGGGTTAGGCTAAGGGTTGGGTTCAAGTTAGGCTTAGGGTTAGGGTAAGCGTAAGGGTTAGGGTTAGGGTTAGGGCTGGGTTAAGGTTAGGGTTAAGGTTAGGGGTAGGGTTAGGTTTAGGGTTAGGTTTAGGGTTAGGGTAAGGGTAAGGGTTAGGTTTAAGGTTAGGGTTAGAGAAAGGGTAAGGGTTAGGGGTAGGGTTAGGGTTAGGTTTAGGGTTAGGGTTAGGGTGAGGATAAGAGTTAGGGTTAGGGATAGGGTTAGGGTTCGGTTTAGGTTCAGAGTTAGTGTTAAGGTAAGGGTATGGGTTAGGGTTAGGGTTAAGGTTAGGCTTAGTGTTAGGGTACAGGTATGGTTAATGGTTAGGTTTAGGGTTAGGGTTAGGGTAAGGGTTAGGTTTAGGGTTAGGGTTAGAGTTAGGTTTAGGGTTAGGGTAAGGGTAAGGGTTAGGGTTAGGGTTAGGGTCAGGGTTATGTTAAGGGTTAGGGTTAGGGGTTAGGGTTAGGGTTAGGATTAGGGTAAGGGTTAGGGTAGGGTTAGGGTTGGGGTAAGGGTTAGGGTTAGGGTTAGGGTAAGTGTTAGGGTTAGGATTAGGGTTAGGGTTAGGGTAAGCGTTAGGGTTAGGGTAAGGGTAAGTGTAAAGGTTAGGGTTAGGGTTAGGGTTAGGGTAAGGTTTAGGGTTATGGTTAGGGTTAGGGTGAGGGTAAGTGTTAGGGTTAGTGTAAGTGTAAGGTTAAGGTTTAGGGTTAGGTTTATGGTTGGGGTTACGTTTAGGGTCAGGGTTAGTATAAGGGTAATGGTTAGGGTTAGGTTTAGGATAAGGGTAAGGGTTAGGGTTAGGGGTTAGGGTTAGGGTTAGGGTTAGAGTTCGGGTGAGTTTTAGGGTTAGGGTTAGGGTAAGGATAATGGTTAGGGTTTGGGTAAGGATAATGTTTAGGGTTAGGGTTAATGTTACGTTTATGGTTAGGGTTAGGTTTAGGGTTAGGGTTAAGTAAGGGTAAGGGTTAGGGTTGTGGTTAGGGTTAGGTTTAGGGTTAGATTTAGGGTAAGGTTAAGGGTTAGAGTTAGGTTTAGGGTTAGGGTTAGAGTAAGGGTAAGTGTTAGGTTTAGGGTTAGGGATAGGGTTAGGGTTAGCGTAAGGGAAAGGGTTAGGGTTAAGGTTAGGGTTAGGGTTAGGTTTAGGGTTAGGGTTATGGTAAGGATAAGAGTTTAAGGTTAAGGTTAGGGTTAGGGTTAGGGATAGGGTTACGTTTACGTTTAGGTTTAGGGTGAGGGTAAGGGTAAGGGTCAGGTTTAGGGTTACATTTAGGTTTAGGGTTAAGGTTAGGGTTAGGGTTAGGGTAAAGGTAAGTGTTAGGGTTAGGTTTAGGGTTAGGGTAAGGGTTAGGGTTAGGGTTAGGGTTAGTGTTAGGGTAAGAGTATGTGTTAGGGTTAGTGTTAAGTTTAGCTTTAGGGTTAGCGTTAGGGTAAGGGTAACTGTTAGGAGTAGGGTTACGGTTAAGTTAAGGGTAAGGGTTAGCGTTAGGGTAAGGGAAGGGTTAGGGTTAGGTTAGGGTTAAGGTAAGGATAAGGGTAAGTTTTAGGGTTAGGGTTAGGGTTAGGTTTAGGTTTAGGTTTAGGGTAAGGGTTAGGGTTAGGGTTAGGGTAAGGGTTAGGGTTAGGGTTAGGGTTAGGGTAGGCTTTACGATAAGGGTAAGTGTTAGGGTTAGAGTAAGGGTTAGGATAAGTGTAAGGGTTAGGGTTAGGGTTAGGATTAGGGTTGGGGTTAGGGTAAGGGTAAGTGTTACGGTTAGGGTTAGGTTTAGGTTTAGGGTTAGGGTTAGGGTAAGGGTAAGTGTTAGGGTTAGGGTTAGGGTTAGGGTTAGTGTTAGGGTAAGGTTAAGGGTTAGAGTTAGGTTTAGGGTTAGGGTTAGAGTAAGGGTAAGTGTTAGGTTTAGGGTTAGGTATAGGTTTAGGGTTAGCGTAAGGGAAAGGGTTAGGGTTAAGGTTAGGGTTAGGGTTAGGTTTAGTGTTAGGGTTAGGGTAAGGATAAGCGTTTAAGGTTAAGGTTAGGGTTAGGGTTAGGGATAGGGTTACGTTTACGTTTAGGTTTAGGGTGAGGGTAAGGGTAAGGGTTAGGTTTAGGGTTACATTTAGGTTTAGGGTTGAGGTTAGGGTTAGGGTTAGGGTAAAGGTAAGTGTTAGGGTTAGGGTTAGGGTTAGGGTAAGGGTTAGGGTTAGGGTTAGGGTTAGTGTTAGGGTAAGAGTATGTGTTAGGGTTAGGGTTAGGGTTAGGGTTAGTGTTAGGGTTAGCGCTAGGGTTAGTGTAAGGTTAAGGTTTAGTGTTAGGGTTAGGGTTTGGGTTAGGTTTAGGGTTGGGTTAAGGTTAGGGTTAGGGTTAGGGTAAGGGTAAGGGTAAGGGTAAGGGTAAGGGTAAGGTTTAGGGTTGGGGTTAGGGTTAGGGTATGGGTAGGGTTAGGGTTAGGGTTAGTTTTAGGGTTACGGTTAAGGTTAGGGTTAGATTTAGGGTAAGGGTATGTGTTAGGGTTAGGGTTAGGGTTAGGGTTAGTGTTAGGGTAGGGGTAAGTGTTAGGTTTAGGTTTAGGGTTAAGATAAGAGTAATGGTTAGGGTTTGAGTTAGGGTTAGGGTTAGGGTAAGGTTAAGTGTTAAGGTTACGGTTAGGGTAAGGGTAAGTTTTAGGGTTAGAGTTAGGTTTAGGGTAAGGGTAAGTGTTAAGGTTAGGGTTAGGGTTAGCGTTAGGGTAAGTGTTAGGGTAAGGGTTAGGGTTAGGGTTAGGTTTAGTGTTCAGGTTAGGGTTAGGGTTAGGGTTAGGGTTAGGTTTAGGGTTAGGGTTAGGGTTAGGTGTAGGGTTAAGGTTAGGGTAAGGGTAAGGGTAAGGGTCAGGGTTAGTGTTAGGTTTAGGGTTAGGTTTAGGGTTAGGGTTAGGGAAAGGTCCGGGTTAGGGTTAGGGTTATGGTTAGGGTTAGGTTTAGTGTTCAGGTTAGGGTTAGGGTTAGGGTAAGGGTAAGGGTTAGGGTTAAGGTTAGGGTTAGAGTTAGGATTAGTGTTAGTGTTAGGGTAAGGGTTACGGTTAGGTTTAGGGTTAGGGTTAGCGTAAGGGTAAGGGTTAGGTCTTGGGTTAGGGTTAGGCTTAGGGTTAGGGTTATGGTTAGGTTTAAGGTAAGGATAAGGGGTAGGGGTAAGGTTAGTTTTAGGCTTAGTGTTAGGGTTCGTGTTAGGGTTAAGGTTAGGGTTATGGTTAGTGTAAGGGTAAAGGTTAAGGTTAGGATAAGTGTTAGGGTTAGGTTTAAGGTTAGGGTTAGGGTTAGGGTTAGGGTTAGGGTTAGGAAAAGGGTAAGGGTTATGGTTAGGGTTAGGGTTAGGTTTAGGGTTTAGGGTTAGGGTTAGGGTTAGCGGTTAGGGTTAGGGTTAGGGTTAGGGTGAGGTTTAGGGTTAGGGTAAGGGTAAGCGTTAGGGTTAGAGTTAGGGTTAGGGTAAGGGTAAGTGTCAGGCTTAGGTTTAGGGTTAGGGTAGGGTTTGGGTAAGGATTGGGGTTAGGGTAAGTGTGATGGTTAGGTTTAGGGTTAGGTTTAGGGTTGTGGTTAAGGTTAGGATTAGGGTTAGGGTAATGGTAAGGGTCAGGGTTAGGGTTAGGGTTAGGTTTAGGGTTAGGGTTAGGTAAAGGTACGGGTTAGGGTTAGCGTTAGGGTAAGCGTAAGGGTTAGGGTTAGTGTTAAGGTAAGGGTAAGGGTTAGGGATAGGGTTCGGTTTAGGTTTAGGGTTAGGGTTAGGGTTAGGTTTAGGGTAAGGGTAAGATTTAAGGTTAGGGTTAGGGTTAGGGTTAGGGTAAGGGTTAGGGTTAGGTTTAGGGTTAGGGTAAGGGTAATTGTCAGGGTTAGGGTTACGGTTCGGATAAGGGTAAGGGTTAGGTTTAGTGTTAGGGATAGGGGTTAGGGTTAGGGTTAGGATTAGGTAAAGGTTAAGGGTTACGGTTAGGGATAGGGTTAGTGATACGTTTAGGGTTAGGGTTATGTTAAGGGCAAGGGTTAGGGTTAGTGTTAGGGTTAAGTTTAGAGTTAGGGTTAGGGTTAGGGTTAGGGTTAGGCTTAGGGTTAGGGTTAGGGTAAGAGTAAGAGTTCGGTTTGGGGTTATGCTTATGGTTAGGTTTAAGGTTAGGGTTAGGGTTAGGGTTAGGGTTAGGTTTAGGGTAAGGGTTAGGGTTAGAGTTAGGGTAAGGGTTAGGGTTATGGTTAAGGTTAGGATTAGAGTTAGGTTTAGGGTTAGGGTAAGGGTAAGGGTTAGGGTTAAGGTTAGGTTTAGGGTAAGTGTTAGGGTAAGGGTTAGGGTTAGGGTTAGGTTTAGGGTTGTGGTTAAGTTTAGGGTTAGGGTTAGGATAAGTTTAATGGTTAGGGGTAGGGTTAGGGTAAGTGTTAGGGTTAGGGTTAGGGTTAGGGTTAGGGTAAGGGTTACGGTTAGGGTTAGGGTTAGTGTTAGGTTTAGCCCTAGTGTTAGTGTAAGGTTAAGGGGTAGGGTTAGGGTTAGGGTTTGGGTTAGGTTTAGGGTTGGGTTAAGTTTAGGGTTAGGGTTAGGGTAAGGGTAAGGGTAAGGGTAAGGGTAAAGTTTAGGGTTAGGGTTAGAGTTATGGTATGGTTTAGGGTTAGGATTAGGGTTAGGTTTAGGGTTACGGATAAGGTTAGGGTTAGAGTTAGGGTAAGGGTATGTGTTAGAGTTAGGTTTAGGTTTAGGGTTAGGGTTAGGGTTAGTGTTAGGGTAGGGGTAAGGGTTAAGTTTAGGTTTAGGGTTAAGATAAGGGTAAGGGTTAGGGTTTGGGTTAGGTTTAGGGTAAGGGTTAGGGTTAGGTTTAGGGTAAGGGTAAGGTTTAGGGTTAGTGTTAGGGTTAGGGTTATGGTTAGGGAAAGGGTTAGGGTTAGGGTTAGGGTTAGGGATAGGGTAAGGTTTAAGGTAAGGGTAAGTGTTAGGGTAAGTGTTAGGTTTAGGTTTATGATAAGGATAAGGGTTAGGGTTAAGGTTAGGATTAGGGTTAGGGTTAAGATAAGGGTAAGGGTTAGGGTTAGGGTTAGGGTTAGGTTAAGGGTTAGGGTTAGAGGTTAGCGTTAGTGTTATGATTAGGATTAGGGTAAGGGTTAGGGTTAGGGTAAGGTTAGGGTTAGTGTAAGTGTTAGGGGTAGGGTTAGGGTTAGGGTAAGGGTTAGGGTTAGGGTTAGGGTAAAGTTAAGTGTTAAGGTTAGGGTTAGGGTAAGGGTAAGTTTTAGGGTTAGAGTTAGGGTTAGGGTAAGGGTAAGTGTTAGGGTTAGCGTTAGGGTAAGTGTTAGGGTAAGAGTTAGGGTTAGGGTTAGGTTAGGGCTGGGGTTAAGTTTAGGGTTAGGGTTAGGGTTAGGGTAAGGGTCAGGGTTAGGGTTAGGGTTAGGTTTAGCGTTAGGTTTAGGGTTAGGGTTAGGGTTAGGTGTAGGGTAAGGGTTAGGGTTAGGGCAAGGTTAAGGGTCAGGGTTAGGTTTAGGGTTAGGGTTGGGTTAGGGTTAGGGAAAGGTACGGGTTAGGGTTAGGGTTAGGGTTAGGGTTAGGTTTAGGGTTCAGGTAAGGGTTAGGGTTAGGGTAAGGGTAAGGTTTAGGGTTAAGGTTAGGGTTAGAGTTAGGATTAGTGTTAGGGTACGGGTTACGGTTAGGTTTAGGGTTAGGGTTAGCGTAAGGGTAAGGGTAAGGGTTAGGTTTAGGGTTAGGGTTAACCTTAGGGTTAGGGTTATGGTTAGGTTTAGGGTAAGGATAAGGGTTAGGGTTAAGGTTAGTTTTAGGGTTATGGTTAGGGTTCGTGTTAGGGTTGAGGTAAGGGTTACGTTAGTGTAAGGGTAAGGGTTAGGGTTAGGTTTAAGTTTAGGGTAAGGGTAAGGGTTAGGGTAGGGTTAGGGTTAGGGGAAGGGTTAGTATTAGGGTTAAGGTTAGGGTTGGGGTTAGGGTAAGGGTAAGTTTTAGGGTTAATGTTAGGGTTAGGAAAAGGGTAAGGGTTATGGTTATGGTTAGGGTTAGGTTTAGGGGTTAGGGTTAGAGTTAGGTTTAGGGTTAGGGTAAGGGTAAGGGTTATGGTTAGGGTTAGGGTTAGGTTTAGGGTTAGGGTAAGGGGAAGGGTTAGGGTTAGGGTTAGAGTTAGGGTTCGGTTAGGGGTTAGGGTTAGTGTTAGGGTTAGGATTAAGGTAAGGGTTAGGGTTAGGATTAGGGTAAGGGTTAGGGTTAGGGTTAGGGGAAGTGTTAGGGTTAGGGTTAGGGTTAGGTAAGGGTTAGGGTTATTGTTAGGGTTAGGGTAAGTTTAAGTGTTAAGGTTAGGGTTAGGGTTAGGGTAAGTTTAAGGGTTAGAGTTAGGGTTAGGGTAAGGGTAAGTTTAGGGTTAGGGTTAGGGTTAGGGAAAGTGTTAGGGTAAGGGTTAGGGTTAGGGGTAGGGTATGAGTTAGGGTTAGGATAAGGGTAATGGTTAGAGGTAGGGTTAGGGTAAGTGTTAGGGTTAGGTTTAGGGTTAGGGTAGGGTTAGGGTTAGGGTAAGGGTTATGGTTAGTGTTAGGGTTAGGGTTAGGTTTAGCGCTAGGGTTAGGGTAAGGGTAAGGGTTAGGGTTAGGGTTAGGGTTTGGGTAAGGTTTAGGGTTGGGTTAAGGTTAGGGTTAGGGTTAGGGTAAGGGTAAGGGTTAGGATTATGGTTAGGGTTAGGGTTAGGTTTAAGGTTAGGGTTTGGGTTAGGGTAAGTGTTAGGGTTAGGGTTAGGGTAAGGGTTAGGGTTTGGGTTAGGGTTAGAATTAGGTTAGTTTAGGGTTAGGGTAAGGGTTAGGGTTAGGGTTAGGGTTAGGTTAAGGGTTAAAGTTAGAGGTTAGGGTTAGTGTTAGGGTTAGGATTAGGGTAAGGGTTAGGGTTAGGGTTAGGATTAGGATTAGGATAAGGGTTAGGGTTAGGGTATGTGGTAGGGTTAGGGTTAGGGTTAGGGTAAGGGTTAGGGTTAGGGTTAGGGTAAGGTTAAGTGTTAAGATTCGGGTTAGGTTTAGGGTAAGTTTTAGGGTTAGATTTAGGGTTAGGGTTAGGGTTAGGATTAGGATTAGGGTAAGGGTTAGGGTTAGGGTTAGGGTAAGTGGTAGGGTTAGGGTTAGGGTTAGGGTAAGGGTTAGGATTAGGGTTAGGGTAAGGTTAAGTGTTAAGATTCGGGTTAGGTTTAGGGTAAGTTTTAGGGTTAGATTTAGGGTTAGGGTAAGGGTTACGGTTAGGTTTCGGGTTAGGGTTCGCATAAGGGTAAGGGTAAGGGTTAGGTTTAGGGTTAGGTTTAGGCTTAGGGTTAGGGTTATGGTTAGGGTTAGGGTAAGGATAAGGGTTAGGATTAAGGTTAGGTTTAGGGTTAGGGTTAGGGTTCGGGTCAGGGTTAAGTTTAGGGTTAGGGTTAATGTAAGGGTAAGGGTTCGGGTTAGGGTTTGGGTTAGGTTTAAGGTTAGGGTAAGGGTAAGTGTTAGGGTAGGGTTAGGGTTAGGGTTAGGGAAAGGGTTAGGGTTAGGGTTAGGGTTATGTTAAGGATTAGGGTTAGGGTAAGGATTAGGGTTAGGGTTAGGATTAGGTTTATGGTTAGGGTTAGTGTTAGGGTTAGGGTTAGGGTCAGGGTAAGGGTTAGTGTTAGGGTTAGGGTTAGGTTTAGCATTAGGGTTAGGGTTATGGTTAGGGTTAGGGTTGTGGTTAGGTAATGGTAAGGGTTAGGGTTAGGGTTAGCGTAATGGTAAGGGTAAGTTTTGGGTTAGGTTTAGGCTTAGGGTTAGGGTTATGGCTAGGGTTAGGATAAGGATAAGGGTTAGGGTTAAGGTTCAGGTTAGGGTTGGGTTAGGGTTGGGGTTGGTGTTAAGATTAGGGTTAGGGTTAGTGTAAGGGTAAGGGTTAGGGTTCGGGTTAGGGTTAGGTTTAAGGTTAATGTAAGGGTAAGGGTTAGGGTCGGGTTAGGGTTAGGGTTAGGGTTAGGGGAAGGGTTAGGGTTAAGGTTAGAGTTAGGGAGGGGTTAGGATAAGCGTAAGTTATAGGGTTAGGGGTAGGGTTAGGAAAAGGTTAAGGGTTATGGCTATGGTTAGGGATAGGGTTATGGGTTAGTGTGAGGGTTAGGGTTGGCGGTTAGGTTTAGGGTTAGTGGTAGAGTCAGGGTTAGTTTTAGGGTTAGGGTAAGGGTAACTGTTAGTCCTAGGGTTAGGGTTAGGGTTAGGGTTAGGTTTAGGGTTGGGGTTAAGGTTCGGGTTAGGGTTAGGGTAATGGTAAGGGTCAGAGTTAGGTTTAGGGTTAGGGTAAGGGTAAGTGTTATGGTTAGGGTTAGCGTTAGGTGTTAGGGTTAGGGTTAGGGTTAGGGTTAGGTGTAGGGTTAGGGTTAGGGTAAGGGTATGTGTTAGGGTTAGGGTTAGGGGTAGCGTTAGGGTAGGGGTAGGGTTAGGTTAAGGGTTAGGTTGAAGGTAAGGGCAAGTTTTAGGGTTAGGGTTAGGGTTAGGTTTAGGATAAGGGTAAGGTTTAGGGTTAGGGTTAGGGTTATTGTTAGGGTAAGGGTTAGGGTTAGGGTTAGGGATAGGGTTGGGTTTAGGGTAAGGGTAAGTGTTAGGGTTAGTGTTAGGGTTAGGATAAGGGTAAGGATTAGGGTTAGGTTTAGTGTTAGGGGTTAGGGTTAGGATTTGGGTTAGGGTTAGGTTTAGGGTTAGGTTTAGGTTAAGGGTAAGGGTGAGGGTTAGTGTAAGGGGTAGTGATAGGTTTAGGGTTAGGGTTAGGGTAATGGCGAGTGTTAGGGTTAGGGATAGGTTTAAGTTTAGTGTTAGGGTTAGGGTTAGGGTTAGGTTTAGGGTTAGGGTTAGGGTAAGGGTAAGGGTTAAGCTTATGGTTAGGGTTAGGGTTAGGTTTAAAGTTAGAGTTAGGGTTAGGCTTAGGGTAAGGGTTAGGGTTAGTGTTAGGGTTAGGGTTAGAGTTTGAGTTAAGGTTATAATTAGGTTTAGGTTTAGGGTAAGGGTGACATTAGGGTTAGTGTTAGGGTTAGGGTTAGGTTAAGGGTTAGGGTTAGGGGTTAGGGTTAGTGTTAGGGTTAGGATTAGGGTTAGTGTAAGTGTTAGGGTTAGGGTCAGGGTTAGGGTTAGGGCCAGGGATAGGGTTAGGGTAAGGGTTACGGTTAGGGTTAGGGTTAGGTTTAGGGTTAGGGTTAGGGTTAGGGTTAGGGTAAGGGTAAAGGTTACGGTTAAGGTTAGGTTTAGAGTTAGGATTAGTGTTAGGGTTAGGTTAAGGGTAAGGCTAAGGGTTACGGTTAGGTTTAGGGTTAGGGTTATGGTACGGGTTAGGGTTGATGTTAGGGTAAGGGTAAGTTTTAGGGTTAGGGGTAGGGTTAGGATAAGGGTAAGGGTTATGGTTATGGTTAGGGTTAGGTTTAGGGGTTAGGATTAGGGTTAGGGTTAGGGGTTAGGGTTAGGGTTAGGGTTAGGGTAAGGGTAAGCGTTAGGGTTAGGGTTAGGGTTAGTGTAAGGGTAAGTGTTAGGC
>JANJXV010000156.1:285000-372500 GCA_024803745.1 Megascapheus bottae
TTAGGGTTAGGGTTAGGTTTAAGGTTAGAGTTAGGGTTAGGCTTAGGGTAAGGGTTAGGGTTAGTGTTAGTGTTAGGATTAGGGTTTGGGTTAAGGTTATAGTTAGGTTTAGGTTTAGGGTAAGGGTAAAGTTAGGGTTAGTGTAGGGTTAGGGTTAGGTTAAGGGTTAGGGTTAGGGGTTAGGGTTAGTGTTAGGGTTAGGATTAGGGTTAGTGTAAGTGTTAGGGTTAGGGTTAGGGTTAGGGTTAGGGCCAGGGGTAGGGTTAGGGTAAGGGTTACGGTTAGGGTTAGGGTTAGGTTTAGGGTTAGGGTTAGGGTTAGGGCAAGGGTAACGGTTACGGTTAAGGTTAAGTTTAGAGTTAGGATTAGTGTTAGGGTTAGGTTAAGGGTAAGGGTAAGGGTTACGGTTAGGTTTAGGGTTAGGGTTAGGGTTCGGGTTAGGGTTGGGGTTAGGGTAAGGGTAAGTTTTAGGGTTAGGGGTAGGGTTAGGATAAGGGTAAGGGTTATGGTTATGGTTAGGGTTAGGTTTAGGGGTTAGGATTAGGGTTAGGGTTAGGGGTTAGGGTTAGGGTTAGGGTTAGGGTAAGGGTAAGCGTTAGGGTTAGGGTTAGGGTTAGTGTAAGGGTAAGTGTTAGGCTTAGGGTTAGGCCTAGGGTAAGGATTAGGGTTAGGTTAATTGTTAGGGTTAGGGTTAGGGTCAGGTTTAGGGTTGGGGTTAAGATTAGGGTTAGGGTTAGGGTAATGGTAAGGGTCAGGGTTAGGGTTAGGGTTAGGTGTTAGGGTTAGGGTTGGGGTTATGGTTAGGGTTAGGGTTAGGTGTTAGGGTTAGGGTTAGTGTTAGGGTTAGGTGTAGGGTTAGGGTTAGGGTAAGGGTAAGGGTCAGGGTTAGGGTTAGGGATAGGGTTAGGTTTAGGGTTAGGGTTAGGGAAAGGTACGGGTTAGGGTTAGCATTATGGTTTGGGTTAGGTTTAAGGTTAGGGTTAGGGTTAAGGTTATTGTTAGGTTTAGGGTAAGGTTTAGGGTTAGGGTAAGGGTAAGGGTTAGGGTTAGGGTTAGAGTTAGGGAAAGGGTAAGGGTTAGGGATAGGCTTAGGTTTAGGGTAAGGATTAGGGTTAGTGTTAGTGGTAGGGTAAGGGTTAGGTTTAGGGTTAGGGTTGGGTTAAGGTTAGGGTTAGGGTAAAGGTACGGGTAAGGTTTAAGGTTAGGGTTAGTGTTAGGCTAAGGTAAGGTTTTGGGTTAGGGTTAGGGTTAGGCGTTAGGTTTCGGGTTAGGGTTAGGGTTAGGTTGAGCGTTACGGTTAGGGTTAGGGTTAGGGTTAGGGTTAGGGTTAGGGTTAGGTTTAGGGTAAGGGTTAGTGTTAGGGTTAGGGTTAGCATTAAGTATAGTGTTAGGTTAGGGTTAGGGTTAGGGATAGAGTTATGGTTCGGTTTAGGTTCAGAGTTAGGGTTAGGGTTAGTGTTAGGGTTAGGTTTAGGGTTAAGGTTAGGGTTAGGGTTAGGGTAAGGGTAAGGGTTAGGGTTAGGTGTAGGTTGAGGGTTAGGTTTATGATTAGGGTTAGGGTTAGGGTTAGGGTAATGATAAGGGTTAGGGTTTAGGTTAGTGTTAGGTTTAGGGTTAGGTTTGGGTTAGGGTTAGGGTACGGGTAAGGGTTAGGGTTAGGATTAGGTTTCGGGTTAGGGTAAGGGTTAGGGTTAGGGTTAGGTTTAGTGCCAGGGTTAGGGTAAGGGTAAGGGTTAGCGTTAGGGTTAGGGTTAATGTTAGGTTTTGGTTGGGTTAAGGTTAGGGTTAGGGTTAGGGTAAGGGTAAGGGTTAGGATTAGGGGTAGGGTTAGGGTATGGGTTAGGGTTAGGGTTAGGGTAAGAGTATGTGCTAGGGTTAGGATTAGGGTTAGTGTTAGCTTTAGGGTTAGCGTTAGGGTAGGGGATGAGTTAGGTTTAGGGTTAGTGTTAAGATGAGGGTAAGGGTTAGGGTTAGTTTTAGGGTTAGGTTTAGGGTAAGGGTTAGGGTTAGGTTTAGGGTAAGGGTAAGGTTTAGGGTTAGGGTTAGGGTAAGGGTTAGGGTTAGGGTTAGGGATAGGGTAGGGTTTAGGGTAAGGGTAAGTGTTAGGGTTAGTGTTATGGTTAGGATAAGGGTAAGGATTAGGGTTAGGGTTAGGGTTAGGGTTTAGGGTTAGAATTAGGGTTAGGGTTAGGTTTAGGGTAACGGTAAGGGTTAGGGTTACGGTTAGGATTAGTGATAGGTTGACGGTTAGGGTTAGGGAAAGGGTGAGGGTTAGGTTTAGGTATAGGGTTAAGTTTGGAGTTAGTGTTAGGGTTAGGGTTAGGTTTAGGGTTAGGGTTAGGGTAAGGGTAATGGTTAGGGTTAAGGTTAATATTACGTTATGTTTAAGGTTAGGGTTGGCGTTAGGGTTAGGGTAAGTGGTAGGGTTAGGGTTAGGGTAAGGGTTAGGTTTTGGGTTAGAGTTAGAGTTAGGTTTAGGGTTAGGGTAAGGTTAAGGATAAGGGTTAGGGTTAGGGTTAGGGTTAGGATTTGGTTAAGGGTTAGGGTTAGGGGTTAGAGTTAGTGTTAGGGTTAGGTTTAGGATTATGGTAAGGGTTAGGGTTAGGGTTAGTGTTAGGTTTATGGTAAGGGTTAGGGTTAGCGTTAGGGTTAGAGTAGGTGTTAGGGTTAGGGTTAGGGTTAGGGTAAGGGTTAGGTTTAGGGTTAGGTTTAGGGTAAGGTTAAGTGTTAAGGTTAGGGTTAGGGTTAGGGTAAGTTTTAGGGTTAGTGTTAGGGTTGGGGTAAGGGTAAGGGTTACGGTTAGGTTTAGGGTTAGGGATATTGTTAGAGGAAGGGTTAGGGTTAGGGTTAGGGTTAGGTTTTGGGTTAGGGTAAGGAAAGTTTTAGGGTTAGGCGTAGGGTTAGGATCAGGGTAAGGGTTATGATTATGGTTAGGGTTAGGGTTAGGGGTACGGTTAGGGTTAGGTTTTAGAGGTTAGGTTTAGGGTTAGGGTTAGGGTTAGGGTTAGGTTTAGGGTTAGGTTAAGTGTAAGCATTAGGGTTAGAGTTAGGGTTAGGGTAAGGGTAAGTGTTTGGCTTAGGGTTAGGGTTAGTGTTAGGGTTAGGGTAAGGATTAGGGTTAGGTTTAGGGTTGGGTTAAGGTTAGGGTTAGGGTTAGGGTAAGGGTTAGGGTAGGGTTAGGGTTTGGGTATGGGTTAGGGTTAGGGTTAGGGTTAGGTTTAGGGTTACGGTTAAGGTTAGGGTTAGAGTTAAGGTAAAGGTATGTGTTAGGGTTAGGTTTAGGGTTATGGTTAGGGTAAGGGCTAGGGTTAGGGTTAGGGTTAGGTTTAGGGTAAGGTTTAGGGTTAGGGTTAGGGTTTGGGTTAGGTTTAATGTTAAGTTAGGGGTAAGGGTTAGGTTTAGGGTAAGAGTTAAGATAAGGGTAAGGGCTAGGGTTAGGGTTAGGGTTAGGGTTAGGGTTAGGTTTAGGGTAAGGGTTATGATTAGGTTTAGGGTAAGGGTAAGGTTTAGGGTTAGGGTTATGGTTAGTGTTAGGGTAAGGATAAGGGTAAGGATTAGGGTTAGGGTTAGGGTTAGGCGTTAGGGTTAGGGTTAGGGTTAGGTTTCGGGTTAGGTTTAGGGTAAGGATAAGGGTTAGGGTTAGGGTTAGGGTTAGGGTTAGTGATAGGTTTAGGGTTAGGGTTAGGGTAAGGGCGAGGTTTAGGGTTAGGGATAGGGTTAATTTTAGAGTTAGGGTTAGGGTTAGGTTTAGGGTTAGGGTTAAGTTAAGGGTAAGGGTTAGGGGTATGGTTAGGGTTCGGGTTAGGTTGAAGTTTAGGGTTAGGGTTAGGGTAAGGGCAATGGTTAGGGTTAGAGTTAGGGTAAGTGTTAGGGTTAGGGTTAGGGTTAGGGTTACTGTTAGGGTTAGGTTTTGGGTTAGGGTTAGGGTTAGGGTTAGGGTAAGGGTTACGGTTAGGTTTCGGGTTAGGGTTCGCGTAAGGGTAAGGGTAAGGGTTAGGTTTAGGGTTAGGGTTAGGCTTAGGGTTAGGGTTATGGTTAGGTTTAGGGTAAGCATAAGGGTTAGGATTAAGGTTAGGTTTAGGGCTAGGGTTAGGGTTCGGGTTAGGGTTAAGGTTAGGGTTAGGGTTAATATAAGGATAAGGGTTAGGGTTAGTGTTAGGTTTAGCTTTAAGGTTAGGGTAAGGGTAAGCGTTAGGGTAGGGTTAGGGTTAGGGTTAGGGGAAGGGTTAGGGTTAGGGTTAGGGTAAGGATTAGGGTTAGGGTAAGCGTTATGATTAGGGTTTGGGTTAGGGTAAGGATTATGGTAAGGATTAGGGTTAGGGTAAGGGTTATGGTTAGGGTTAGGATTAGGGGAAGGATTAGGGTTAGGGTTAGGGTTAGGTTTAGGGTTAGGGTTAGGGTAAGGGTAAGGGTTAGAGTTAAGGTTAGGGTTAGAGTTTGGATTAGTGTTAGGGTTAGGATAAGTTTTACGGTTAGGGTTAGGGTTAGGGTTAGCGTAAGGGTAAGGGTTAGGTTTTGGGTTACGGTTAGGCTTAGGGTTAGGGTTATGGTTAGGGTTAGGGTAAGGATAAGGGTAAGGGTTAAGGTTAGGTTTAGGGTTAGGGTTAGGGTTCGTGTTAGGGTTAAGATTAGGGTTATGGTTAATGTAAGGTAAGGGTTAGGGTTAGGGTTAGGTTTAAGGTTAGTGTAAGGGTAAGGGTTAGGGTCGGGTTAGGGTTAGGATTAGGGTTAGGGGAAGTGTTAGGATTAGGGTTAGGGTTAGGGAGGGGTTAGGGTAAGCGTAAGTTTTAGGGTTAAGGGTAGGGTTAGGAAAAGGGTAAGAGTTATGTTTATGGTTAGGGTTAGGGTTAGGGGTTAGTGTGAGGGTTAGGATTGGCGGTTAGGTTTAGGGTTAGTGTTAGGATTAGGGTTAGGGTTAGGGTTAGGGTAAGGGTTACGGTTAGGTTTCGGGTTAGGGTTCGAGTAAGGGTAAGGGTAAGGGTTAGGTTTAGGGTTAGGTTTAGGCTTAGGGTTAGGTTTATGGTTAGGGTTAGTGTAAGGATAAGGGTTAGGATTAAGGTTAGGTTTAGGGTTAGGGTTAGGGTTCGGGTTAGGGTTAAGGTTAGGGTTAGGGTTAATGTAAGGGTAAGGTTTAGAGTTAGGGTTAGGGTTAGGTTTAAGGTTAGGGTAAGGGTAAGGGTTAGGGTAGGGTTAGGGTTAGGGTTATGGTTAGGGGAAGGGTTAGGGTTAGGGTTAGGGTTAGGGTAAGGATTAGGGTTAGGGTAAGGGTTATGGGTAGGGTTAGGTTTAGGGTAAGTATTAGGGTAAGGATTAGGGTTAGGGTAAGGGTTATGGTTAGGGTTAGGATTAGGGTAAGGATTAGGGTTAGGGTTAGGGTTAGGTTTAGGGTTAGGGTTAGCGTAAGGGTAAGGGTCAGGTTTTGGGTTAGGGTTAGGGTTAGCGTTAGGGTTATGGTTAGGGTTAGGGTAAGGATAAGGGTTAGGGTTAAGGTTAGGTTTAGGGTTAGGGTTCGTGTTAGTGTTAAGATTAGGGTTAGGGTTAGTGTAAGGTAAGGGTTAGGGTTATGGTTAGGTTTAAGGTTAGGGTAAGGTTAAGGGTAAGGGTTACGGTCGGGATAAGGTTTGGGTTAGGGTTAGGGGAAGGGTTAGGGTTAGTGTTAGTGTTAGGGAGGGGTAAAGGTAAGCGTAAGTTTTAGGGTTAGGGGTAGGGTTAGGAAAAGGGTAAGGGTTATGGTTATGGTTTGTGATGGGGTTATGTGTTAGTGTGAGGATTAGGGTTGGCGGTTAGGTTTAGGTTTAGTGTGAGGGTCAGGGTTAGGTTTAGGGTTAGGGTAAGGGTAAGCGTTAGTGTTAGGGTTAGTGTTAGGTTAAGGGTAAGTGTTAGGCCTAGGGTTTGGGTTAGGGTTAGGGTTAGGTTTAGGGTTGGGGTTAAGGTTAGGGTTTGGGTTAGGGTAATGGTAAGGGTCAGAGTTAGGGTTAGGGTTAGGGTAAGGGTAAGGGTTAGGGTTAGGGTTAGGTGTTAGGGTTAGGGTTAGGGTTAGGTGAAGGGTTAGGGTTAGGGTAAGGGTAAGGGTCACGGTTAGGGTTAGGGTTAGTGTTAGGTTTAGGGTTAGTGTTAGGGAAAGTTGCGGGTTAGGGCTAGGGTTAGGGTTTGGGTTAGGTTTAAGCTTCGGGTTAGTGTTAGGGTTAGGGTTAGGTTTAGGGTCAGGTTTAGGGTTAGGGTAAAGGTAAGGGTTAGGGTTTGGGTTAGGGGAGGGGTAAGGGTTAGGGATAGGGTTAGGGTTAGGGTTAGGGTTAGTGTAGGGTAAGGGTTAGGGTTAGGGTTAGGGTTGGGATAAGGTTACGGTTAAGGTTAGGGTAAGAGTAAGGGTTAGGGTTAGGGTTAGGGTTGGGTTAAAGTTAGGGTTAAGGTTAGGGTTAGGTTTAGGTTTAGGGTTAGGATTAGGGTTAGGGTAAGGGTAAGGGTTAGGTTTAGGGTTAGGGTTAGTGTTAGGGTAAGGGTTAGGGGTAGGGTTAGGGTTAGGTTTAGGGTTATGGTTAGGGTTAGTGTTAGGGTAACGGTAAGGGTAAGGGTTAGGGTTAGGGTTAGGTTTAGGGTACGGGTAAGAGTTAGGGTTAGTGTTAGTGTTAGGGTAAGGGTAAGCATTAGGGTTAGGGTTAGGGTTAGTGTTAGGGTAATGGTTAGGGTTAGGTTTAGAGTTAGGGTTAGAGTAAGGGCAAGGGTTAGGTTTAGGGTTAGGGTTAGGTTTAGGGTTAGGATTAGGGTAAGGGTAAGGGTTAGGGTTAAGGTTAGGGTTAGAGTTAGGTTTAGGGTTAGGTTTAGGGTTAGTGTTAGGGTAAGGGTAAGGGTTAGGGTTAGGATTATGGTTAGGGTTAGGGTAAGGGTTAGGGTTGGGGTTAGGGTAAGGTTTAGGCCTAGGGTTAGGGTAAGGGTTAGAGTTAGGATTAGGGTTAGGTTTAGGGTTGGGTTAAGGTTAGGGTTAGGGTTAGGGTTAGGTTAAGCTTAAGGGTTAGGGTTAGGGTTAGGGTTAGTGAGAGGTTTAGGGTTAGGGTTAGGGTAAGGGCAAGGGTTAGGGTTAGGGTTAGGGTTAGGGTTAGTGTTAGGGTAGGGGTTAGGGTTACGTTTAGGGTAAGGTTTAGGGTTAGATTTACGGTAAGGGTAAGGTTTAGGGTTAGGGTTAGGGATAGGGTAAGGGATAGGGTTAGGATTAGGGATAGGGTAGGGTTTAGAGTAAGGGTAAGTGTTAGGGTTAGTGTTAGGGTTAGGTTAAGGGTAAGGATTAGGGTTAGGGTTAGGGTTAGGGGTTAGGGTTAGCGTTAGGGTTAGGTTTAGGGTTAGGTTTAGATTAAGGGTAACGGTTAGGGTTAAGGTTAGGGTTAGTGATAGGTTTAGGGTTAGGGTTAGGGTAAGGGCGAGGCTTAGGGTTAGGGATAGTGTTAAGTTTAGAGTTAGGGTTAGGGTTAGGGTTAGGGTTAGAGTTAGGTTTAGGGTTAGGGTGAGGGTAAGGGTAAGGTTTAGGGTTATGGTTAGGATTAGGGTTAGGTTTAAGGTTAGGGTTAGGTTTAGGGTTATGGTAAGGGTTATGGTTAGGGTTAGGGTAAGGGTTAGGGTTTGGGTTAGGGTTAGAGTTAGGTTTAGGGTTAGGGTAAGGGTAAGGGCTAGGGTTAGTGTTAGGGTAAGGATAAGGGTTAGGGTTAAGGTTCGGTTTAGGGTTGGGTTAGGGTTCGGGTTGGGGTTAAGATTAGAATTAGGGTTAGTGTAAGGGTAAGGGTTATGGTTAGGGTTAGGTTTAGGGTTAGGGGAAGGGTTAGGGTTAAGGTTAGAGTTAGGGAGGGGTTAGGATAAGCATAAGTTTTAGGTTTAGTGGTAGGGTTAGGAAAAGGGTAAGTGTTATGGTTATGGTTAGGGATACGCTTAGAGGTTAGTGTGAGGGTTAGGGTTGGCGGTTAGGTTTATGGTTAGTATTAGGGTCAGGGTTAGTTTTAGGGTTAGGGTAAGGGTAAGCGTTAGGGTTATGGTTAGGGTTAGGGTAAGGGTAAGTGTTAGGCCTAGGGTTAGGGTTAGGGTTAGGGTAAGGATTAAAGTTAGGTTAAGGGTTATGGCTAGGGTTAGGTTTAGGTTTAGGTTTGAGGTTAAGGTTAGGGTTAGGGTTAGGGTAATGGTAAGGGTGAGAGTTAGGGTTAGGGTTAGGGTAAGGGTAAGGGTTAGGGTTAGGGTTAGGTTTAAGTGTTAGGGTTAGGGTTAGGGTTAGGTGTAGGGTTAGTGTTAGGGTAAGGGTAAGGGTCAGGGTTAGGGTTAGGGTTAGGGTTCGGTATAGGGTTAGGTTTAGGGAAAGGTACGGGTTAGTTTTAGGGTTAGGGTTTGGGTTAGGTTTAACCTTAGGCCTAGTGTTAGGGTTAGGGTTAGGTTTAGGGTTAGGGTAAAGGTAAGGGTTAGGGTTAGGGATAGGGAAAGTGTAAGGGTTAGGGATAGGGTTAGGGTTAGGGTAAGGATTAGGGTTAGGGTTAGTGTTAGGGAAAGGGTAAGGGTTAGGGGTAGGGTTAGGGTTAGGTTTAGGGTTAGGGTTAGGGTTAGTGTTAGGGTAAGGGTAAGGGTAAGGGTTCGGGTTAGGGTAAGGGTAAGTGTTAGGGTTAGGGTTAGTGTGAGGGTAAGGGTTAGGGTTAGGGTTAGGATTGGGTTAAGGTTAGGGTTAGGGTTAGCTTTAGGGTTAGGTTTAGGGTTAGGGTAAGGGTAAGGGTTAGTTTTAGGGTTAGTGGTAGGGAAAGGGTAAGGGTTATGGGTAGGGTTAGGGTTTGGTTTAGGGTCAGGGTTAGGGTAAGGGTAAGGGTTTGGGTTATGGTTAGGTTTAGGGTTAGGTTTAAGGATAGGGTTAGGGTTAGGGTTAGAGTTATGGTAAGGGTTAGGGTTAGGGTTAGGGTAAGGGTTAGGGTTTGGGTTAGGGTTAGAGTTAGGTTTAGGGTTAGGGTAAGGGTAAGGGCTAGGGTTAGGGTTAGGGTTAGCTTAAGGGTTAGGGTTAGAGGTTAGGGTTAGTGTTAGGGTTAGGATTATGGTAAGGGTTAGGGTTAGGGTTAGGGTTAGGGTAAGGGTTAGGGTTAGGGTAAGTGTTAGGGTTAGGGTTAGGGTTAGGGTAAGGGTTAGGGTTAGGGTAAGTGTTAGGGTTAGGGTTAGGGTTAGGGTAAGGGTTAGGGTTAGGGTTAGGGTTAGGGTAAGGTTAAGTGTTAAGGTTAGGGTTAGGGTTAGGGTAAGTTTTAGGGTTAGAGTTAGGGTTAGGGTAAGGGTTAGGGTTAGGGTTTCGGTTACGGTTAGTGTAAGTGTTAGGGTAAGGTTTAGGGTTAGGTATAGGTTTAGGGTTGGGGTTAAGTTTAGGGTTAGGGTTAGGATAAGGGCAATGGTTAGGGTTAGGGATAGGGTAAGTGTTAGGGTTAGGGTTAGGGTTAGGGTTAGGGTGAGGGCCAGGGTTAGTTTTAGGATAAGGGTTAGGGTTAGGGTTAGGGTTAGGTTTAGGTTTAGGGTTAGGGTTAGGGTTAGGGTAATGGTTACGATTAGGTTTTGTGTTAGGTTTCGCGTAAGGGTAAGGGTAAGGGTTAGGTTTAGGGTTAGGGTTAGGCTTTGGGTTAGGGTTATGGTTAGGGTTAGTGTAAGGATAAGAGTTAGGATTAAGGTTAGGTTTAGGGTTAGGGTTAGGGTTCGGGTTAGGGTTAGGGTTAATGTAAGGGTAAGGGTTAGGGTTAGGGTTAGGGTTAGCTTTAAGGTTATGGTAAGGGTAAGGGTTAGGGTAGGGTTAGGGTTAGGGTTAGGGTTAAGGTTAGGGGAAGGTTTAGGGTTAGGGTTAGGGTTAGGGTAAGGATTAGGTTTAGGGTAAGGGTTATGGTTACGGTTAGGGTTAGGGTAAGGATTAGGGTAAGGATTAGGGTTAGGGTAAGGTTTATGGTTAGGGTTAGGATTAGGGTAAGGATTAGGGTTAGGGTTAGCTTTAAGGTTAGGGTAAGGGTAAGGGTTAGGGAAAGGTACGGGTTAGGGTTAGGGTTAGGGTTTGGGTTAGGTTTAAGCTTAGGCTTAGTGTTAGGGTTAGGGTTAGGTTTAGGGTTAGGGTAAAGGTAAGGGTTAGGGTTAGGGTTAGGGAAAGTGTAAGGGTTAGGGATAGGGTTAGAGTTAGGGTAAGGATTAGGGTTAGGGTTAGTGTGAGGGTAAGTTTTAGGGTTAGGGTTAGGGTTAGGGTTAGGGTTAGGGTTTCGGTTACGGTTAGTGTAAGTGTTAGGTAAGGTTTAGGGTTAGGTATAGGTTTAGGGTTGGGGTTAAGTTTAGGATTAGGGTTAGGATAAGGGCAATGGTGAGGGTTAGGGTTAGGGTAAGTGTTAGGGTTAGGGTTAGGGTTAGGGTTAGGGTGAGCACCAGGGTTAGTTTTAGGATAAGGGTTAGGGTTAGGGTTAGGGTTATGGTTAGGTTTAGAGTTAGGGTTAGGGTTAGCGTAAGGGTTACGATTAGGTTTCGGGTTAGGGTTCGCGTAAGGGTAAGGGTAAGGGTTAGGTTTAGGGTTAGGGTTAGGCTTAGGGTAAGGATAAGGGTTAGGATTAAGGTTAGGTTTAGGGTTAGGGTTAGGGTTCGGGATAGGGTTAAGGTTAGGGTTAGGGTTAATGTAAGGGTAAGGGTTAGGGTTAGGGTTAGTGTTAGCTTTAAGGTTAGGGTAAGGGTAAGGGTTAGGGTAGGGTTAGGGTTAGGGTTAGGGTTAGGGGAAGGTTTAGGGTTATGGTTAGGGTTAGGGTAAGGATTAGGGTTAGGGTAAGGGTTATGGTTACGGTTAGGGTTAGGGTAAGGATTAGGGTAAGGGTTAGGGTTAGGGTAAGGGTTATGGTTAGGGTTATGATTATGGTAAGGATTAGGGTTATGGTTAGGGTTAGGTTTAGGGTTAGGTTTAGGGTTAGTGTTAGGGTAAGGGTAAGGTTTTGAGTTAAGGTTAGGGTTAGATTTAGGATTAGTGTTAGGGTTAGGGTAAGGTTTACGGTTAGGTTTAGGGTTAGGGTTAGCGTAAGCGTAAGGGTAGGTTTTGGGTTAGGTTTAGGCTTAGGGTTAGGGTTATGGTTAGGGTTAGGGTAAGGATAAGGGTTAGGGTTAAGGTTCGGTTTAGGGTTGGGTTAGGGTTCTGGTTGGGGTTAAGATTAGGGTTAGGGTTAGTGTAAGGGTAAGGGTTAGGGTTAGGGTTAGGGTTAGGGTTAGGTTTAAGGTTAGGGTAAGGGTAAGGTTTAGGGTCGGGTTAGGGTTAGGGTTAGGGTTAGGGGAAGGGTTAGGGTTAAGGTTAGAGTTAGGGAGGGGTTAGGGTAAGCGTAAGATTTAGGGTGAGGGGTAGGGTTAGGAAAAGGGTAAGGGTTATGGTTATGGTTAGGGATAGGGTTAGGGGTTAGTGTGAGGGTTAGGGTTGGCGGTTAGGTTTAGGGTTAGTGTTAGGGTCAGGGTTATGTTTAGGATTAGGGTAAGGGTAAGCGTTAGGGTTAGGGTTAGGGTTAGGGTAAGGGTAAGTGTTAGGCCTAGGGTTAGGGTTAGGGTAAGGATTAGAGTTAGGTTAAGGGTTATGGTTAGGGTTAGATTTAGGTTTAGGTTTGGGGTTAAGGTTAGGGTTAGGGTTAGGGTAATGATAACGGTGAGAGGGTTAGGGTTAGGGTAAGGGTAAGGGTTAGGGTTAGGGTTAGGGTTAAGTGTTAGGGTTAGGGTTAGGGTTAGGTGTAGGGTTAGGGTTAGGGTAAGGGTAAGGGTCAGGGTTAGGGTTAGCGGTAGGGTTAGGTTTAGGGTTAGGGTTAGGGAAAGGTACGGGTTAGGGTTAGGGTTAGGGTTTGGGTTAGGTTTATGCTTAGGCTTAGTGTTAGGGTTAGGGTTAGGTTTAGGGTTAGGGTAAAGGTACGGGTTAGGGTTAGTGTTAGGGAAAGTGTAAGGGTTAAGGATAGGGTTAGGGTTAGGGTAAGGATTAGGGTTAGGTTTAGTGTGAGGGTAAGGGTTAGGGTTAGGGTTAGGATTGGGTTAAGGTTAGGGTTAGGGTTAGGGTTAGGGTTAGTTTTAGGGTTAGGTTTAGGGTTAGGGTAAGGGTAAGGGTTAGGTTTAGGTTTAGTGTTAGGGAAAGGGTAAGGGTTAGGGTAGGGTTAGGGTTAGGTTTAGGGTTAGGGTTAGGGTTAGTGTTAGGGTAAGGGTAAGGGTAAGTGTTTGGGTGAGGGTTAGGGTTAGGGTAAGGGTAAGTGTTAGGGTTAGGGTTAGTGTGAGGGTAAGGGTTAGGGTTAGGGTTAGGATTGGGTTAAGGTTACTGTTAGGGTTAGGGTTAGGGTTAGGTTTAGGGTTAGGTTTAGGGTTAGGGTAAGGGTAAGGGTTAGTTTTAGGGTTAGTGTTAGGGAAAGGGTAAGGGTTAGTTGTAGGGGTAGGGTTAGGTTTAGGGTTAGGGTTAGGGTTAGGGTTAGTGTTAGGGTAAGGGTAAGGGTAAGGGTAAGGGTTAGGTTTAGGGTAAGTTTAAGTGTTAAGGTTAGGGTTAGGGTTAGGGTAAGTTTTAGGGTTAGAGTTAGGGTTAGGGTAAGGGTTAGGGTTAGGGTTAGGGTTACGGTTAGGGTAAGTGTTAGGGTAAGTTTTAGGGTTAGAGTTAGGGTTAGGGTAAGGGTTAGGGTTAGGGTTAGTATTACGGTTAGGGTAAGTGTTAGGGTAAGGTTTAGGGTTAGGGTTAGGTTTAGGGTTGGGGTTAAGTTTAGGGTTAGGGTTAGGATAAGGGCAATGGTTAGGGTTAGGGTTAGGGTTAGGCTTAGGGTTAGGGTTATGGTTAGGGTTAGGGTAAGGATAAGGGTTAGGATTAAGGTTAGGTTTAGGGTTAGGGTTAGGGTTCGGATTAGGGTTAAGGTTAGGTTTAGGGTTAATGTAAGGGTAAGGGTTTGGGTTAGGGTTAGGGTTATCTTTAAGGTTAGGGTAAGGGTAAGGGTTAGTGTAGGGTTAGGGTTAGGATTAGGGGAAGGGTTAGGGTTAGGGTTAGGGTAAGGATTAGGGTTAGGGTAAGGGTTATGGGTAGGGTTAGGTTTAGGGTAAGTATTAGGGTAAGTATTAGGGTTAGGGTAAGGGTTATGGTTAGGGTTAGGATTAGGGTAAGGATTAGGGTTAGGGTTAGGGTTAGGTTTAGGGTTAAGTTTAGGGTTAGGGTTAGGGTAAGTGTAAGGGTTTGGGTTAAGGTTAGGGTTAGAGTTAGGATTAGTGTTAGGGTTAAGGTAAGGTTTACGGTTAGGTTTAGGGTTAGGGTTAGCGTAAGGGTAACGGTTAGGTTTTGGGTTAGGGTTATGCTTAGGGTTAGGGTTAGGGTAAGGATAAGGGTTAGGGTTAAGGTTCGGTTTAGGGTTAGGGTTAGGGTTAGGGTTCGGGTTGGAGTTAAGATTAGGGTTAGGGTTAGTGTAAGGGTAAGTGTTAGGGTTAGGGTTAGGGTTAGGTTTAAGGTTAGGGTAAGGGTAAGGGTTAGGTTCGGGTTAGGGTTAGGGTTAGGGTTAGGTTTAGGGGAAGGTTTAGGTTAAGGTTAGAATTAGGGAGAGGTTAGGATAAGCGTAAGTTTTAGGGTTAGGGGCAGGGTTAGGAAAAGAGTAAGGGTTATGGTTATGGTTAGGGATAGGGTTAGGGGTTAGTGTGAGGGTTAGGGTTGGCGGTTAGGTTTAGGGTTAGTGTTACGGTCAGGGTTAGGTTTAGGGTTAGGGTAAGGGTAAGCGTTAGGGTTAGGGTTAGGGTTAGGGTAAGGATTAGAGTTTGGATAAGGGTTATGGTTAGGGTTAGGGTTAGGTTTAGGTTTGAAGTTAAGGTTAGGGTTAGGGTTAGGGTAATGGTAAGGGTCATAGTTAGGGTTAGGGTTAGGGTAAGGGTAAGTGTAAGGGTTAGGGTTAGGGTTAGGGTTAAGTGTTAGGGTTAGGGTTAGGGTTAGGTGTAGGGTTAGGGTTAGGGTTAGGGTAAGGGTAAGGGTCAGGATTAGGGTTAGGGTTAGGGTTAGGTTTAGGGTTAGGGTTAGGGAAATGTACGGGTTAGGGTTAGGGTTAGGGTTTGGGTTAGGTTTAAGCTTAGGCTTAGTGTTAGGGTTAGGGTTCGGTTTAGGTTTAGGGTAAAGGTAAGGGTTAGGGTTAGGGTTAGGGAAAGGGTAAGGGTTAGGAATAGGGTTAGGGTTAGGGTAAGGATTAGGGTGAGGGTTAGTGTGATGGTAAGGGTTAGGGTTAGGGATAGGATTGGGTTAAGGTTATGGTTATGGTTAGGGTTAGGGTTAGGTTTAGGGTTAGGTTTAGGGTTAGGGTAAGGGTAAGGGTTAGGTTTAGGGTTAGTGTTAGGGAAAGGGTAAGGGTTAGGGGTAGGGTTAGGGTTAGGTTTAGGGTTAGGGTTAGGGTTAGGGTTGGGGTTAGTGTTAGGGTAAGAGTTAGGGTTAGTTTTAGAGTTAGGGTTAGGGTAAGGGCAAGGCTTAGGTCTAGGGTTAGGGTTACGTTTAGGGTTAGGATTAGGGTAAGGATAAGGGATAGGGTTAAGGTTATGCTTAGAGTTAGGTTTAGGATTAGGTTTAGGGTTAGGGTTAGCATAAGGGTAAGGGTTAGGGTTAGGATTATGGTTAGGGTTAGTGTAAGGGTTAGGGTTGGGTTTAGGATAAGGTTTAGGGCTAGGGTTAGGGTAAGGGTAAGGATTAGAGTTAGGATTAGGGTTAGGTTTAGGCTTGGGTTAAGGTTAGGGATAGGGTTAGGGTTAGGTTAAGGTTAAGGGTTAGGTTAGGGTTAGGGTTAGTGATACGTTTACGGTTAGGGTTAGGGTAAGGGTTAGGGTTAGGGTAAGGGTAAGGGTTAGGGTTAGGTTTAGGGTTAGGTTTAGGTTTAAAGTTAGGGTAAGGGTAAGGGTTAGGGTGAGGGTAAGGGTAAGTGTTAGGTTAAGGGTTAGGTTTAGGGTTAGGTTTAGGGTTGGGGTTAAGTTTAGGGTCAGGTTTAATATAAGGGTAATGGTTACGGTGAGGGTTAGGGTAAGTTTTAGGGTTAGGGTTAGAGTTAGGGTTAGGGTAAGTGTAAGGGGTAGGGTTAGGGGTAGGGGTTAGGTTTAGGGTTAGGGGTAGGGTTAGTTTTATGTTTACGGTTAGGGTAAGGATAATGGTTAAGTTTAGGGTTAATGTTAGGTTTATGGTTAGGGTTAGGGTTAGGTTAAGGGAAAGGGTTAGGGTTAAGGTTAGGGTTAGGGGTAGGTTTATGGTTAGGGTTAGAGTTAGGGTAAGGATAAGGGTTTAGGGTTAAGGTTAGGGTTAGGGTTAGGGTTAGGGTTAGGTTTAAGTTTAGGTGAGGGTAAGGGTAAGAGTAAGGGTTAGGGTTACGTTTAGGTTTAGGGTTAGGGTAAAGGTAAGGGTTAGGGTTAGGGTTAGGGTTAGGTTTAGGGTTAGGGTTAGGCTTAGGGTTAGAGTAAGGGTTAGGGTTAGGGTTAGGGTTAATGTTAGGGTAAGGGTAAGGGTTAGGGTTAGGGTTAGGGGAAGGGTAAGGGTTAGTGTTAGGGTTAGGGTTAGGGTTAGGTTTAGGGTTAGGATTAGGGTTAGGGTTAGGGTAAGGGTAAGGGTTAGGTTTAGTTTTAGGGTTAGGTTTAGTGTTAGGGTTAAGGTTAGGGTTAGGTTAAGGATAAGGTTTATGGTTAAGGTTAGGGTTAGGGTTAGGATGAGGGTTAGGTTTAGGGTTAGGGTTAGGGTAAGGGTAAGGATTAGAGTTAGGATTAGGGTTAGGTTTAGGGTAAGGGTTAGGGTTAGGGTTAGGTTTAGCGCTAGGGTTTGGATAAGTGTAAGTGTTAGGGTTAGGGTTAGGTTTAGGTTTAGGGTTGCGTTAAGGTTAGGGTTAGGGTAAGGGTAAGGGTAAGGGTTACGGTTAGGGTTAGGGTTAGGGTAAGGGTAAGGGCTATGGTTAGGGTTAGGTTTAGGGTTACGGTTAAGGCTAGGGTTAGGGTTAAGTTTATGGTAAGGGTTAGGATTAGGTTTAGGGTAAGGGTAAGGTTTAGGGTTAGGGTTAGGGTTAGGGTTAGGGTAAGGGTTAGGGTTAGGGTTAGGGATAGGGTAGGGTTTAGGGTAAGGGTAAGTGTTAGGTTTAGGGTTAGGGATCGGGTTAAGTTTAGATTTAGGGTTAGGGTTAGGGTTAGGTTTAGGTTTAGGGTTAGGGTAAGGGTAAGGGTTAGGGTTATGTTTAGGGTTAGGGTTAGGTTTAGGGTTAAGGTTAGGGTAAGGATAAGAGTTAGGGTTAGGGATAGGGTTATTGTTCAGTTTAGGTTAAGAGTTAGTGTTAGGGTAAGGGTAAGGGTTAGGGTTAGTGTTAGGGTTAGGGTTAAGGTTAGTGATAGTGTTAGGGTAAGGGTAAGGGTAAGGGTTAGGTTTAGGGGTAGGGGTAGGATTAGGGTAAGGGTAAGGATTAGGGTTAGGGTTACGTTTAGGGTAAGGGTAAGGGTTAGGTTTAGGGTTAGGGTTAGTGTTAGGGTAAGGGTTAAGATTAGGTTTAGATTTAGGGTTAGTGTAAGGGAAAGGGTTAGGTTTAGGGTTAGGGTTAGGTTTAGGGTTAGGTTTAGGGTTAGGGTAAGGATAAGGGTTAGGTTAAGGTTAGGGTTAGGGTTAGGTTTAGGGTTAGGTTTAGGATTAGGGTTAGGGTAAGGGTAAGGGTTAGGGTTAGGATTAGGGTTAGGGTTAGGGTAAAGGTATGTGTTAGAGTAAGGGTAAGGGTTAGGGTTAGGGTTAGGCTTAGGTTAAGGTTTGGGTTAAGGTTAGGGTTAGTGTTAGGGTAAGGGTAAGTGTTAGGGTTAGGGTTAGGTTTGGGTATAGGTTAGAGTTAGGGTTAGGTTTAGGTTTAGGGTTAGTTTTAGGGTTATAGTTAAGGTTAGGGTAGGGTTAGGGTAAGGGTATATATTAGGGTTAGGGATAGCGTTAGGGTAAGGGTAAGGGTTAGGGTTAGGGTTAAGATAATGGTAAGGGTTCGGGTTAGGGTTAGGGTTAGGTTTAGGGTAAGGGTTAGGTTTAGGTTTAGGGTGAGTGTAAGGTTTAGGGTTACGGTTAGGGTTAGCGTTAGGGTAAGGGTTAGGGTTAGGGTTAGGGTTAGGCTAGGGTTAGGGTAAGGGTAAGTGATAGGGTTAGGGTTAGTGTTAGGATAATGGTAAGGATTAGGGTTAGTGTTAGGGTTAGGGGTTACGGTTAGGGTTAGGGTTAGGTTAAGGTCATGGTTAGGGTTAGGGTTAGTGATAGGTTTAGGGTTAGGGTTAGGGAAAGGGCAAGTGTTAGGGTTAGGGTTAAGTTTAGAGTTAGGGTTAGAGTTAGGGTTAGGTTTAGGGTTAGGGTTAGGGTAAGGGTAAGGGTTAGGGTTGGGGTTATGGTTAGGGATAGGTTTAAGGTTAGGTTTAGGGTTAGGGGTAGTGTTAGGGTAAGGGTTAGGTTAGGGTTAGGGTTAGGGTAAGGGTTAGGTTTAGGGTTAGGATTAGAGTTAGGTTTAGGGTTAGGGTAAGGGTAAGGGTTAGGGTTAGGGTTAGGGTCAGGGTTATGTTAAGGGTTAGGGTTAGGGGGTAGGGTTACGATTAGGGTTGGGATTAGGGTAAGGGTTGGGGTTAGGGTTAGGGTAAGGGTTAGGGTTAGGTTTAGGGTAAGTGTTAGGGTTAGGATTAGGGTTAGGGTAAGCGATAGGGTTAGGGTTAGGGTAAGGGTAAGTGTTAAGGTTAGGGTTAGGGTTAGGGTTAGGGTTAGGGTAAGGTTTAGGGTTAGTGTTAGGGTTAGGGTGAGGGTAAGTGTTAGTGTTAGTGTTAGGGTTAGGGTAAGTGTTAGGGTAAGGGTTAGGGTTAGGTTTAGGGTTGGGGTTAAGTTTAGGGTCAGGGTTAGTATAAGGGTAATGGTTAGGGTTAGGGTAAGGGTAAGGTTTAGGGTTAGGGTTAGGGGTTAGGGATAGGGTTAGGGTTAGTGTTACAGTTAGGGCGAGTTTTAGGTTTAGGGTTAGGGTAAGGATAATGGTTAGGGTTAGGGCTAATGTTGGGTTTATGGTTAGGGTTAGGTTTAGGGTTAGGGTTAGGTAAGGGTAAGGGTTAGGGTTGTGGTTAGGGTTAGGGTTAGGGTTAGGGTTAGATTTAGGGTAAGGGTAAGGGTTAGAGTTAGGTTTAGAGTTAGGGTTAGAGTAAGGGTAAGTGTTAGGTTTAGGGTTAGGGTTAGAGTTAGCGTAAGGGAAAGGGTTAGGGTTAAGGTTAGGTTTAGGGTTAGGTTTAGGGTTAGGGTTAGGGTAAGGATAAGCATTTACGGTTAAGGTTAGGGTTAGGGTAAGGGTTAGGTTTACTTTTAAGTTTAGGGTTAGGGTGAGGGTAAGGGTAAGGGTAAGGATCAGGGTTAGGGTTACGTTTAGGTTTAGGGTTACGGTAAAGGTAAGGGCTAGGGTTAGGGTAAGGGTATGTGTTAGGTTTAGGGATGGGGTTAGGGTAAGGGTTAGGGTTAGGGTTAGGGTTAGGGTTAGTGTAAGGCTTAGGTTTAGGTTTAGGTTTAGGGTTAGGGTTAGGGTTAAGTTAAGTGGAAGGGTTAGGGTTAGGATTAGTGTTCGTGTTAGGGTAAGGGTTAGGGTTAGGGTTAGGGTTAGGTTTAGGGTTAGGGTTAGGGTAAGGGTAATAGTTAGCGTTAGAGTTAGGGTTAGGTTTGGGGTTGGGGTTAAGGTTAGGGTTAGGGTTAGGGTAAAGGAAAGTGTTAGGGTTAGGGTTAGGTTAGGGTAAGGATTAGGTTTAGGGTTATGGTTAGGGTTAGGGTTAGTGTTAGGGTAAGGGTATGTGTTAGGGTTAGGGTTAAGGTTAGGGTTACGGTTAGCGTTAGTGTAAGGGTAACTGTTAGGGTTAGGGTTAGGGTTAAGGTAAGCATAAGGGTAAGTTTTAGGGTTAGGGTTAGGGTTAGGTTTAGGTTTAGGGTAAGGGAAAGGTTTAGGGTTAGGGTTAGGTTTAGGGTAAGGGTAAGGGTTAGAGTTAGGGTTAGGGTTAGGGTAAGGGCTAGGGTTAGGGTTAGGGTTAGGGTTAGGGTTAGGGTTCGGGTTAGGGTAGGCTTTACGATAAGGGCAAGTGTTAGTGTTAGGGTAAGAGTTAGGATAAGTGTAAGGGTTAGGGTTAGCGTTAGGATTAGGGTTGGGGTTAGGGTAAGGGTAAGTGTTACGGTTAGGGTTAGGGTTAGGGTTAGGGTAATGGTAAGTGTTAGGGTTAGAGCTAGGGTTAGGTTTAGGGTAAGGGTTAGGTTAGGGTTAGGGTTAGGGTAAGGGTAAGTGTTAGGGTTAGGGTTAGGGTTAGGGTTAGTGTTAGGGTAAGGGTTAGGGTTAGGTTTAGGGTTGGGGTTAAGGTTAGGTTTAGTTTCGGGTAAGGGTAAGGGTTAGGGTTAGGGTTAGGGTAAGTGTTAGTGTTAGGGTTAGGGTTAGGGTTAGGGGTTAGGGTTAGGGTTAGGGATAGGGTTAGGTTTAGGGTTAGTGTTAGGGTAAAGGTAAGGTTTAGGTTTAGGGTTAGGGTAAGGGTAAATGTTAGGGTTAGGTTTAGTGTTAGGGTTAAGGGTTAGGGTTAGGGTTAAGTTTAGGGTTAAGGTTAGATTTGGGGTAAGGTTATGGTTAGGGTTATCATTAAGGTTAGGATTAGGGTTAGGGTAAGGGTAAAGGTTAGGGTTAGAGTTTGGGTAAGGGTAAGGGTAAAGGTTAGGGTTAGAGTTAGGGTTAAGGTTAGGGTTAGGGTTAGGGTAAAGGTAAGGTTTAGGGTTAGGGTTAGGGATAGGTTTAGGGTTAGGGTAAGGGTTAGGGTTAGGGTTTGGGTTAGGTTTAGGGTTAAGTTTAGGGTTAGGATTAGGGTAAGTGTAAGGATTAGGGTTAGGGTTAGGGTTAGAGTTATTATTAGGGTTAGGGTTACGGTAAGGGTAAGGGTTACAGTTAGGTTTAGGGATAGGGTTAGGGTATGGGTAAGGCTTAGGTTTGGGTTAGGGTTAGGGTTAGGGATAGGGTAAGGATAAAGGTTAGGTTTAAGGTTAGGGCTGGGTTAGGGTTAGGGTTTGGGTTAAGATTAGAGTTACTGTTAGCATAAGGGTAAGGGTTAGGGTTAGGTTTAGGGTTAGGGTTAGGGTAAGGGTAAGGATAAGGGTTAGGGTTAGGGTTATGGTAAGGGTAAGGCTTAGGGTGAGTATTAGGGTTAGGGTTAGGGTAAGGGTTAGGGTTAGGTTAGGGTTAGGGTTAGTTTTAGGGTTAGGGTTAGGGCAAGGGTAAGGGTTAGTGTTAGGGTTATGGTTAGGTTAGGGTTGGGGTTAAGGTTAGGGTTAGGGTTAGGGTAAGGGTAAGGGTTAGTGTTGGGGTTAGGGTTAGGGTAAGGATTAGGGTTAGGGTTAGGGTTATTGTTAGGGTAAGTGTAAGACTTAGGGTTAGGGTTAGGGTTAGAGTAAGCATTAAGTTTAGGGTTAGGTTAGGGTTAGGGTTATTGTTAAGGTTAGGATTAGGGTTAGGGTTAGGGTTAGGGGTTAGGGTTAGCGTTAGGTTTAAGGTTAGGGTTAGGGTTAGGGTTAGGGTTAGGGTTAGGGTGAGGTTTAGCGTTAGGGTTAGGGTTAGGGTTAGGGTGAGGTTTAGGGTTAGGGTTAGGGTTAGGATTGGGGTTAGGGTAAGGGTAAGTTTTAGGGTTAGGTGTAGGGTTAGGATAAGGTTAAGGGTTAGGGTTATGGTTATGGGTTAGGGTTAGGGTTAGGGTTAGGTTTAGGGTTAGGGTAAGGGTAATGTTTAGGGTTAGGGTTAGTGTTAGGGTATGGGTAAGTGTTAGACTTAGGTTTAGGGTAAAGGTTAGGTTTAGGGTTAGGTTTAGGTTTAGGGTTGGGGTTAAGTTCAGGGTTAGGGATAGGGTAAGGGTAAGGATTAGGGTTAGGGTTAGGGTTAGTGTAAGGGTAAGGGTTAGGGTTAGGGTTAGGGTTAGGGTTAGGATTAGGGTTAGAGTTAGGGTTAGGGGTTAGCGATAGCATTAGGTTTCGTGTTAAGGTTAGGGTAAGGATAATAGTTAGGTTAGGGATAGTGTTAGAGTTCGGTTTAGTTTCAGAGTTAGGGTTAGGGTAAGGGTAAGGGTTAGGGTTACGGTTAGGGTTAGGGTTAAGGTTAGGGTTAGGGTTATGGTAGGGGTAAGGGTTATGGTTAGGGTTAGGTTTAGGGTTAAGGTAAGGGTAAGGGTTAGGGTTAGGGTTAGGGTAAGGGTAAGGTTTAGGGTTAGGGTTAGGGTTAGGTTTAGTGTAAGGGTTAGGGTTAAGGTTAGGGTTAGAGTAAGGGTAAGGGTTAGGTTTAGGTTTAGGGTTAGGTTTAGGGTTAGGGTTAGTGTTAGGGTAAGGATAAGGTTTAGGATTAACGTTAGGGTTAGAGTTAGGGTTAGGGTAGGTTTAGGGTTAGGGTTAGGTTAAGGTAAGGGTTAGGGTTAGAATTAGGGTTATAGTTAGGGTAAGGTTTAGTGTTAGGCGTAGGGTTAGGGTTAGGTTTAGCGCAAGGGGTAGGGTAAGGGTAAGGGTTAGGGTTAGGGTTAGGGTTAGGTTTAGGCTTGGGTTACAGTTAGGGTTAGGGTTAGGGTAAGGGTAAAGGTTAGGGTTAGGGTTAGGGTTTGGGTTAGGGTATGAGTTGAGGTTAGGGTTAGGGTTAGGTTTAGGGTTACGGTTAAAGTTAGGGTTAGGGTTACGGTAAGGGTATGTGTTAGAGTTAGGGTTAGCTTAGGGTTAGTGTTAGCGTTAGGTTAGGGGTAAGGATTAGGTTTAGGGTTAGGGTTAAGATAAGGTAAGGGTTAGCGTTAGGGTTAGGGTTAGGTTTAGGTTAAGGTTTAGGGTTAGGTTTAGGGTAATGGTAAGGTTTAGGGTTAGGGTTAGGGTAAGGGTAAGGGTCAGGTTTAGGTTTAGGGTTAGGTTTAGGGTTAGGCTTAGGGTTAGGGTTAGGGTAAGGATAAGGTTTAGGGTTAGGGTTGGTTAGGGATAGGGGAGGGTTTAGGGTAAGGGTAAGTGTTAGGGTTAGAGTTAGTGATAGGTTTAGGGTTAGGGTTAGGGTAAGGGCGAGGGTTAGGGTTAGGGATGGGGTTAAGTTTAGACTTAGGGTTAGGTTTAGGGTTACGGTAAGGGTAAAGGTTAGGGTTAGTGTTAGGGTTACGGTTAGGTTAAGGGTTAGGGTTAGGGGTTAGGGTTAGTGTTAGGGTTAGGATTAGTGTAAGGGTTAGGGTTAGGTTTAGGAAAAGGTTAGGGTTAGGGTTAGGGTTAGAGTTAGGTTTAGGGTTATGGTAAGGGTAAAGTTTAGGGTTAGTGTTAAGGTTAGGGTTAGGTTAAGGGTTAGGGTTAGGGGTTAGGGTTAGTGTTATGGTTAGGATTAGTGTAAGGGTTAGGGTTAGGGTTAGGGTTAGGGTTAGGTAAGGGTTAGGGTTAGGGTTAGGGTTAGGGTAAGTGTTAGGGTTAGGGTTAGGGTTAGGGTAAGGTTAATTGTTGAGGTTAGAGTTAGGGTTAGGGTAAGTTTTAGGGTTAGAATTAGGGTTAGGGAAAGGGTAAGTGTTAGGGTTATGGTTAGGTTTGGGGTAAGTTTAAGTGTTAGGGTAAGTGTTAGGGTTAGGGTTAGGTTTAGGGTTGGGGTTAAGTTTAGGTTTAGGGTTAGGATAAGGGTAGTGGTTAGGGGTAGGGTTAGGGTAAGTGTTAGGTTTAGGGATAGGGTTAGGGTTAGGGTAAGGGTTAGGGCCAGGGTTAGGGTTAGGGTAAGGGTTAGGGTTAGGGTTAGTGTTAGGTTTAGGGTTAGGGTTAGGGTTAGGGTAAGGGTAAGGGTTAGGATTAAGATTAGGGTTAGAGTTAGGATAAGTGTTAGGGTTAGGGTAAGGTTATGGGTTACGGTTAGGTTTTGGGCTTAGGGTTAGCGTAAGGGTTAGGGTTAGGGTTAGGGATAGGTACGGGTTAGGGTTAGGGTTAGGGTTTGGGTTAGGGTTAGGGTTAAGTTTAGGGTTAGTGTTAGGGTTAGGTTTAGGGTTAAGGTAAGGATAAGGTTTAGGGTTAAGGTTAGGGTTAGGGTTAAGTTTAGGGTTAGGTTTAGGGTTAGGGTTTGGGTAAGGGTAAGGTTTAGTGTTAGGATTAGGGTTAGGGTTAGGGTAAGGGTTAGGATAAGGGTTATGGTTAGGGTAAGGTTTAGGTTTAGGGTTAGGGTAAGGGTCAGGGTTAGGGTTAGGATTAGGGTTAGGTTTAGGGTTGGGTTAATGTTAGGGTTAGGGTTGGGGTGAGGGTAAGAGTTAGGGTTAGGCTTAGGTTTAGGGTATGGTTTAGGGTTAAGGTAAGGGTATGTATTAGGGTTAGGGTTAGGGTTAATGTTAGGGTTAGCGTTAGGGTAAGGGTAAAGGTTAGGGTTAGGGTTAAGGTAAGGGTAAGGTTTAGGGTTAGGGTTAGGGTTAGGTTTAGGGTAAGGGTTAGGGTTAGTTTTAGGGCAAGTTTAAGGTTTAGGGTTAGGGTTAGGGTTAGGGTAATGGTTAGGGTTAGGATTAGGGTTAGAGTAGGGGTTAGGGTAAGGGTAAGTGTTAGGGTTATAGTTAGGGTTAGGATAAGGGTAAAGATTAGGGTTAGTGTTAGGGTTAGGGGTCAGGGTTAGGCTTAGGGTTAGGGTTAGGTTAATGTTAAGTGTTAGGGTTAGGGATAGGTTTAGTGATAGGTTTAGGGTTAGGGTTATGGTAAGGGCAAGGGTTAGTGTTAGGGTTAGGGTTAAGTTTAGAGTTAGGGTTAGTTTTAGGGTTAGGGTTAGGCTGACGGTTAGGGTTTGGGTAAGGATAATGGTTAGGTTTGGGGTTATGGTTATGGTTACGTTTAAGGTTAGGGTTAGGGTTAGGGTTAGCTTTAGGGTAAGGGTTAGGGTAAGGGTTAGGGTTATGGTTAGGGTTAGAGTTAGGGTTAGGGTTAGGGTAAGGGTGAGGGTTAGGGTTAGGATTATGTTAAGGGTTAGGTTTAGGGGTTAGGGTTAGGGTTAGGGTTAGGATTAGGGTTAGATTTAGGGTAAGGTTTAGGGTAAGGGTAAGGGTAAAGGTTAGGTTAGGGTTAAGGTAAGGGTAAGTTTTAGGGTTAGGGTTAGGGTTAGCTTTAGTGTAGGGTTAGGGTTATTTTTAGGGCAAGTTTAAGGTTTAGGGTTAGGGTTAAGGTTAGGGTAATTATAAGTGTTAAGGTTAGGGTTAGGGTTAGGGTAAGGTTAAGGGTTAGTGTTAGGGTTAGGGTTAGTTTCGAGGTTAGGGTAAGTCTTAGGTAAATGGTTAGGTTTAGGGTTAGGGTAAGGATTAGGGTTAGGGTTAGTGTGAGGGTAAGGGTTAGGGTTAGGGTTAGGGTTGGGTTAAGGTTAGAGTTATGGTTAGGGTAAGAGTAAGGGTTAGGGTTAGGGTTAGGGTTGGGTTAAGGTTAGGGTTAGTGTTAGGGTTAGGGTTAGGTTTACGATTAGGTTTAGGGTTGGGTTAAGGGTAAGGGTTAGGTTTAGGGTTAGAGTTAGGGAAAGGGTAAGGGTTAGGGTTAGGGTTAGGGTTAGGGTTAGGGTTAGGGTTAGGGTTAGGGTTAGGATAAATGTTAGGGTAAGAGTTAGGTTTAGGGTTAGGGTAAGGGTAAGGGTTAGGGTTAGGGTTAGGGTTACGTTAAGGGTTAGGGGTTAGGGTTAGGGTAAGGGTTAGGGTTAGGTTTAGAGTTAGGGTTAGGGTAAGGGTAACGGTTAGGTTTATGGTCTGGGTTAGGTTTCGGGTTAGGGCTAGGGTAAGGATAAGTGTTAGGGTTAAGGTTAGGGTTAGGGTTAGGTTTAGGGTTAGGGTAAGGGTTAGGGTTAGGGTAAGGGTAAGGGTTAGGGTTCAGTTAGGGTTAGGGTTAGGGTAAGGTTAGGGTTAGGGTTAGGGTAAGGTTTAGGGCTAGGGTTAAGTTATGGGTAAGGGTTAGGGTTAGGATTAGGGTTAGGTTTAGGGTTGGGTTAAGGTTAGGGTTATGGTTAGGGTAAGGGTATGTATTAGGGTTAGGGTTAGCGTTAGGGTTAGCGTTATTGTAAGGGTAAGGGTTAGGGTTAGGGTTAGGGTTAGGGTTAAGGTTAGGGTAAGGGTTCGGGTAACGGTTAGGGTTAGGGTTATGGTTAGGGTAAGTGTTAGGGTTAGGGTTAGGGTTAGGGTAAAGGTTAGGGTTAGGGTTAGGGTTAGGGTAATTGTAAGTGTTAAGGTTAGGGTTAGGGTTATGGTAAGGTTTAGGGTTAGGGTTAGGATTAGGGTAAGGGTAAGTGTTAGGGTTAGGGTTAGGGTTAGTTTTAGGGTAAGGATAAGGGTTAGGGTTAGGTTTAGGATTAGAGTTAGGTTTAGGGTTGGGTTAAGGTTAGGGTTAGGGTTAGGGTAAGGGTATGTATTAGGGTTAGGGTTAGGGTTAGGGTTAGCGTTATTGTAAGGGTAAGGTTTAGGGTTAGGGTTGAGGTAAGGGTAAGGGTTAGGGTTAGGGTTAGGGTTAGATTTAAGGTAAGGGTTAGGGCTAGGTTTAGGGTAAGGGTAAGGTTTAGGTTTAGGGTTAGTGTTAGGGTAAGGGTTAGGGTTAGGTTTATGGTTAGGGTGGGTTGAGGGTAAGGGTAAATGTTAGGGTTACTGTTAGGGGTAGGATAAGGGTAAGGATTAGGGTTAGGGTTAGGCTTAGGTGTTAGGGTTAGTGTTAGGGTTAGGGTTAGGTTAAGGTTAAGGTTTATGGTTAGGGTTAGGGTTAGTTATAGTTTTAGGGTTAGGGTTAGGGTAAGGGCAAGTGTTAGGGTTAAGTTTAGGGTTAGGGTAAGGGTAAGCTTTAGGGTTAGGGTTAGGGTAAGGGTTAGGGTTAGGGTAAGGGTTAGGGTAAGGGTTAGGGTTAGATTTAGGTTTAGGGATAGGGTTAGGGTAATGGTAAGGGTTAGGTTTGGGTTTATGGTTATCGTTAGGTTTAAGGTTAGGGTTAGGGTTAGGTTTAGGGTAAGGGTTAGGGTTAGGGTTAGGTTAAGGGTTAGGGTTAGGGTTAGGGATAGAGTTAGGTTTAGGGTTAGGGTAAGGGTAAGGGTTAGGGTTAGGGTTAGGGTTAGGGTTAGGGTTATGTTAAGGGTTAGGGTTAGGGTTTAGGGTTAGGGTTAGGGTTAGGATTAGGGTAAGGGTAAGGGTTTGGGTTAGGGTTAGGGTTAGGGTAAGGGTTAGGGTTAGGGTTATATTTAGGGTAAGTGTTAGGGTTAGGGTTAGGGTAAGGGTTAGGGTTAGGGTTATGGTTAAGGGTTAGATTTAAGGTAAGGGTTAGGGCTAGGTTTAGGGTAAGGGTAAGGTTTAGGGTTAGAGTTAGGGTTAGGGTAAGGTTTAGGGTTAGGGTTAGGATTAGGGTAAGGGTAAGTGTTAGGGTTAGGGTTAGGGTTAGGGTAAGTGTTAGGGTAAGTGTTAGGGTTAGGTTTAGGGTTAGGGTAGGGTAAGGTTAAGGGTTAAGGTTAGGGGTAGGGGTTAGGGTTAGGGTTAGTTTTAGCTATAGGGTTAGGGTAAGGATAAGGGTTAGGTTTAGGGTTAATGTTCGGTTTATGGTTAGGGTTAGGTTTAGGGTTAGGGTTAGGGTAAGGGAAAGGGTTAGGGTTAAGGTTAGGGTTAGGGTTAGGGTTAGGTTTAGGTTTAGGGTGAGGGTTAGGGTAAGGATAAGTGTTTAGGGTTAAGGTTAGGGTTAGGGTTAGGGTTAGGTTTAAGTTTAGGGTTAGGTTGAGGGTAAGGGTAAGAGTAAGAGTTAGGGTTACCCATAGGTTTAGGGTTATGGTAAAGGTAAGGGTTAGGGTTAGGGTTATGGTCAGGTTTAGGTTTAGGGTTAGGGTAAGGGTTAGGGTTAGGGTTAGGGTTAGTTTTAGGGTAACGGTAAGGGTTAGGGTTAGGGTTAGGGTAAGGGTAAGGGTTAGGGTTAGGTTTAGGGTTAGGGTTAGGGTATGGGTTAGGGTTATGGTTAGGGTAAGGGTAAGGGTTAGGTTTAGGTTTAGGGTTAGGTTTAGGGTTAGGGTTAGGGTTAGGGTTAGGGTAAGGATAAGGGTTAGGGTTAAGGTTAGGTTTAGGGTTATTAGGGTTAGGTTTAGGGTTAGGGTTAGGGTAAGGGTAAGGTTTAGGGTTAGGATTAGGGTTAGGGTTTGGGTAAGGGTTAGGATTAGGATTAGGGTTAGGTTTAGCGCTAGGGTTAGGGTAAGTGTAAGGGTTAGGGTTAGGGTTAGGGTTAGGTTGAGCGTTGCGTTTAGATTAGCGTTAGGGTTAGGGTAAGGGTAAGGGTAAGGGTAAGGGTTAGGGTTAGGGTTAGGGTTAGGGTATAGTTTAGGATTAGGGTTAGGGTTAGGTTTAGGGTTACGGTTAAGGTTAGGGTTAGGGTTAGGGTTAGGTTAAGGGTATGTGTTAGGGTTAGGGTTAGGGTTAGGGTTAGCGTTAGGGTAGAGGTAAGGGTTAGGTTTAGTGTTAGGGTTAAGATAAGGGTAAGGGTTAGGGTTAGGGTTAGGTTTAGGGTAAGGGTTAGGGTTAGGTTTAGGGTAAGGGTAAGTTTTAGGGTTAGGGTTAGGTTTAGGGTTAGGGATAGTGTAGGGTTTAGTGTAAGGGTAAGTGTTAGGGTTAGTGTTAGGGTTAGGATAAGGGTAAGGATTAGGGTTAGGGTTAGGGTTAGGGTTAGGATAAATGTTAGGGTAAGAGTTAGGTTTAGGGTTAGGGTAAGGGTAAGGGTTAGGGTTAGGGTTAGGGTTACGGTAAGGGTTAGGGGTTAGGGTTAGGGTAAGGGTTAGGGTTAGGTTTAGAGTTAGGGTTAGGGTAAGGGTAACGGTTAGGTTTATTGTCTGGGTTAGGTTTCGGGTTAGGGCTAGGGTAAGGATAAGTGTTAGGGTTAAGGTTAGGGTTAGGGTTAGGTTTAGGGTTAGGGTTAGGGTTAGGGTTAGGGTTAGGGTAAGGGTAAGGGTTAGGGTTCAGTTAGGGTTAGGGTTAGGGTAAGGTTAGGGTTAGGGTTAGGGTAAGGTTTAGGGCTAGGGTTAAGTTATGGGTAAGGGTTAGGGTTAGGATTAGGGTTAGGTTTAGGGTTGGGTTAAGGTTAGGGTTATGGTTAGGGTAAGGGTATGTATTAGGGTTAGGGTTAGCGTTAGGGTTAGCGTTATTGTAAGGGTAAGGGTTAGGGTTAGGGTTAGGGTTAGGGTTAAGGTTAGGGTAAGGGTTCGGGTAACGGTTAGGGTTAGGGTTATGGTTAGGGTAAGTGTTAGGGTTAGGGTTAGGGTTAGGGTAAAGGTTAGGGTTAGGGTTAGGGTTAGGGTAATTGTAAGTGTTAAGGTTAGGGTTAGGGTTATGGTAAGGTTTAGGGTTAGGGTTAGGATTAGGGTAAGGGTAAGTGTTAGGGTTAGGGTTAGGGTTAGTTTTAGGGTAAGGATAAGGGTTAGGGTTAGGTTTAGGATTAGAGTTAGGTTTAGGGTTGGGTTAAGGTTAGGGTTAGGGTTAGGGTAAGGGTATGTATTAGGGTTAGGGTTAGGGTTAGGGTTAGCGTTATTGTAAGGGTAAGGTTTAGGGTTAGGGTTGAGGTAAGGGTAAGGGTTAGGGTTAGGGTTAGGGTTAGATTTAAGGTAAGGGTTAGGGCTAGGTTTAGGGTAAGGGTAAGGTTTAGGTTTAGGGTTAGTGTTAGGGTAAGGGTTAGGGTTAGGTTTATGGTTAGGGTGGGTTGAGGGTAAGGGTAAATGTTAGGGTTACTGTTAGGGGTAGGATAAGGGTAAGGATTAGGGTTAGGGTTAGGCTTAGGTGTTAGGGTTAGTGTTAGGGTTAGGGTTAGGTTAAGGTTAAGGTTTATGGTTAGGGTTAGGGTTAGTTATAGTTTTAGGGTTAGGGTTAGGGTAAGGGCAAGGGTTAGGGTTAAGTTTAGGGTTAGGGTAAGGGTAAGCTTTAGGGTTAGGGTTAGGGTAAGGGTTAGGGTTAGGGTAAGGGTTAGGGTAAGGGTTAGGGTTAGATTTAGGTTTAGGGATAGGGTTAGGGTAATGGTAAGGGTTAGGTTTGGGTTTATGGTTATCGTTAGGTTTAAGGTTAGGGTTAGGGTTAGGTTTAGGGTAAGGGTTAGGGTTAGGGTTAGGTTAAGGGTTAGGGTTAGGGTTAGGGTTAGAGTTAGGTTTAGGGTTAGGGTAAGGGTAAGGGTTAGGGTTAGGGTTAGGGTTAGGGTTATGTTAAGGGTTAGGGTTAGGGTTTAGGGTTAGGGTTAGGGTTAGGATTAGGGTAAGGGTAAGGGTTTGGGTTAGGGTTAGGGTTAGGGTAAGGGTTAGGGTTAGGGTTATATTTAGGGTAAGTGTTAGGGTTAGGGTTAGGGTAAGGGTTAGGGTTAGGGTTATGGTTAAGGGTTAGATTTAAGGTAAGGGTTAGGGCTAGGTTTAGGGTAAGGGTAAGGTTTAGGGTTAGAGTTAGGGTTAGGGTAAGGTTTAGGGTTAGGGTTAGGATTAGGGTAAGGGTAAGTGTTAGGGTTAGGGTTAGGGTTAGGGTAAGTGTTAGGGTAAGTGTTAGGGTTAGGTTTAGGGTTAGGGTAGGGTAAGGTTAAGGGTTAAGGTTAGGGGTAGGGGTTAGGGTTAGGGTTAGTTTTAGCTATAGGGTTAGGGTAAGGATAAGGGTTAGGTTTAGGGTTAATGTTCGGTTTATGGTTAGGGTTAGGTTTAGGGTTAGGGTTAGGGTAAGGGAAAGGGTTAGGGTTAAGGTTAGGGTTAGGGTTAGGGTTAGGTTTAGGTTTAGGGTGAGGGTTAGGGTAAGGATAAGTGTTTAGGGTTAAGGTTAGGGTTAGGGTTAGGGTTAGGTTTAAGTTTAGGGTTAGGTTGAGGGTAAGGGTAAGAGTAAGAGTTAGGGTTACCCATAGGTTTAGGGTTATGGTAAAGGTAAGGGTTAGGGTTAGGGTTATGGTCAGGTTTAGGTTTAGGGTTAGGGTAAGGGTTAGGGTTAGGGTTAGGGTTAGTTTTAGGGTAACGGTAAGGGTTAGGGTTAGGGTTAGGGTAAGGGTAAGGGTTAGGGTTAGGTTTAGGGTTAGGGTTAGGGTATGGGTTAGGGTTATGGTTAGGGTAAGGGTAAGGGTTAGGTTTAGGTTTAGGGTTAGGTTTAGGGTTAGGGTTAGGGTTAGGGTTAGGGTAAGGATAAGGGTTAGGGTTAAGGTTAGGTTTAGGGTTATTAGGGTTAGGTTTAGGGTTAGGGTTAGGGTAAGGGTAAGGTTTAGGGTTAGGATTAGGGTTAGGGTTTGGGTAAGGGTTAGGATTAGGATTAGGGTTAGGTTTAGCGCTAGGGTTAGGGTAAGTGTAAGGGTTAGGGTTAGGGTTAGGGTTAGGTTGAGCGTTGCGTTTAGATTAGCGTTAGGGTTAGGGTAAGGGTAAGGGTAAGGGTAAGGGTTAGGGTTAGGGTTAGGGTTAGGGTATAGTTTAGGATTAGGGTTAGGGTTAGGTTTAGGGTTACGGTTAAGGTTAGGGTTAGGGTTAGGGTTAGGTTAAGGGTATGTGTTAGGGTTAGGGTTAGGGTTAGGGTTAGCGTTAGGGTAGAGGTAAGGGTTAGGTTTAGTGTTAGGGTTAAGATAAGGGTAAGGGTTAGGGTTAGGGTTAGGTTTAGGGTAAGGGTTAGGGTTAGGTTTAGGGTAAGGGTAAGTTTTAGGGTTAGGGTTAGGTTTAGGGTTAGGGATAGTGTAGGGTTTAGTGTAAGGGTAAGTGTTAGGGTTAGTGTTAGGGTTAGGATAAGGGTAAGGATTAGGGTTAGGGTTAGGGTTAGGGTTAGGTGTTAGGGTTAGGGTTAGGGTAAGGTTTAGGGTTTGGGTTAGGGTTAGAGTTAGGTTTAGGGTTAGGGTAAGGGTAAGGGTTAGGGTTAGGGTTAGGGTTAGGGTTATGTTAAGGGTTAGGGTTAGGGGTTAGGGTTAGTGTTAGGGTTAGGATTAGGGTAAGGGTTAGGGTTAGGGTTAGGATAAGGGTTAGGGTTTAGGTAAGGGTTAGGTTTAGGTTTAGTGTTAGTGTTAGGGTTAGGGTACGGGTTAGGGTTAGGGTTATGATTTGGGTTAGGTTTAAGGTTAGTGTTAGGGTTAGGGTTAGGTTTAGGGTTAGGTTTAGGGCTAGGGTAATGGTAAGGGGGAGGGTTATGGTTAGGGATAGGGTTAAGTTTAGAGTTAGGGTTAGGGTTAGGGTTAGGTTTAGGTTTAGGGTTGGGGTGAGGGTTACGGTTATGTTTAAGTTTATTGTTAGGTTTAGGGAAAGGGTAAGGGTTAGGAGTAGGTTTATGGTTAGGGTTAGGGTAAGGATTATGGTTAGGGTTAGTGTTAGGGTAAGGTTTAGGGTTAGGGTTAGGATAAGGGTAATGTTAGGGATAGGGTTAGGGTTGGGTTAAGGTTAGGGTTATGGTAAGGGTTAGGGTTAGGTTTAGGGTTAGGGTAAGGGTAAGGGTTAGGTTTAGGGTTAGGGTTAGGGAAAGGGTAAAGGTTATGGGTAGGGTTAGGGTTAGGGTAAGGATTAGGGTTAGGGTTAGCGAGAGGGTAAGGGTTAGGTTTAGGGTTAGGGTTGGATTAAGGTTAGGGATAGGGTTAGGTTAAGAGTAAGTGTTAAGGTTAGGGTTAGGGTTTGGGTAAGCTTTAGAGTTAGGGTTAGGGTAAGGGTAAGTGTTAGGGTTAGGGTTAGGGTTAGGGTAAGTGTTAGGGTAAGAGTTGGGGTTAGGGTTAGGTTTAAGGTTGGGGTTAAGTTTAGGGTCAGGTTTAGGATAAGGGTAATGGTTAGGGTTAAGTTTAGGGTAAGTGTTAGGGTTAGGGTTAGGGTTAGGGTTAGAGTTAGGGTTAGGGTTAGGGTAAGGGTAAGTGTTAGGTTTAGGGTTAGGGTTAGGGTAAGTGTTAGGGTTAGAATTATGTTAAGGGTAAGGATTAGGGTTAGGTTTAGGGTTAGGGTTAGGGTTAGGGTAAGGGAAAGGGTTAGGGTTAAGTTTAAGGTTAGGGTTAAGTTTAGGGTTAGGGTTATGGTTAGGGTAAGGATAAGGGTTTAGGCTTAAGGTTAGGGTTAGGGTTAGGTTTAAGTTTAGGTTTAGGGTGAGGTTAAGGGTAAGAGTAAGGGTTAGGGTTACGTTTAGGTTTAGGGTTACGGTAAAGGTAAGGGTTAGATTTAGGGTTTGGGTTAGGTTTAGGTTTAGGTTTAGGGGTAGGGTAAGGGTAAGGGTTAGGTTAGGGTTAGGGTAAGGGTAAGGGTTAGGGTTAGGGTTAGGGTAAGGGTAAGGGTTAGGGTTAGGGTTAGGATTAGGGTTGGTTTATGGGTTAGGGTTAGGGTTAGGGTTTGGGTAAGGGTAAGGGTTAGGTTTATGTTTAGGGTTATTTTTAGGGTTAGGGTTAGGGTTAGGTTAAGAGTAAGGGTTAGGTTTAGGTTTAGCGTTAGGGTTAGAATTAGGGTTAGGTTTAGGGTTAGGGTACGGTAAGGGTAAGGGTTAGGGTTAGGATTAGCGTTAGGGTTAGGGTAAGGGTTAGGGTCAGGATTAGGGTTAGGTTTAGCTCTAGGGTTAGGGTAAGGGTAAGGGTTAGGGTTAGGGTTAGGTGTAGGGTAAGGTTAAGGGTTAAGGTTAGGGGTAGGGGTTAGGGTTAGTTTTAAGTATAGGGTTAGTGTAAGGATAAGGGTTAGGGTTAGGGTTATTGTTCGGTTTATGGTTAGGGTTAGGTTTAGGGTTAGGGTTAGGGTAAGGGTAAGGGTTAGTGTTAGGGTTAGGGTTAGTTTCAGGTTTAGGGTAAGGCTTAGGTTAATGGTTAGGGTTAGGGTTAGGGTAAGTGTTAGGGTTAGGGTTAGGGTAAGGTAAGGGTTAGGGGTAGAGGTTAGGGTTAGGGTTATGGTTAGGCTTAGTTTTAGGATTAGGGTTAGGGTTAGGGTTAGGGTAAGGATTAGGGTTAGGGTTAGTGTGAGGGTAAGGGTTAGGGTTAGTGTTAGGGTTGGGTTAAGGTTAGAGTTATGGTTAGGGTAAGAGTAAGGGTTAGGGTTAGGGTTAGGTTTGGGTTAAGGTTAGGGTTAGTGTTAGGGTTAGGGTTAGGTTTAGGGTTAGGTTTAGGGTTGGGTTAAGGGTAAGGGTTAGGTTTAGGGTTAGGGTTAGGGAAAGGGTAAGGGTTAGGGGTAGGGTTAGGTTTAGGGTTAGGGTTAGGGTTAGTGTTAGGATAAATGTTAGGGTAAGGGTTAGGTTTAGGGTTAGGGTTAGGGTAAGGGTTAGGGTTAGGGTTAGGGTTAGGGTAAGGGTTAGGGTTAGGGTTAGGGTTAGGGTAAGGGTTAGGGTTAGGTTTAGTGTTAGGGTTAGGGTAAGGGTAACGGTTAGGTTTATTGTCTGGTTTAGGTTTCGGGTTAGGGCTAGGGTAAGGATAAGGGTTAGGGTTAAGGTTAGGGTTAGGTTTAGGGTTAGGGTTAGGGTTAGGGTTAGGGCAAGGGTTAGGGTTCAGTTAGGGTTAGGGTTAGGGTAAGGGTTAGGGTTAGGGTTAGGGTAAGGTTTAGGGCTAGGGTTAAGTTAAGGGTAAGGGTTAGGGTTAGGATTAGGGTTAGGTTTAGGGTTGGGTTAAGGTTAGGGTTATGGTAAGGGTAAGGGTATGTGTTAGGGTTAGGGTTAGGGTTAGGTTTAGGGTTAGCGTTATTATAAGGGTAAGGTTTAGGGTTAGGGTTAGGGTTAGGGTTAAGGTTAGGGTAAGGGTTAGGGTAAGGGTTAGGGTTAGGGTTATGGTTAGGGTAAGTGTTAGGGTTAGGGTTAGGGTTAGGGTAAGGGTTAGGGTTAGGGTTAGGGTTAGGGTAATTGTAAGTGTTAAGGTTAGGGTTAGGGTTATGGTAAGATTTAGGGTTAGGGTTAGGATTAGGGTAAGGGTAAGTGTTAGGGTTAGGGTTAGGGTTACTTTTAGGGTAAGGATAAGGGTTAGGGTTAGGGTTAGGATTAGAGTTAGGTTTAGGGTTGGGTTAAGGTTAGGGTTAGGGTTAGGGTAAGGGTATGTATTAGGGTTAGGGTTAGGGTTAGGGTTAGCGTTATTATAAGGGTAAGGGTTAGGGTTAGGGTTGAGGTAAGGGTAAGGGTTAGGGTTAGGGTTAGGGTTAGGTTTAAGGTAAGGGTTAGGGCTAGGTTTAGGGTAAGGGTAAGGTTTAGGGTTAGGGTTAGGGTTAGGGTAAGGGTTAGGGTTAGGTTTATGGTTAGGGTGGGTTGAGGGTAAGGGTAAATGTTAGGGTTACTGTTAGGGGTAGGATAAGGGTAAGGATTAGGGTTAGTGTTAGGCTTAGGCGTTAGGGTTAGTGTTAGGGTTAGGGTTAGGTTAAGGTTAAGGGTTAGGATTAGGGTTAGGGTTAGTGTTAGGGTTAGGGTAAGGGCAAGGGTTAGGGTTAAGGTTAGGGTTAGGGCAGGGTAAGGTTTAGGGTTAGGGTTAGGGTAAGGGTTAGGGTTAGGGTAAGGGTTAGGGTAAGGGTTAGGGTTAGATTTAGGTTTAGGGATAGGGTTAGGGTAAGGGTAAGGGTTAGGTTTGGGTTTATGGTTATCGTTAGGTTTAAGGTTAGGGTTAGGGTTAGGTTTAGGGTAAGGGTTAGGGTTAGGGTTAGGTTAAGGGTTAGGGTTAGGGTTAGGGTTAGAGTTAGGTTTAGGGTTAGGGTAAGGGTAAGGGTTAGGGTTAGGGTTAGGGTTAGGGTTATGTTAAGGGTTAGGGTTAGGGGTTAGGGTTAGGGTTAGGGTTAGGATTATGGTAAGGGTAAGGGTTTGGGTTAGGGTTAGGGTTAGGGTAAGGGTTAGGTTTAGGGTTATGGTTAGGGTAAGTGTTAGGATTAGGGTTAGTGTAAGGGTTAGGGTTAGGGTTAGGTTTCGGGTAATTGTAAGTGTTAAGGTTAGAGTTAGGGTTAGGGTAAGGTTTAGGGTTAGGGTTAGGATTAGGGTAAGGGTAAGTGTTAGGGTTAGGGTTAGGGTTAGGGTTTGGGTAAGTGTTAGGGTAAGTGTTAGGGTTAGGATTAGGGTTAGGGTTAGGGTTAGCGTTAGGGTAAGTGTTAGGGTTAGGGTTAGGGTTTAGGGTAGGGTAAAGTTAAGGGTTAAGGTTAGGGGTAGTGGTAAGGTTAGGGTTAGTTTTAGGTATAGGGTTAGGGTAAGGATAAGGGTTAGGGTTAGGGTTAATGTTCGGTTTATGGTTAGGGTTAGGTTTAGTGTTAGGGTTGGGGTAAGGGTAAGGGTTAGGGTTAGGGTTAGGGTTAGAATTATGGTAAGGGTAAGGGTTAGGGTCAGTTTTAGGGTTATGGTTAGGGTAATGGTAAGTGGTAGGTTTAGGGTTGGGTTTAGGGTTAGGATTAGGTTTAGGGTAAGGGAAAGGGTTAGGGTTAAGGTTAGGGTTAGGGTTAGGTTTAGGGTTAGGGTTAGGGTGAGGATAAGGATAAGCGTTTAGGGTTAAGGTTAGGGTTAGGGTTAGGGTTAGGGTTAGGTTTAAGTTTAGGGTTAGGTTGAGGGTAAGGGTAAGAGTAAGAGTTAGGGTTCCGCATAGGTTTAGGGTTATGGTAAAGGTAAGGGTTAGGGTTAGGGTTATGGTCAGGTTTAGGTTTAGGGTTAGGGTAAGGGTTAGGGTTAGGGTTAGGGTTAGTTTTAGGGTAACGGTAAGGGTTAAGGTTAGGGTTAGGGTAAGGGTAAGGGTTAAGGTTAGGTTTAGGGTTAGGGTTAGGGTATGGTTTAGGGTTAGGGTTAGGGTAAGGGTAAGGGTTACGTTTAGGTTTAGGGTTAGGGTTAGGGTTAGGGTTAGGGTTATGTTAAGGGTTAGGGTTAGGGGTTAGGGTTAGTGTTACGGTTAGGTTTAGGGTAAGGGTTAGGGTTAGGGTTAGGGTAAGGGTTAGGGTTAAGGTAAGGGTTAGGTTTAGGTTTAGTGTTAGTGTTAGGGTTAGGGTACGGGTTAGGGTTAGGGTTATGGTTTGGGTTAGGTTTAAGGTTAGTGTTAGGGTTAGGGTTAGGTTTAGGGTTAGGTTTAGGGTTAGGGTAATGGTAAGGGGGAGGGTTATGGTTAGGTATAGGGTTAAGTTTAGAGTTAGGGTTAGGGTTAGGGTTAGGTTTTTTTAGGGTTGGGGTAAGGGTGAGGGTTAGGGTTATTTTTAAGGTTATTGTTAGGTTTAGGGAAAGGGTAAGGGTTAGGAGTAGGTTTATGGTTAGGGTTAGGGTAAGGATTATGGTTAGGGTTAGTGTTAGGGTAAGTTTTAGGGTTAGGGTTAGGGTAAGGGTAATGTTAGGGTTAGGGTTAGGGTTGGGTTAAGGTTAGGGTTATGGTTAGGGTTAGGGTTAGGTTTAGGGTTAGGTTAAGGGTAAGGGTTAGGTTTAGGGTTAAGGTTAGGGAAAGGGTAAGGGTTATGGGTAGGGTTAGGGTTAGGGTAAGGATTAGGGTTAGGGTTAGCGTGAGGGTAAGGGTTAGGGTTAGGGTTAGGGTTGGATTAAGGTTAGGGATAGGGTTAGGGTAAGAGTAAGTGTTAAGGTTAGGGTTAGGGTTAGGGTAAGCTTTAGAGTTAGGGTTAGGGTAAGGGTAAGTGTTAGGGTTAGGGTTAGGGTTAGGGTAAGTGTTAGGGTAAGAGTTGGGGTTAGGGTTAGGTTTAAGGTTGGGGTTAAGTTTAGGGTCAGGTTTAGGATAAGGGTAATGGTTAGGGTTAAGTTTAGGGTTAGGGTTAGGGTAAGGGTAAGTGTTAGGTTTAGAGTTAGGGTTAGGTTTAGGGTAAGGATAAGTGTTAGGTTTAGTGTTAGGGACAGGGTAAGTGTTAGGGTTAGAATTATGGTAAGGGTAAGGATTAGGGTTAGGTTTAGGGTTAGGGTTAGGGTAAGGGTAAGTGTTAGGTTTAGGGTTAGGATTAGGGTTAGGGTAAGGGAAAGGGTTAGGGTTAAGTTTAAGGTCAGGGTTAAGTTTAGGGTTAGGGTTAGGGTTAGGGTAAGGATAAGGGTTTAGGCTTAAGGTTAGGGTTAGGGTTAGGTTTAAATTTAGGTTTAGGGTGAGGTTAAGGGTAAGAGTATGGGTTAGGGTTACGTTTAGGTTTAGGGTTACGGTAAAGGTAAGGGTTAGGTTTAGGGTTAGAGTTAGGTTTAGGTTTAGGTTTAGGGTTAGGGTAAGGGTAATGGTTAGGTTAGGGTTAGGGTAAGGTTAAGGGTTAGGGTTAGGGTTAGGGTAAGGGTAAGGGTTAGGGTTAGGGTTAGGGTTAGGATTAGGGTTGGTTTATGGGTTAGGGTTAGGGTTAGGGTTAGGATAAGGGTAAGGGTTAGGTTTAGGTTTAGGGTTAGGTTTAGGGTTAGGGTTAGGGTTAGGTTAAGGGTAAGGGTTAGGTTTAGGTTTAGGGTTAGGGTTAGAATTAGGGTTAGGTTTAGGGTTAGGGTACGGTAAGGGTAAGGGTTAGGGTTAGGATTAGCGTTAAGGTTAGGGTAAGGGTTAGGGTCAGGGTTAGGGTTAGGTTTAGCTCTAGGGTTAGGGTAAGGGTAAGGGTTAGGGTTAGGGTTAGGTGTAGGGTTGCGTTAAGGTTATGGTTAGGGTTAGGATAAGGGTAAGGGTTAGGGATAGGGTTAGGGTTAGGGTAGGGGTTAGGGTTAGGGTTAGGGTTAGGTTTAGGGTTACAGTTACGGTTAGGGTTAGGGTTAGGTTAAGGGTATGTGTTAGGGTTAGGGTTAGGGTAAGTGTAAGTGTTAGGGTTAGTGTTAGGGTTAGGGTTAGGATAAGGGTAAGGGTTAGGGTTAGGGTTAGAGTTAGGGTTAGGGATTAGGGTTATGTTAAGGTTTAGGGTTAGGGTTAGGGTAATGGTAAGGGTTAGTGTTAGGGTTAGGGTTAAGGTTAGGGTTAGGGTTAGGTTTACTGTTAGGGTTAGTGTAGGGTAAGGGTAAGTGTTAGGGTTAGGGTTAGGGTTAGGGTAAGGGTTAGGCTTAGGGTTAGGGTTAGGGTTAGGTTAAGTGTTAGGGTTAGGGTTAGGGTAAGTGTTATGGTAAGGTTAGGGTTAGGTTTAGGGTTGGGGTTAAGGTTAGGGTTAAGGTAGGTTAAGAGTAAGGGTTAGGGTTATGGTTACGGTAAGGGTAAGTGTTAGGGTTACGGTTAGGGTTAGGGATCGGGGTTAGGGTTAGTGTTAGGTTTAGGGGTAGGTTTAGGTTTAGGGTTAGGGTAAGGGTATGTGTTAGGTTTAGGGTTAAGGTTGTGCTTAGGGTTAGGGTTAGGGTTACCGTTAGGGTAAGGTTAAATGTTACGTTTAGGGTTAGGGTTAAGGTAACGGTAAAGATTAGGGTTAGGGTTAGTGTTAGGTTTAGGGTACGGGTTAGGGTTAGGTTTAGAGTAATGGTAAGATTTAGGGTTAGGGTTACTGTTAGGATTAGGGTAAGGGTAAGGGTTAGGGTTAGGGTTAGGTTTAGGTTTAGGGTAAGGGTTAGGGTTAGGGTTAGGTTTAGGGAAAGGGTAAGGGTTAGGATTAGGGTTAGGGTTAGGGTTAGGGTTAGGGTTAGGGTAAGGTTTTGAGTTAGGATTAGGGTTAGGTTAAGGGTGAGGGTTAGGGTTAGCATTAAGTTTAGGGTTAGGTTTAGGGTAAGGGTAAGGGTTAGGGTTAGAGTTTGTGTTAGGGTAAGTGTAAGGGTTAATGTTATGGTTAGAGTTAGGATTAAGTTTAGGGTTAGGGTTAGGGTAAGGGTAAGGGTTAGGGTTAGGGTTAGGTCCAGGGTTAGGGTTAGGGTAAGTGTTAGGGTTAGGGTTAGGGTTAGGGAAAGGGTTAGGGTTAGGGTAAGGGTAAGAATTAGGGTTAGGGTTATTGTTAGGTTAAGGGTAAGGATTAGGGTTAGGTTTAGGGTAAGTGTTAGGGTAATGGTTAGGCTTAGGGTTAGGTTTAGGGTTGGCGTTAAGTTTAGGGTTAGTGTTAGGGTAAGGGTAATGGTTAGGGTTAGGGTTAGGGTAAGTGTTAGGGATAGGGTTAGGGTTAGGATTACAGTTAGGGTAAGGGTTAGGGTTAGGGTTAGGGTTAGAGTTAGGTGTTAGGGTTAGGGTTAGGTTTAGGGTTAGTTTTAGGGTTATGGTTAGGGTAAGGAAAAGGGTTAGGGTTAGGGTAAGGTTAAGAGTTAGGGTTAGGGTTATTGTTAGGTTAAGGGTAAGGATTAGGGTTAGGTTTAGGGTAAGGGTTAGGGTAAGTGTAAGGGTTAGGTTTAGGGTTAGGGTTAGGGATAGGGTAAGGATAAGGGTTATGGTTAAGGTTAGGGTTAGGCTTAGGTTTAGGGTTAGGGTTAGGGTTACGGTTAGCTTTTGGATAAGGGTTAGGGTTAAGGTTAGGGTTAGGGTTAGGGTTAGATTTAAGTTTAGGGTTAGGGTGAGGGTAAGGGTAAGGGTTAGGTTTAGGTTTAGGGTTAGGTTTAGGGTAAGGGTAAAGGTATGGGTTAGGGTTAGGGTTTGGGTTAGGTTTAGGTTTAGGGTTAGGGTTAGGGTTAGGGTAAGGGCAAGGGTTAGGTTTAAGGTTAGGGTTAGGGTTAGGTTTAGGTTTAGGGTTAGGGTTAGGATAAGTGTAAGGCTTAGGGTTAGGATTAGGGTTAGGGTTAAGGCAAAGGTTAGGGTTGGGGTTGGGGTTAGGCTTAGGTTTAGGGGTAGGGTAACGGTATGGGTTAGGATTAGGGTTACAGTTAGGGTTAGTGTTATGGTAAGGGTATGTGTTAGGGTTAGGGTTAGGGTTAGGGATAATGTTAGGTTTAGCGTTAGGGTAAGGTTGAATGTTAGGGTTAGGTTTAGCGTTAGGGTAAGTTTGAATGTTAGGTTAAGGGTAAGGGTTAGGGTTCGGTTTAGGATAACGGTTAGGGTTATGGTTAGGTTAAGTGTTAGGGTTAGGGTTAGGGTTAGGGTTAGGGTAAGGATAAGTGTTAGGGTTAGGGATAGAGTTAGTGTTAGGATAAGGTTAAGGGTTAGGGTTAGGGTTAGGGTTAGGGGTTAGGGTTAGGGTTAGGGTTAGGGATAATGTTTGGGTTAGCGTTAGGGTTAGGGTTAGGGTTAAGGTTAGGGTTAGGGTTCGTGTTAGGGTATGGGGAAGTGTTAGGGTAAGAGTTAGGGTTAGTGTTAGGGTTTGGGTTAGAGTTAGAGTTAGGTTTAGGGGTAGGGTTAGGGTTAAGGTTAGGTTAAGCGTTAGGGTTAGGGAAAGGGTAAGGGTTAGGTTTAGGGTTAGGGTTAGGGTAAGGTTTAGGGTTAGGGTTAGGGTTAGGGAAAGGGTAAGTGTTAGGGTTATGGTTAGGGTTAGGGTAAGTGTTAGGGTAAGGGTTAGGGTTAGGTTTAGGTTTGGGGTTAAGTTTAGGGTTAGGGTTAGGGTTAGGGTCAGCGTTAGGGTAAGTGTAAGGGATAGGGTTAGGGTTAGGGGTAAGGTAAGGGTAAGGGTTAGGGTTAGGGTTATGGTTAGGGTAAGCGTTAGGTGTAGGGTTAGGTTTAGGTTTAGTGTAAGGGTAAGTGTTAGGGTTAGGTTTAGGGTGAGGGTTAGTGTTAGGATAAGGGTAAAGGTTAGGGTTAGGGTTAGGGTTAGGGTAAGGGTTAGGGTTAGGTTTAGGTCAAGGGTTAGGGTAAGGGTAAGTGTTAGGTTTAGGATTAGGGTTAGTGTTAGGATAAGGGTAAGGCTTCGGCTTAGTGTTAAGGTTAGGGTTAGGGGTTAGGGTTGGAGTTAGGGTTAGGTTTAGGGTTAGTGTTAGGGTGAGGGTAAGGGTTAGGGTTAGGGTTAGGGTTAGTGTTAGGGTTTGGGTTAGAGTTAGAGTTAGGTTTAGGGGTAGGGTTAGGGTTAAGGTTAGGTTAAGCGTTAGGGTTAGGGAAAGGGTAAGGGTTAGGTTTAGGGTTAGGGTTAGGGTAAGGTTTAGGGTTAGGGTTAGGGTTAGGGAAAGGGTAAGTGTTAGGGTTATGGTTAGGGTTAGGGTAAGTGTTAGGGTAAGGGTTAGGGTTAGGTTTAGGTTTGGGGTTAAGTTTAGGGTTAGGGTTAGGGTTAGAGTCAGCGTTAGGGTAAGTGTAAGGGATAGGGTTAGGGTTAGGGGTAAGGTAAGGGTAAGGGTTAGGGTTAGGGTTATGGTTAGGGTAAGCGTTAGGTGTAGGGTTAGGTTTAGGTTTAGCGTAAGGGTAAGTGTTAGGGTTAGGTTTAGGGTGAGGGTTAGTGTTAGGATAAGGGTAAAGGTTAGGGTTAGGGTTAGGGTTAGGGTAAGGGTTAGGGTTAGGTTTAGGTCAAGGGTTAGGGTAAGGGTAAGTGTTAGGTTTAGGATTAGGGTTAGTGTTAGGATAAGGGTAAGGCTTCGGCTTAGTGTTAAGGTTAGGGTTAGGGGTTAGGGTTGGAGTTAGGGTTAGGTTTAGGGTTAGTGTTAGGGTGAGGGTAAGGGTTAGGGTTAGGGTTAGGGTTAGTGTTAGGTTTAGGGTTCGGGTTAGGTTAAGTGTAAAGTTTAGTTTTAGGGTTAGGGTTAATGTTAGGGTGAGGGTTAGTGTTAGGGTTAGGGTAAGGGTCAGGGTTAGGGTTAGGGTTAGGGTTAGGGTAAGGGTATGTGTTAGGGTTAGGGTTAGGGTTAGGGATAATGTTAGGTTTAGCCTTAGGGTAAGGTTGAATGTTAGGGTTAGGGTTAGGTTTAGGGTTAGGTTTAGGATAAGGGTTAGGGTTATGGTTAGGTTAAGTGTTAGGGTTGGGGTTAGGGTTTGGGAAAGGGTAAGGGTTAGGGTTAGGGTTAGGGTAAGGATAAGAGTAAGGTTTAAGGTTACGGCTGGTTAGGGTTAGGGTTAGGGCTAGGGTAAGGATAAGAGTAAGGTTTAAGGTTACGGCTGGTTAGGGTTAGGGTTAGGGCTAAGGTTAGGGTTAGGGTTAGGGTAATGGTAAGGGTTGGGGTTAGGATTAGGGTTAGGTTTAGGGTACGGGTAAGGGTAAGGTTTAGAGTTAGGGTTATGTTTATGGTTAGGGTTAGGGTTAGGGTAAGAGTTAGGATTAGGATTAGGGTTAGGGTAAGGGTAAGGTTTAGGGTTAGGATTAGGGTTAGGTTTTGGGTTGGGCTTAAGGGTTAGGGTAAGTGTTAGGTTTAGGGTTAGGGTAAGGGTAAGGTTAGGGTTACGGTTAGGTTTAGGGTTAGGGTTAACGTTAGGTTTAGGGTTGGGGTTAAGTTTAGGGTTAGGTTTAGGGTAAGGGTAAGGGTTAGGGGTAGGTAAGGGTTTGGGTAAGGTTTAGGTTTAGGGTTAGCGTTAGGTTTAGGGTTGGGTTTAAGTTTAGGGTTAGAGTTAGGTTAAGGGTAAGGGTTTAGGGTTAGGTTTAGGGTTATGATTAGGGTTACGGTTAGGGTTAGGGTAAGGGTTAGTGTAAGGGTATGTGTTAGGGTTAGGGTTAGGGTTAGGTTAGGGTTAGGGTCAGCGTTAGGGTAAGGGTAAGGGATAGGTTTAGGGTTAAGGGTAAGGTAAGGGTAAGGGTTAGGGTTAGGGTTAGGGTTAGGGTTAGGGTAAGATTTGGTGTAGGGTTAGGTATAGGTTTAGTGTAAGGGTAAGTGTTAGGGTTAGGTTTAGGGTGAGGGTTAGTGTTAGGATAAGGGTAAAGGTTAGGGTTAGGGTTAGGGTTAGGGTTAGGGTAAGGGTTAGGGTTAGGTTTAGGTTTAGGGTTAGGGTAAGGGTAAGTGTTAGGGTTAGGTTTAGGGTTAGTGTTAGGATAAGGGTAAGGCTTAGGGTTTGTGTTAATGTTATGGTTAGTGGGTAGGGTTGGGGTTAGGGTTAGGTTTAGGGATAGTGTTAGGGTGAGGGTAAGGGTTAGGTTTAGGGTTAGGGTTAGTGTTAGGTTTAGGGTTAGGGTCAGGGTAAGGGTTAGGCATAGGGTTAGAGTTAGGGTTAAGGTTAGGTTTAGGGTTAGGGATAGGTTTAGGGTTAGGGTTAGGCTAAGGGTAAGGGTTAGGGTTAGGGTTAGGGTTAGGGTTAGGAAAAGTGTAAGTGTTAGGGTTAGGGTTAGGGTTAGGGCTTAGGGTTAGGGTTAGGGTTAGGGTTGTGGTTAGGGTAATGGTAAGGGTTAGGGTTAGGGTTAGTGTTAGGTTTAGGGTTCGGGTTAGGTTAAGTGTAAGTGTTAGGTTTAGGGTTAGGGTTAAGGTTAGGGTGAGGGTTAGGGTTAGGGTTAGGGTAAGGGTTAGGGTTAGGGTTAGGGTTAGGGTTAGGGTAAGGGTATGTGTTAGGGTTAGGGTTAGGGTTACGGATAATGTTAGGTTTAGCGTTAGGGTAAGGTTGAATGTTAGGGTTAGGGTTAGGGTTAGGTTTAGGATAAGGGTTAGGGTTATGGTTAGGTTAAGTGTTAGCGTTAGGGTTAGGGTTTGGGAAAGGGTAAGGGTTAGGGTTAGGGTTAAGGTTAGGGTAAGGGTTAGGGTTAGGGTTAGGGTTAGGTTTTGGGTTGGGCTTAAGGGTTAGGGTAAGTGTTAGGTTTAGGGTTAGGGTAAGGGTAAGGTTAGGGTTACGGTTAGGTTTAGGGTTAGGGTTAACGTTAGGTTTAGGGTTGGGGTTAAGTTTAGGGTTAGGTTTAGGGTAAGGGTAAGGGTTAGGGGTAGGTAAGGGTTTGGGTAAGGTTTAGGTTTAGGGTTAGCGTTAGGTTTAGGGTTGGGTTTAAGTTTAGGGTTAGAGTTAGGTTAAGGGTAAGGGTTTAGGGTTAGGTTTAGGGTTATGATTAGGGTTACGGTTAGGGTTAGGGTAAGGGTTAGTGTAAGGGTATGTGTTAGGGTTAGGGTTAGGGTTAGGTTAGGGTTAGGGTCAGCGTTAGGGTAAGGGTAAGGGATAGGTTTAGGGTTAAGGGTAAGGTAAGGGTAAGGGTTAGGGTTAGGGTTAGGGTTAGGGTTAGGGTAAGATTTGGTGTAGGGTTAGGTATAGGTTTAGTGTAAGGGTAAGTGTTAGGGTTAGGTTTAGGGTGAGGGTTAGTGTTAGGATAAGGGTAAAGGTTAGGGTTAGGGTTAGGGTTAGGGTTAGGGTAAGGGTTAGGGTTAGGTTTAGGTTTAGGGTTAGGGTAAGGGTAAGTGTTAGGGTTAGGTTTAGGGTTAGTGTTAGGATAAGGGTAAGGCTTAGGGTTTGTGTTAATGTTATGGTTAGTGGGTAGGGTTGGGGTTAGGGTTAGGTTTAGGGATAGTGTTAGGGTGAGGGTAAGGGTTAGGTTTAGGGTTAGGGTTAGTGTTAGGTTTAGGGTTAGGGTCAGGGTAAGGGTTAGGCATAGGGTTAGAGTTAGGGTTAAGGTTAGGTTTAGGGTTAGGGATAGGTTTAGGGTTAGGGTTAGGCTAAGGGTAAGGGTTAGGGTTAGGGTTAGGGTTAGGGTTAGGAAAAGTGTAAGTGTTAGGGTTAGGGTTAGGGTTAGGGCTTAGGGTTAGGGTTAGGGTTAGGGTTGTGGTTAGGGTAATGGTAAGGGTTAGGGTTAGGGTTAGTGTTAGGTTTAGGGTTCGGGTTAGGTTAAGTGTAAGTGTTAGGTTTAGGGTTAGGGTTAAGGTTAGGGTGAGGGTTAGGGTTAGGGTTAGGGTAAGGGTTAGGGTTAGGGTTAGGGTTAGGGTAAGGGTATGTGTTAGGGTTAGGGTTAGGGTTACGGATAATGTTAGGTTTAGCGTTAGGGTAAGGTTGAATGTTAGGGTTAGGGTTAGGGTTAGGTTTAGGATAAGGGTTAGGGTTATGGTTAGGTTAAGTGTTAGCGTTAGGGTTAGGGTTTGGGAAAGGGTAAGGGTTAGGGTTAGGGTTAAGGTTAGGGTAAGGGTTAGGGTTAGGGTTAGGGTAAGGATAAGAGTAAGGTTTAAGGTTACGGCTGGTTAGGGTTAGGGTTAGGGCTAAGGTTAGGGTTAGGGTTAGGGTAAGGGTAAGAGTTGGGGTTAGGATTAGGGTTAGGTTTAGGGTACGGGTAAGGGTAAGGTTTAGAGTTAGGGTTATGTTTAGGGTTAGGGTTAGGGTTAGGGTAAGGGTTACGGTTAGGATTAGGGTTAGGGTTAGGGTAAGGTTTAGGGTTAGGTTAGGGTTAGGGTTAGGTTTAGGGTTAGGGTTAGGGTTTGGGTAAGGTTTAGGGTAGGGTTAGGGTTAGGTTTTGGGTTGGGCTTAAGGTTAGGGTTAGGGTTAGGATAAGGGTAAGGGTTAGGGTTAAGGTTAGTGTAAGGGTTAGGGTTACGGTTAAGGTAAAGGTAAGGGTTAGGGATAGGGTTAGGTTTATGCTTAGGGTAAGGGTTAGGCTTAGGGTTAGGTTTAGGGTTAGATAAGGGTAAGTGTTAAGGTTAGGGTTAGGGTTAGGGTTAGTGTTAGGATAAGGGTAAGGGTTAGGGTTAGGGTTAGGGTTAGGGTTAGGGGTTAGGGTTAGGGTGAGGGTTAGGGATAATGTTAGGGTTAGCGTTAAGGTTAGGGTTAGGGTTAGGTTTAAGGTTAGGGTTATGGTAAGGGTTAGGGTTACGGTTAGCGTTAGGGTTAGGGTTAGGAAAATGTAAGAGTTAGGGTTAGGGTTAGGGTTAGGGTTAGGGTTAGGTTTAGGGTTATGGTTAAGGTAATGGTAAGGTTTAGGGTTAGGGTTAGGGTTAGTGTTAAGTTTAGGGTTCGGGTTAGGGGAAGGGGAAGGGTTAGGGTTAGGTTTAGGCTTAGGGTTAGGGTTAGCGTTAATGTAAGGGTTAGGGTTAGGGTTAGAGTTAGGTTTAGGGCTAGGCTAAGGGTAAGGGTTATGGTTAGGGTTAGGGTTAGGTCAAGGGTTAGGGTTAGGGGTTAGGGTTAGGATTAGGGTTAGGGTAAGGGTTAGGGTTAGGCTTAGGGTAAGGATTAGGTTTAGGGTTAGGTTTAGGGTAAGAGTAAGTGTTAGGATTAGGGTTAGGGTTTGGGTTAGGGTTAGGGTTAGGGTAAAGGTTAGGGTTAGCGTTAGGTTTAAGGTTAGGGTAAAGGTAAGGGTTATGGTTAGGAATAGGGTTAGGTTAAGGGTTAGGGTTAGCGGTTAGGGTTAGGGTAGGGTAAGGGTAAGTGTTAGGGTTAGGGTTAGGGTTAGGGTAAGGTTTAGGCTTAGGTTTAGTGTTAGGATAAGGGTAAGGGTTAGGTTTAGGGTTAAGGTTAGGGTTAGGATAAGGGTTAGGGTTAGGGTAAGGGTAAGTGTTAGGATTAGGGTTAGGGTTAGTGGTAGGATAAGGGTAAGTGTTAGGGTTAGGGTTGGAGTTAGGGTTAGGGATTAGGGTTATGTTTAGGTTTAGGGTTAGGGTTAGGGTAATGATAAGAGTTAGGGTTAGTGTTAGGGTTTAGGTTAGGGTTAGGGTTAGGTTTAGGGATAGGGTTAGGGTAGGGTAAGGGTAAGTGTTAGGGTTAGGGTTAGGGTTAGGGTAAGGGTTAGGCTTAGGGTTAGGGTTAGGGTTAGGTTAAGTGTTAGGGTTAGGGTTAGGGTTAGGGTAAGTGTTAGGGTAAGGTTAGGGTTAGGTTTATGGTTGGGGTTAAAGTTAGGGTTAGGGTAGGTTAAGGGTAAGGGTGAGGATTATGGTTAGGGTAAGGGTAAGTGTTAGGGTTACGGTTAAGGTTAGGGATCGGGGTTAGGGTTAGTGTTAGGTTTAGGGGTAGGTTTAGGTTTAGGGGTAGGGTAAGGGTAAGTGTTAGGGTTAGGGTTATTGTTAGGTTCAGGGTTAGGGTTAGTGAAAGGGTAATGGTTAGGTTTAGGGTTAGGGTTAGGATAAGGTTAGGGTTAGGGTTGGTGTTAGGGTTTGGGTTAGGGTTAGGTTTAGGTTTAGGGTAAGGTTTAGGTTTAGGGTTAGGGTTAGGTTAAGGGTTAGAGTTATGGTTAGCATTAAGGTTAGGGTTAGGGTGAGGGTAAGGGTAAGGGTTAAGGTTAGAGTTTGGGTTAGGGTATGGGTAAGGGTTAGGATTAGGGTTAGATTTACGGTTAAGATGAGGGTTAAGTTTAGGGTATCGTTAATGGTTAGGGTTAGGGTTAGCGGAGGGATAGGGTTAGGATAAGGCTTAGGGTTAGGTTTAGGTGTAGGTTTACGGTAAGCGTTAGGGTTATGGTTTGGGTAAGGGAAGGGTTAGGGTTAAGGTTAGGGTTAGAGTTAGGATTAGGGTTAGGGTTAGGGTAATGGTAAGGGTTACGGTTAGGTTTAGAGTTAGAGTTAGGTTAAGGGTAAGGGTTAGGTTTAGGGTTTGGGTTAGGTTTAGGTTTAGGTTTAGGGTTATGGTTAGGGTTAGGGTATGGATAAGGGTTAGGGTTAAGGTTAGGGTTAGTGTTTGGGTTAGGGTTAGGGTTAAGGTTAGGGTTAGGGTTAGGGTAAGGGTAAGGGTTAGGGTTAGGTTTAGGGTTAAGGTTAGGGTAAGGGTAAGGTTAAGGGTTAGGGTTAGGTTTAGGGTTAGGGTTAGGGTTAGGATTACGGTTAAGGTAAGGGTAAGGGTTAGGTTTAGGATTAGGGTTATGGTTAGGGTAAGGGTTAGGGTTAGGGTTAGGGTTAGGGTTAGTGTTAGGGTAAGGGTAAGTGTTAGGCTTACGGTTAGGGTTAGGGTAAGTGTTAGGGTAAGGGTAAGTGTTAGGTTTAGGTTTTGTCTTAGGGTAAGGGTAAGTGTTAGTGTTAGGGATAGGGTTAGTGTTAGCATAAGGGTAAGAGTTATGGTTACGGTTAGGGATAGTGTTAGGGTTAGCTTTAAGGTTAGGGTTAGGGTTAGGTTTAGGGTTACGTTTATGATAAGGGTAAGGGTTAGGGCTAGGGTTAGGGTTAGGGATAGGGTTAGGGTTAGGGTTCGTGCTAGGGTATGGGGAAGTGTTAGGGTTAGGGTTAAGTTTAGGGTTAGGGTTCGTGTTAGGGTATGGGAAGTGTTAGGGTAAGGGTTAGGGTTAGGGTTAGGGTAAGGGTTAGGGTTAGTGTTAGGGTTTGGGTTAGAGTTAGAGTTAGGTTTAGGGGTTGGGTAAGGGTAAGGGTTATGGTTAGGGTTAGGGTTATGTTAAGGGTTAGGGTTAGGGGTTAGGGTTAGGGTTGGTTTAGGGTAAGGTTAGGGTTAGGGTTAGGTTTAGGTTTAGGGTTAGGGTTAGGGTTAAGGTTAGGTTAAGGATTAGGTTTAGGGTTAGGGAAAGGGGAAGGGTTAGGTTTAGGGTTAGGGTTATGGTGAGGTTTAGGTTTAGGTTTAGGGTTAGGGTAAGGGTAAGTGTTAGGCTTAGGGTTAGGGTTAGGGTAAGTGTTAGGGTAAGGGTTAGGTTTAGGTTTAGGTTTGGGGTTAAGGTTAGGGTTAGGGTTAGGGTAAGGGTAAGTTTTAGGGTTAGGGTTAGGGTTAGGGTAAGTGTTAGGTTTAGGGTTAGGGTAAGGGTAAGGTTAGGGTTACGGTTAGGTTTAGGGTTAGGGTTAGCGTTAGGTTTAGGGTTGGGGTTAAGTTTAGGGTTAGGATTAGGATAAGGGTAAGGGTTAGGGGTAGGTAAGGGTTAGGGTTGGGTTTAGGGTTAGGGTTAACGTTAGGTTTAGGGTTGGGGTTAAGTTTAGGGTTAGGGATAGGGTAAGGGTAAGGGTTTAGGTTTAGGATTAGGGTTAGGGTTAGGGTTATGATTTGGGTTACGGTTAGGGTTAGGGTAAGGGTTAGTGTAAGGGTATGTGTTAGGGTTAGGGTTAGGGTTAGGTTAGGGTTAGGGTCAGCGTTAGGGTAAGGGTAAGGGATAGGGTTAGGGTTAGGGGTAAGGTAAGGGTAAGGGTTAGGGTTAGGGATAGGGTTAGGGTTATGGTTAGGGTAAGCATTAGGTTTAGAGTTAGGTTTAGGTTTAGTGTAAGGGTAAGTGTTAGGGATAGGTTTAGGGTGAGGGTTAGTGTTAGGATAAGGGTAAAGGTTAGGGTTAGGGTTAGGGTTAGGGTTAGGGTAAGGGTTAGGGTTAGGTTTAGGTTTAGGGTTAGGGTAAGGGTAAGTGTTAGGGTTAGGTTTAGGGTTAGTGTTAGGATAAGGGTAAGGCTTAGGGTTAGTGTTAAGGTTAGGGTTAGGGGTTAGGGTTGGGGTTAGGGTTAGGTTTAGGGTTAGTGTTAGGGTGAGGGTAAGGGTTAGGGTTAGGGTTAGGGTTAGTGTTAGGTTTAGGGTTAGGGTCAGGGCAAGGGTTAAGGATAGGTTTAGGGTTAGGTTTAAGGTTAGGATTTAGGGTTAGGGATAGGTTTAGGGTTAGGGTTAACCTAAGGGTAAGGGTTAGGGTTTGGGTTAGGGTTAGGAAAAGTGTAAGGGTTAGGGTTAGGATTAGGGTTAGGGGTTATTGTTAGGGTTGGGGTTGTGGTTAGGGTAATGGTAAGGGTTAGGGTTAGGGTAGGTGTTAGGTTTAGGGTTCGGGTTAGGTTAAGTGTAAGGGTTAGGTTTAGGGTTAGGGTTGAGGTTAGGGTGAGGGTTAGGGTTAGGGTTAGGGTTAGGGTAAGGGTTAGGGGTAGGGTTAGGGTAAGTGTTAGGGTTAGTGTTAGGGTTTGGGTTAGGGTTAGGGTTAGGGTTAGGGTTAGGGGTTAGGGTTGGGGTTAGGGTTAGGTTTAGGGTTAGTGTTAGGGTGAGGGTAAGGGTTAGGGTTAGGGTTATGGTTAGTGTTAGGTTTAGGGTTAGGGTCATGGTAAGGGTTAGGGATAGGGTTAGGATTAGGTTTAGGTTTAGTGTTAGGGTAAGGTAAGGGTTAGGGTTAGGTTTAGGGTTAGTGTTATATTTAGGGTTAGGGTCAGGGTAAGGGTTAGAGATAGGGTTAGGGTTAGGGTTAAGGATAGGGTTAGGGTTAGGGATATGTTTAGGGTTAGGGTTAGGGTAAGGGTAATGGTTAGGGTTAGGTTTAGGGTTAGGAAATTTGTAAGGGTTAGGTTTAGGGTTAGGGTTAGGGCTTAGGGTTAGGGTTAGGGTTAGAGTTAGGGTTTGGGTTGAGGTTAGGGTAATGGTAAGGGATAGGGTTAGGGTTAGTGTTAGGTTTAGGGTTCGGGTTAGTTTAAGTGTAAGGGTTAGGTTTAGGGTTAGGGTTAAGGTTAGGGTTAGGGTTAGGGTTACGGTTAGGGTAAGGGTTAGGGTTAGGTTTAGGGTGAGTGTTAGGGTTAGTGTTAGGGTTTGGGTTAGGGTTAGAATTAGATTTAGGGTTAGGGTAAGGGTAAAGTTTATGGTTAGGATTAGGGTTAGGTTAAGGTTAGGGTTAGGGGTTAGGTTTAGGATTAGGGTTAGGGTAAGTTTAAGGGTTAGGGTTACGGTTAGTGTCATGTTTAGGGTTGGGGTTCAGGTTAGGGTTAGGGTTAGGGTAAGGGTCAGGGTTAGGATTAGGGTTAGGGTTAGCTTTATGGTTAGAGTTAGGGTTAGTTTTAGGGTTATGGTTAGGATTAGGGTTAGGGTTAGGGTTAGGGTTAGGGTTAGGGTTATAATAAGGGTAAGGGTTAGGGTTAGGTTTAGAGTTAGGGTTATGGTAAGGGTTAGGGTTAGGATTAGGTTTAGGGTTAGGATAAGGGTAAGTGTTAGGGTTAGGGTTAGGGTTAGTGTTAGGATAAGGGTAAGGGTTAGGGTTAGGGTTAGGTTTAGGTTTAGGGTTAGGGTTAGGTTTTGGGTTAGGGTTAGGGTAATGGAAAGGGTTAGGTTTAGGGTTAGGGTTAGGGTTAGTGTTAGGGTTAGTGTTCGTGTTAGGGTATGGGGAAGTGTTAGGGTTAGGGTTAGGGTTAAGCTTAGGGTGAGGGTTAGGGTTAGGGTTCATGTTAGGGTATGGGGAATTGTTAGGGTAAGGGTTAGGATTAGGGTTAGGGTAAGGGTTAGGGTTAGTGTTAAGGTTTGGTTTAGAGTTAGATTTAGGTTTAGGGGTAGGGTAAGGGTAAGGGTTATGGTTAGGGTTAGGGTTATGTTAAGGGTTAGGGTTAGTGGTTAGGGTTAGGGTTAGGGTTTGGGTAAGGGTTAGGGTTAAGGTTAGGTCAAGGGTAAGGGTTAGGGTTAGGGTTAGGGTTAGGGAAAGGGTAAGTGTTAGGGTTAGGGTTAGGGTAAGGGTTAGGGTTAAGGGTTAGGTTTAGGGTTAGGGAAAGTGTAAGGGTTAGGGTTAGGGTTAGGGTAAGGGTTAGGGTTAGGGAAAGGGTAAGGGTAAGTGTTAGGCTTAGGGTTAGGGTTAGGGTAAGTGTTAGGGTAAGGGTTAGGGGTAGGTTTAGATTTGGGGTTAAGGTTACGGTTAGGGTTAGTGTAAGGGTAAGGGTTAGGGTTAGGGTTAGGGTTAGGGTAAGTGTTAGGTTTACGGTTAGGGTAAGGGTAACTTTAGGGTTACGGTTAGGTTTAGGGTTAGGTGTTAGGGTTAGGGTTAGGGTTAGGGTTATTTTTAGGGTTAAGGTTAGGGTAAGGGTAAGGGTTAGGGTTAGGGTTAGGTTTAGGGTTAGGGTTAGGCTAAGGGTAAGGGTTAGGGTTAGGGTTAGCGTTAAGGTGAGGGTTAGGGTTAGGGTTTGGGTTAGGGTTATGTTTAGGGTTAGGGTTAGCGTAATTGTAAGGGTTAGGGTTAGGGTTAGGTTTAGGGAAAATGTAAGGATTAGGTTTAGGGTTAGGTTTAGGTTTAGGGTTAGGGTTATGGCTAGGGTTAGCGTAAGGATAAGGGTAAGGTTTAAGGTTAGGGCTGGGTTAGTGTTAGGGTTAAGGTTAGGGTTAGTTTTAGGGTAAGGGTAAGTGTTAAGGTTAGGTTTAGGGTTAGGGTTAGTGTTAGAATAAGGGTAAAGGTTAGGGTTAGTGTTAGGGTTAGGGTTAGGGTAAGGGTTAGGGTTAGGGTTAGGGTTAGGGTAAGGTTTAGTATTAGGGTTAGGGTAGGGTTAGGGAAAGGGTAAGTATTAGGGTTAGGGTTAGGGTTAGGGTAAATGTTAGGGTAAGGGTTAGGGTTAGGTTTATGTTTGGGGTTAAGGTTAGGGTTAGGGTTAGGGTAAGGGTTAGGGTAAGGTTAGGGTTACGGTTAGGTTTAGGGTTAGGGTTAGGGTTAGGTTTAGGTTTGGGGTTAAGTTTAGAGTTAGGGTTAGGGTAAGGGTAAGGGTTAGGTGTAGGTAAGGGTTAGGGTTATGTTTAGGGTTAGGGTTAGCGTTAGGTTTAGGGTTGGGGTTAAGTTTAGGGTTAGGGTTAGGGTAAGGGTAAGGGTTTAGGGTTAGGGTTAGGGTAAGGGTTAGGGTTATGATTAGGCTTACGGTTAGGGTTAGGGTAAGGGTTAGTGTAAGGGTATGTGTTAGGGTTAGGGTTAGGGTTAGGTTAGGGTTAGGGTCAGCGTTAGGGTAAGTGTAAGGGATAGTGTTAGGGTTAGGGGTAAGGTAAGGGTAAGGGTTAAGGTTAGGGTTATGGTTAGGGTAAGCGTTAGGTGTAGGGTTAGGTTTAGGTTTAGTGTAAGGGTAAGTGTTAGGGTTAGGTTTAGGGTGATGGTTAGTGTTAGGATAAGGGTAAAGGTTAGGGTTAGGGTTAGGGTTAGGGTAAGGGTTAGGGTTAGGTTTAGGTTTAGGGTTAGGGTAAGGGTAAGTGTTAGGGTTAGGTTTAGGGTTAGTGTTAGTATAAGGGTAAGGCTTAGGGTTAGTGTTAAGGTTAGGGTTAGTGGTTAGTGTTGGAGTTAGGGTTAGGTTTAGGGTTAGTGTTAGGGTGAGGGTAAGGGTTAGGGTTAGGGTTAGGGTTAGTGTTAGGGTTAGGGTTAGGGTTAGGGTTAGGGTCAGGGTAAGGGTTAGCGATAGGGTTAGGGTTAGGCTTAAGGTTAGGTTTAGGGTTAGGGATAGGTTTAGGGTTAGGGTTAGGCTAAGGTTAAGGGTTAGGGAAATGGTTAGGGTTAGGGTTAGGGTTAGGAAAAGTGTAAGGGTTGGGGTTAGGGTTAGGGTTAGGGGTTTGGGTTAGGGTTAGGGTTGGGTTTTGGTTAGGGGAATGCTAAGGGTTAGGGTTAGGGTTAGTGTTAGGTTTAGGGTTCGGGTTAGGTTAAGTGTAAGGGTTAGGTTTAGGGTTAGGGTTAATGTTAGGGTGAGGGTTAGGGTTAGGGTTAGGGTTAGGGTAAGGGTCAGGGTTAGGGTTAGGGTGAGGGTTAGGGTTAGGGTAAGGGTATGTGTTAGGGTTAGGGTTAGGTTTAGGGATATTGTTAGGTTTAGCATTAGCGTAAGTTTGAATGTTAGGGTTAGGGTTAGGGTTAGGTTTAGGATAAGGGTTAGGGTTATGGTTAGGTTAAGTGTTAGGGTTAGGGTTAGGGTTTGGGAAAGGGTAAGGGTTAGGTTTAGGGTTAAGGTTAGGGTAAGTGTTAGGGTTAGGGTTAGGGTTAGGGTAAATATAAGAGTAAGGTTTAAGGTTACGGCTGGTTAGGGTTAGGGTTAGGGCTAAGGTTAGGGTTAGGGTTAGGGTAATGGTAAGGGTTGGGGTTAGGATTAGGGTTAGGTTTAGGGTACGGGTAAGGGTAAGGTTTAGAGTTAGGGTTATGTTTATGGTCAGGGTTAGGGTTAGGGTAAGAGTTAGGGTTAGGATTAGAGTTAGGGTAAGGGTAAGGTTTATTGTTAGGATTAGGGTTAGGTTTGGGTTGGGCTTAAGGGTTAGGGTTAGGGTTAGTGTAAGGGTAAGTGTTAGGGTTAGGGTTAGGGTTAGGGTAAGTGTTAGGTTTAGGGTTAGGGTAAGGGTAAGGTTAGGGTTAAGGTTAGGTTTCGGGTTAGGGTTAGCGTTCGGTTTAGGGTTGGGGTTAAGTTTAGGGTTAGGGTTAGGGTAAGGGTAAGGTTTAGGTTTAGGGTTAGGGTTAGGTTTTTGGTTGGGCTTAAGGTTAGGGTTAGGGTTAGGATAAGGGTAAGGGTTAGGGTTAAGGTTAGTGTAAGGGTTAGGGTTAGGGTTAAGGTAAGGGTAAGGGTTAGGGTTAGGGTTAGGTTTATGGTTAGGGTAAGGGTTAGGCTTCCGGTTAGGTTTAGGGTTAGGGTAAGGGTAAGTGTTAAGGTTAGGGTTAGGGTTAGGGTTAGGGTTAGTGTTAGGATAAGGGTAAGGGTTAGGGTTAGGGTTAGGGTTAGGTTTAGGGTGAGGGTTAGGTTTAGGGTTAGGGTAAGGGTAAGTGTTAGGGTTAGGGATAGAGTTAGTGTTAGGATAAGGGTAAGGGTTAGGGTTAGGGTTAGGGTTAGGGTTAGAGTTAGGGGTTAGCGTTAAGGTTAGGGTTAGGAAAAGTGTAAGAGTTAGGGTTAGGGTTAGAGTTAGGGTTAGGTTTAGGGTTATGGTTAGGGAAATGGAAAGGGTTAGGGTTAGGGTTAGGGTTAGTGTTAAGTTTAGGGTTTGGGTTAGGGGAAGGGGAAGGTTTAGGGTTAGGTTTAGGCTTAGGGCTAGTGTTAGCGTTAGTGTAAGGGTTAGGGTTAGGGTTAGGGTTAGGTTTAGGGCTAGGCTAAGGGTAAGGGTTATGGTTAGTGTTAGGGTTAGGTTAAGGGTTAGGGTTAGGGGTTAGGGTTGGGATTAGGGTTAGGGTAAGGGTTAGGGTTAGGCTTAGGGTAAGGATTAGGTTTAGGGTTAGGTTTAGGGTAAGGGTAAGTGTTAGGATTAGGGTTAGGGTTTGGGTTAGGGTTAGGGTTAGGGTAAGGGTTAGAGTTAGAGTTAGGTTTAAGGTTAGGGTAAAGGTAAGGGTTATGGTTAGGAATAGGGTTAGATTAAGGGTTAGGGTTAGTGGTTAGGGTTAGGGTAGGGTAAGGGTAAGTGTTAGGGTTATGGTTAGGGTTAGGGTAAGGTTTAGGCTTAGGGTTAGTGTTAGGATAAGGGTAAGGGTTAGGTTTAGGGTTAAGGTTAGGGTTAGGATAAGGGTTAGGGTTAGTGTAAGGGTAAGTGTTAGGATTAGGGTTAGTGTTAGGGGTAGGATAAGTGTAAGGGTTAGGGTTAGGGTTAGAGTTAGGGTTAGGGATTAGGGTTATGTTTAGGTTTAGGGTTAGGGTTAGGGTAATGATAAGGGTTAGGGTTAGGGTTAGGGTTAAGGTTAGGGTTAGGGTTAGGTTTAGGGTTAGGTTTAGGGTAGGGTAAGGGTAAGTGTTAGGGTTAGGGTTAGGTTTAGGTTAAGTGTTAGGCTTAGGGTTAGGGTTAAGGTTAGGTTAAGTGTTAGGGTTAGGGTTAGGGTTAGGGTTAGGGTAAGTGTTAGGGTAAGGTTTGGGTTAGGTTTATGGTTGGGGTTAAGGTTAAGGTTAGGGTAGGTTAAGGGTAAGGGTTAGGATTATGGTTATTGTAAGGGTAAGTGTTAGGGTTACGGTTAGTGTTAGGGATCGGGGTTAGGGTTAGTGTTAGGTTTAGGGGTAGGTTTAGGTTCAGGGGTAGGGTAAGGGTAAGTGTTAGGGTTAGGGTTATTTTTAGGTTCAGGGTTAGGGTTAGTGTAAGGGTAATGGTTAGGGTTAGGGTTAGGGTTAGGGTTAAGGTTAGGGTTCGGGTTGGTGTTAGGGTTTTGGTTAGGGTTAGGTTTAGGGTTAGGGTTAGGGTAAGTGTAAGGGTTAGGGTTAGTGTTAGGTTTAGGAAAAGGGTAAGGGTTAGGGTTAGTGTTAGGGTTAGGGTAAGGTTTAGGGTTAGGTTTAGGGTTAGGTTAAGGGTTAGAGTTATGGTTAGCATTAAGGTTAGGATTAGGGTGAGGGTAAGGGTAAGGGTTAAGGTTAGAGTTTGGGTTAGGGTACGGGTAAGGGTTAGGATTAGGGTTAGATTTACGGTTAAGATGAGGGTTAGGGCTAGGGTATCGTTAATGGTTAGGGTTAGGGTTAGCGGAGGGATAGTGTTAGGGTAAGGGTTAGGGTTAGTTTAGGTTTAGGTTTACGGTAAGGGTTAGGGTTATGGTTTGGGTAAGGGAAGGGTTAGGGTTAAGGTTAGGGTGAGAGTTAGGATTAGGGTTAGGGTTAGGGTAATGGTAAGGGTTACGGTTAGGTTTAGAGTTAGGGTTAGGTTAAGGGTAAGGGTTAGGTTTAGGGTTTGGGTTAGGTTTAGGTTTAGGGTTATGGTTAGGGTTAGGGTATGGATAAGGGTTAGGGTTAAGGTTAGGGTTAGTGTTTGGGTTAGGGTTAGGGTTAAGGTTAGGGTTAGAGTTACGGTAAGGGTAAGGGTTAGGGTTAGGTTTAGGTTTAAGGTTAGGGTAAGGGTAAGGTTAAGGGTTAGGGATAGGTTTAGGGTTAGGGTTAGGGTTAGGATTACGGTTAAGGTAAGGGTAAGGGTTAGGTTTAGGATTAGGGTTATGGTTAGGGTAAGGGTTAGGGTTAGGGTTAGGGTTAGGGTTAGGGTTAGGGTTAGTGTTAGGGTAAGGGTAAGTGTTAGGCTTACGGTTAGGGTTAGGGTAAGTGTTAGGGTAAGGGTAAGTGTTAGGTTTAGGTTTTGTCTTAGGGTAAGGGTAAGTGTTAGTGTTAGGGATAGAGTTAGTGTTAGCATAAGGGTAAGAGTTAGGGTTACGGTTAGGGATAGTGTTAGGGTTAGCTTTAAGGTTAGGGTTAGGGTTAGGTTTAGGGTTAGGTTTATGATAAGGGTAAGGGTGAGGGATAGGGTTAGGGTTAGGGATAGGGTTAGGGTTAGGGTTCGTGTTAGGGTATGGGGAAGTGTTAGCGTTAGGGATAAGGTTAGGGTTAGGGTTCGTGTTAGGGTATGGGAAGTGTTAGGGTAAGGATTAGGGTTAGGGTTAGGGTTAGGGTAAGTGTTAGGGTAAGGGTTAGGTTTAGGTTTAGGTTTGGGGTTAAGGTTAGGGTTAGGGTTAGGGTAAGGGTAAGTGTTAGGTTTAGGGTTAGGGTTAGGGTAAGTGTTAGGGTAAGGGTTAGGTTTAGGTTTAGGTTTGGGGTTAAGGTTAGGGTTAGGGTTAGGGTAAGGTTAAGTGTTAGGGTTAGGGTTAGGTTTAGGGTAAGTGTTAGGTTTAGGATTAGGGTAAGGGTAAGGTTAGGTTTACGGTTAGGTTTAGGGTTAGGGTTAGCTTTAGGTTTAGGGTAGGGGTTAAGTTTAGGGTTAGGATTAGGATAAGGGTAAGGGTTAGGGGTAGGTAAGGGTTAGGGTTAGGTTTAGGGTTAGGGTTAACGTTAGGTTTAGGGTTGGGGTTAAGTTTAGGGTTAGGGATAGGGTAAGGGTAAGGGTTTAGGGTTAGGATTAGGGTTAGGGTTAGGGTTATGATTTGGGTTAGGGTTAGAGTTAGGGTAAGGGTTAGTGTAAGGGTATGTGTTAGGGTTAGGGTTAGGTTAGGGTTAGGGTCAGCGTTAGGGTAAGGGTAAGGGATAGGGTTAGGGTTAGGGGTATGGTAAGGGTAAGGGTTAGGGTTAGGGTTAGGGTTAGGGTTATGGTTAGGGTAAGCGTTAGGTTTAGGGTTAGGTTTAGTTTAGTGTAAGGGTAAGTGTTAGGGTTAGGTTTAGGGTGAGGGTTAGTGTTAGGATAAGGGTAAAGGTTAGGTTTAGGGTTAGGGTTAGGGTTAGGGTAAGGGTTAGGGTTAGGTTTACGTTTAGGGTTAGGGTAAGGGTAAGTGTTAGGGTTAGGTTTAGGGTTAGTGTTAGGATAAGGGTAAGGCTTAGGGTTAGTGTTAAGGTTAGGGTTAGGGGTTACGGTTGGGGTTAGGGTTAGGTTTAGGGTTAGTGTTAGGGTGAGGGTAAGGGTTAGGGTTAGGATTAGGGTTAGTGTTAGGTTTAGGGTTAGGGTCAGGGTAAGGGTTAGGGATAGGGTTAGGGTTAGGTTTAAGGTTAGGGTTAGGGTTAGGGATAGGTTTAGGGTTAGGGTTAACCTAAGGGTAAGGGTTAGGGTTAGGGTTAGGGTTAGGAAAAGTGTAAGGGTTAGGGTTAGGGTTATGGTTAGGGGATAGTGTTAGGGTTAGGGTTGTGGTTAGGGTAATGGTAAGGGTTAGGGTTAGGGTAGGTGTTAGGTTTAGGGTTCGGGTTCGGTTAAGTGTAAGGGTTAGTTTTAGGATTAGGGTTAAGGTTAGGGTGAGGGTTAGGGTTAGGGTTAGGGTTAGGGTAAGGGTTAGGGGTAGGGTTAGGGTAAGTGTTAGGGTTAGTGTTAGGGTTTGGGTTAGGGTTATGGTTATGGTTAGGGTTAGGGGTTAGGGTTGGGGTTAGGGTTAGGTTTAGGTTTAGTGTTAGGGTGAGGGTAAGGGTTAGGGTTAGGGTTAGGGTTAGTGTTAGGTTTAGGGTTAGGGTCATGGTAAGGGTTAGGGATAGGGTTAGGATTAGGTTTAGGTTTAGTGTTAGGGTAAGGATAAGGGTTAGGGTTAGGTTTAGGGTTAGTGTTTTATTTAGGGTTAGGGTCAGGGTAAGGGTTAGAGATAGGGTTAGGGTTAGGGTTAAGGATAGGGTTAGGGTTAGGGATATGTTTAGGGTTAGGGTTAGGGTAAGGGTAATGGTTAGGGTTAGGTTTAGGGTTAGGAAAAGTGTTAGGGTTAGGTTCAGGGTTAGGCTTAGGGCTTAGGGATAGGGTTAGGGTTAGAGTTAGGGTTTGGGTTGAGGTTAGGGTAATGGTAAGGGATAGGGTTAGGGTTAGTGTTAGGTTTAGGGTTCGGGTTAGTTTAAGTGTAAGGGTTAGGTTTAGGGTTAGGGTTAAAGTTAGGGTTAGGGTTAGGGTTAGGGTAAGGGTTAGGGTTAGGTTTAGGGTGAGTGTTAGGGTTAGTGTTAGGGTTTGGGTTAGGGTTAGAATTAGATTTAGGGTTAGGGTAAGGGTAAAGTTTATGGTTAGGGTTAGGGTTAGTTTAAGGTTAGGGTTAGGGGTTAGGTTTAGGATTATGGTTAGGGTAAGTTTAAGGGTTAGGGTTAGGGTTAGGGTTAGGATTAGGGTTAGGGTAAGGGTCAGGGTTAGGATTAGGGTTAGGGTTAGGTTTATGGTTAGAGTTAGGGTTAGATTTACGGTTATGGTTAGGATTAGGGTTAGGGTTAGGGTTAGCGTTAGGGTTAGTGTTAGAATAAGGGTAAGGGTTAGGGTTAGGTTTAGAGTTAAGGTTATGGTAAGGGTTAGGGTTAGGATTAGGTTTAGGGTTAGGATAAGGGTAAGTGTTAGGGTTAGTGTTAGGGTTAGTGTTAGGATAAGGGTAAGGTTTAGGGTTAGGGTTAGGTTTAGGTTAAGGGTTAGGGTTAGGTTTTGGGTTAGGGTTAGGGTAATGGTAAGGGTTAGGTTTAGGGTTAGGGTTAGGGTTAGTTTTAGGGTTAGTGTTCGTGTTAGGGTATGGGGAAGTGTTAGGGTTAGGGTTAGGGTTAAGGTTAGGGTTAGGGTTAGGTTAGGGTTCGTGTTAGGGTATGGGGAAGTTTTAGGGTAAGGGTTAGGGTTAGGTTTAGGGTAAGGGTTAGGGTTAGTGTTAAGGTTTGGGTTAGAGTTAGAGTTAGGTTTAGGGGTAGGGTAAGGGTAAGGGTTATGGTTAGGGTTAGGGTTATGTTAAGGGTTAGGGTTAGTGGTTAGGGTTAGTGTTAGGGTTAGGGAAATGGTTAGGGTTAAGTTTAGGTCAAGGGTTAGGGTTAGGGTTAGGGTTAGGGTTAGGGAAAGGGTAAGTGTTAGGGTTAGGGTTAGGGTTAGGGTAAGGTTTAGGGTTAAGGTTAGGTTAAGGGTTAGGTTTAGGGTTAGGGAAAGTGTAAGGGTTAGGGTTAGGGTTAGGGTAAGGGTTAGGGTTAGGGAAAGGGTAAGGGTAAGTGTTAGGCTTAGGGTTAGGGTTAGGGTAAGTGTTAGGGTAAGGGTTAGGGGTAGGTTTAGATTTGGGGTTAAGGTTACGGTTAGGGTTAGGGTAAGGGTAAGGGTTAGGGTTAGGGTTAGGGGTAGGGTAAGTGTTAGGTTTACGGTTAGGGTAAGGGTAAGTTTAGGGTTACGGTTAGGTTTAGGGTTAGGTGTTAGGGTTAGGGTTAGGGTAAGGGTTATTTTTAGGGTTAAGGTTAGGGTAAGGGTAAGGGTTAGGGTTAGGGTTAGGTTTAGGGTTAGGGTTAGGCTAAGGGTAAGGTTTAGGGTTAGGGTTAGCGTTAAGGTGAGGGTTAGGGTTAGGGTTTGGGTTAGGGTTATGTTTAGGGTTAGGGTTAGCGTAATTGTAAGGGTTAGGGTTAGGGTTAGGTTTAGGGAAAGTGTAAGGATTAGGTTTAGGGTTAGGTTTAGGTTTAGGGTTAGGGTTATGGCTAGGGTTAGCGTAAGGATAAGGGTAAGGTTTAAGGTTAGGGCTGGGTTAGTGTTAGGGTTAAGGTTAGGGTTAGTTTTAGGTTAAGGATAAGGGTTAGGGTTAGGTTTAGGGTTAGGGTTAGGGTAAGGGTAAGGGTAAGGATTAGGGTTAGGGTTAGGTTTATGGTTAGGGTTAGGCTTAGGGTTAGTGTTAGGGTAAGGGTAAGATTTAGGGTTAAGATTAGGGTTAGGGTTAGGTTAAGTGTTAGGGGTAGGTAAGGGTTAGGGTTAGGTTTATGGTTAGGGTTAGGTTTAGTGTTGGGGTTAAGTTTAGGGTTAGGGTTAGGGTAAGGGTTAGGGTTAGGGTTAGGGTTATGTTTAGGGTTACGGTTAGGGTTAGGGTAAGGGTTAGTGTAAGGGTATGTGTTAGGTTTACAGTTAGGGTTAGGTTAGGGTTAGGGTCAGCGTTAGGGTAAGGGGAAATGATAGGGTTAGGTTTAGGGTTAAGGTAAGGGTAAGGGTTAGGATTAGGGTTAGGGTTAGGGTTATGGTTAGAGTAAGGGTTAGGTGTAGGGTTAGGGTTAGGTTTAGGTTTAGGGTAAGGGTAAGTGTTAGGGTTAGGTTTAGGGTTAGGGTTAGTCTTAGAATAAGGGTAAAGGTTAGGGTTAGTGTTAGGGTTAGGGTTAGGGTAAGGGTTAGGGTTAGGGTTAGGTTTAGGGTTAGGGTAAGGGTAAGTGTTAGGGTTAGGGTTAGGGTTAGGATTAGTGTTAGGATAAGGGTAAGGCTTAGGGTTAGTGTTTGGGTTAGGGTTAGGGGTTAGGGTTGGGGTTAGGGTTAGTTTTAGGGTTAGTGTTAGCGTAAGGGTAATGGTTAGGGTTAGGGTTAGGGTTAGTGTTAGGTTTAGGGTTAGGGTCAGCGTAATTGTTAGGGATAGGGTTAGGGTTAGGGTTAAGGTTAGGGTTAGGGTTAGTGATAGTTTTAGGGTTAAGTTTAGGGTAAGGGTAAGGTTTAGGGTTAGGGTTAGGGTTAGGGTTAGGAAAAGTGTAAGGGTTAGGGTTAGGGTAAGGGTTAGGGGTTAGGGTTAGGGTTAGGGTTGGGTTAGGGTAATGGTAAGGTTTAGGGATAGGGTTAGGGTTAAGGTTAGGGTTAGGGTTAGGGTTAGGGTTAGGGTTAGGGTAAGGGTTAGGGTTAGGGTTAGGGTTAGGGTTAGGTTTAGGGTTGGGGTTAAGGTTAGGGTTAGGGTTGGGGTAAGGGTGAGTGTTAGGGTTAGGGTTAGGGTTAGGCTTCGTTTTAGGGTTATGGTTAGGATTAGGGTTAGGGTTAGGGTTAGGGTAAGGATTAGGTTTAGGTTTAGGGTAAGGGTTAGTGTTAGGCTTAGGGTTAGAGTTATATTTAGGTTTACGGTTAGGTTTAGGGTTATGGTTAAGGTTTGGGTTAGGGTTAGCGTTAGGGTAAGGGTAAGGGATAGGGTTAGGTGTAGGGTTAAGGTAAGGGTAAGGGTTAGGTTTAGGGTTAGGTTTATGGTTAGGGTAAGGGTTAGGTGTAGGGTTAGGGTTAGGTTTAGGTTTAGGGTAAGGGTAAGTGTTAGGGTTAGGTTTAGGGTTAGGGTTAGTGTTAGGATAAGGGTAAAGGTTAGCGTTAGTTTTAGGGTTAGGGTTAGGTTAAGGGTTAGGGTTAGGGTTTGCTTTAGGGTTAGGGTAAGGGTAAGAGTTAGGGTTAGGGTTAGGGTTAGTGTTAGGATAAGGCTAATGATTAGTGTTAGTGTTAGGGTTATGGTTAGGGGTTAGGGTTGGGTTAGGGTTAGGTTTAGGGTTAGCGTTAGTGTAAGTGTAGGGGTTAGGGTTAGGGTTAGGGTTAGTGTTAGGTTTAGGGTTAGGGTCAGGGTAATGGTTAGGGATAGGATTATGGTTAGGGTTAAGGTTAGGGTTAGGGTTAGGGATAGGTTTAGGGTTAGGGTTAGGGTAAGGGTAAGGGTTAGGGTTAGGGTTAGGGTTAGGGTTAGGAAAAGTGTAAGGGTTAGGGTTAGGGTTATGGTTAGGGTTAGGGGTTAGGGTTAGGGTTAGGGTTGGGGTTAGGGTAATGGTAAGGGTTAGGGATAGTGTTAGGGTAAAGGTTAGGGTGAGGTTTAGGGTTAGGGTTAGGGTTAGGGTAAGGGTTAGGTTTAGGGTTAGGGTTAGGGTAAGCTTTAGGGTTAGTGTTAGGGTTTGGGTTAGGGTAAGAGTTAGGTTTAGGGTTAGGGTAAGGGTAAAGTTTATGGTTAGTGTTATGGTTAGGTTAAGGTTAGTGTTAGGGGTTAGGTTTAGGATTAGGGTTAGGGTAAGTTTAAGGGTTAGGGTTAGGGTTAGTGTTAGGTTTAGGGTTGGGGTTAAGGTTAGGGTTAGGGTTGGGGTAAGGGTGAGGGTTAGGATTAGGGTTAGGGTTAGGGTTAGGGTTAGGGTTAGGGTTCGTTTTAGGGTTATGGTTAGGATTAGGGTTAGGGTTAGGGTTAGGGTAAGGATTAGGTTTAGGTTTAGGGTAAGTGTTAGGGTTAGGCTTAGGGTTAGGGTTATGTTTAGCGTTACGGTTAGGTTTAGGGTTAGGGTTAAGGTTAGGGTTAGGGTTAGCGTTAGGGTAAGGGTAAGGGATTAGGTTAGGGTTAGGGTTAAGGTAAGGGTAAGGGTTAGGGTTAGGGTTAGGGTTATGGTTATGTTAAGGGTTAGGTTTAGGTTTAGGGTTAGGATTAGTGTAAGGGTAAGTGTTAGGGTTAGGGTTAGGGTTGGGTTAGGGTTAGGGTCACCGTTAGGGTCAGGGTAAGGGATAGGGTTAGGTTTAGGGTTAAGGTAAGAGTAAGGGTTAGGGTTAGGGTAGGGTTAGGGTTATGGTTAGGGTAAGGTTTAGGTGTAGGGTTAGGTTTAGGGTTAGGGTAAGGGTAAGTGTTAGGGTTAGGGTTAGTGTTAGGATAAGGGTAAAGGTTAGGGTTAGGGTTAGGGTTAGGGTTAGGGTAAGGGTTAGGGTTAGTGTTAGTTTTAGGGTTAGGGTCAGGGTAAGGGTTAGAGATAGGCTTAGGATTAGCGTTAAGGTTAGGTTAGGGTTAGGGATATGTTTAGGGTTAGGGTTAGGGTAAGGGTTAGGGTTAGGGTTAGGGTTAGGGTTAGGGTTAGGAAAAGTGTAAGGGTTAGGGTTAGGGTTAGGGTTAGGGCTTAGGTTTAGGGTTAGAGTTAGGGTTAGGGTTGGGGTTAGGGTAATGTTAAGGGATAGGGTTAGGTTTAGTTTTAGATTTAGGGTTCGGGTTAGGTTAAGTGTAAGTGTTAGGTTTAGGGTTAGGGTTAGGGTTAGGTAAGTGTTAATGTTAGTGTTAGTGTTTGGGTTTGGGTTAGAATTAGGTTTAGGGTTAGGGTAAGGGTGAAGTTTATGGTTAGGGTTAGGGTTACGTTAAGGTTAGGGTTAGGGTTAAGGTTAGGGTTAGGTTTGGGGTAAGGATAAGGGTTAGGGTTAGGTTTAGGGTTAGGGTTAGGGTAAGGGTAAGTTTAAGGGTTAGGGTTAGGTTTAGGGTTAGGGTTAGGGTTAGGGGTAGGGTTAGGTAAGGGTATGTGTTAGGGTTAGGGTTATGGTTAAGGTTAGGGGTTATTGTTAGGGTTAGGTTTAGGGTTAGGGATAGGGTTAGGTTTAGGGTTACAATTAGGGTAAGTGTTAGGGTTGGGGTTAGGGTTAGGGTGAAGGTTAGGGTTAGGGTTAGGGTTAGGGTTAGGGTAAGGGTAAGGTTTAGGGTTAGGGTTAGGGTTACGTTTAGGGTTACGGTTAGGGTTAGGGTAAGGGTTTGTGTTAGGGTTAGGGTTAGGGTTAAGGTTAGGGTTAGGGTTATCATTAGGGTAAGGGTAATGGTTAGGGTTATGGTTGGGGTTAGGGTTAAGGTTAGGGTTAGGGATAGGATTAGGGTTAGGGATAGGTTTAGGGTTAGGGTAAGGGTTAGGGTTAGGGTTAGGGTTAGGGTTAAGGTTAGGGTTAGGGTTATCGATAGGGTAAGGGTAATGGTTAGAGTTAGGGTTGGGGTTAGGGTTAAGGTTAAGGTTAGGGATAGGATTAGGGTTAGGGTTAGGTTTAGAGTTAGGGTTAGGGTTAGGTTTAGGATTAGGTTTATTGTTAGGTTTATGGTAAGAATAAGGGTTAGGGTTAAGGTTAGGGTTAGAGTTAGGATTAGGGTTAAGGTTAGTGTAAGGGTAAGGGTTACGGTTAGGTTTAGGTTAGGGTAAGTGTAAGGGTTAGGTTTAGGGTTAGGGTTAGGTTTAGGATTAGGGTTATTGTTAGGGTTATGGTAAGGATAAGGGTAAGGGTTAAGGTTAGGTTTAGGGTTAGGGTTAGGGTTAGGTTAGGTTAAGGTTAGGGTTAGGGTTAGGGTAAGGATAAGGGTTAGGGTTAGGTTTAGGGTTAGGGTTAGGGTAATGGAAAGGTTAAGGGTTAGGGTTAGGTTTAGGGTTAGGGTTAGGGTTAGTGTTAGGTTTAGGGTTAGGTAAGGGTATGTGTTAGGGTTAGGGTTATGGTTAAGGTTAGGGTTAGGGGTAGCGTTAGGGTAAGGGTAAGGTTTAGGGTTAGGGTTAGGGTTAGGGTTAGGGTTAGGGTAAGTGTTAGGGTTATTGTTTGGGTTAGGGTAAGGGTAACGGTTAGGGTTAGGGTTAGAATTAGGGTTAAGGTTAGGGTTAGGGTTAGGGTAAGGGTAAGGGTTAGGGTTAGGTTTAGGGTGAGGGTTAGGGTTAGGGTAAGTGTTAGGGTTAGGTTTAGGGTTAGGGTTAGGGTTAGGGTTAGGGTAAGGGTAAGGTTATGAATAAGTTTAGGGTTAGGAAAGTGTAAGGGTTAGGGTAAGGGTTAGGGTTAGGGTTAGGGTTAAGGTTAGGTTAGGGTTAGGGATATGTTTAGGGTTAGGGTTAGGGTAAGGGTAAGGGTTAGGGTTAGGGTTAGGGTTAGGGCTTAGGGTTAGGGTTAGAGTTAGGGTTAGGGTTGGGGTTAGGGTAATGGTAAGGGATAGGGTTAGGGTTAGTGTTAGGTTTAGGGTTCGGGTTAGGTTAAGTGTAAGGGTTAGGTTTAGGGTTAGGGTTAAGGTTTTCGTAGGGTTAGGGTTAGGGTTAGGGTAAGGGTTATGTTTAGGGTAAGGGTAAGTGTTAGGGTTAGTGTTAGTGTTTGGGTTAGGGTTAGAATTAGGTTTAGGGTTAGGGTAAGGGTAAAATCTATGGTTAGGGTTAGGGTTACGTTAAGTTTAGGGTTAGGGGTTAGGTTTAGTATTAGGGTTAGGGTAAGGTTAAGGGTTAGGGTTAGGGTTAGTGTTAGGTTTAGTTTTGGGGTTAAGGTTAGGGTTAGGGTTAGGGTAAGGTTGAGGGTGAGGATTAGGGTTAGTTTTAGGGTTAGGGTTAGGTTTATGGTTAGGGTTAGGGTTAGTTTCAGGGTTATGGTTAGTATTAGGGTTAGGGTTAGGGTTATGTTTAGGGTAAGGATTAGGTTTAGGTTTAGGGTAAGGGTTAGGCTTAGGCTTAGGGTTAGGGTTATGTTTAGGGTTACGGTTAGGTTTAGGGTTAGGGTTAAGGTTAGGGTTAGGGTTAGCGTTAGGGTAAGGGTAAGGGATTAGGTTAGGGTTAGGGTTAAGGTAAGGGTAAGGGTTAGGGTTAGGGTTAGGGTTATGGTTAGGGTAAAGGTTAGGTTTAGGTTTAGGTTTAGGGTTAGGGTAAGGGTAAGTGTTAGGGTTAGGGTTAGGGTTAGGGTTAGTGTTAGGATAAGGGTAAGTGTTAGGGTTAGGGTTAGGGTTAGGGGTTAGGGTTAGGGTTAGGGTTAGTGTTAGTTTAGGGTTAGGGTAAGGGTAAGGGTAAGGGTTAGGGTTAGGTTTAGGGTCAGTGTTAGGATTAGGGCTAGGGTAAGTGTAAGGTTTAGGGATAGGACTAGGGTAAAGGTATGTGTCAGGGTTAGGGTTAGGGTAAGGTTTAGGGTTAGGATTAGGGTAAGGGTAAGGGTTAGGGTAAGGTTTTGTGTTAGGGTTAGAAAAAGTGGAAGGGTTAGGGTTACTTTTAGGGTTAGGGTTAGGGGTTAGGGTTAGGGTTAGGGTAAGGGTTAGGTTTAGGGTTAGGGTTAGGGTAATGGTAATGGTTAGGGTTAGGGTTATTGTTAGGGTTAGGGTTAGGGTTAGGGGAAGGGTAAGTGTTAGGGTTAGGGTTAGGGTTATGGTTAGGGTAACGGTTAGGTTTAGGTTTAGGTTTAGGGTTAGGGTAAGGGTAAGTGTTAGGGTTAGGGTTAGGGTTAGGGTTAGTGTTAGGATAAGGGTAAGTGTTAGGGTTAGGGTTAGGGTTAGGGGTGAGGGTTAGGGTTAGGTTTAGTGTTAGTTTAGGGTTAGGGTAAGGGTAAGGGTAAGGGTTAGGGTTAGGTTTAGGGTCAGTGTTACGTTTAGGGTTAGGGTAAGGGTAAGGGTTAGGGATAGGATTAGGGTAAAGGTATGTGTCAGGGTTAGGGTTAGAGTTAGGTTTAAGGTTAGGATTAGGATAAGGGTAAGGGTTAGGGTAAGGTTTTGGGTTAGGGTTAGAAAAAGTGGAAGGGTTAGGGTTAGTTTTATGGTTAGGGTTAGGGGTTAGGGTTAGGGTTAGGGTAAGGGTTAGGTTTAGGGTTAGGGTTAGGGTAATGGTAATGGTTAGGGTTAGGGTTAGGGTTAGGGTTAGGGGAAGGGTAAGTGTTAGGGTTAGGTTTAGGGTTAGGGTTATGGTTAGGGTAAGGGTTAGGGTTAGGGTTAGTGTTAGGGTAAGGGTAAGTGTTAGGGTTAGGGTTAGTGTTAGGGTTAGGTTTAGGGTAAGTGTTAGGGTTAGGGTTAGGGTCAGAGTTAGGGTAAGTGTTAGGGTTAGGGTTAGGGTTAGGGTTAGGGTTAGGGTAAGGGTTAGGGTCAGGGTAAGGGTTAGGGTAAGGGTAAGTGTTACGGTTAGGGTTAGGGTTAGGGTAAGTGTTAGGGTAAGGTTAGGGTTAGGTTTAGGGTTGGGGTTAAGGTTAAGATTAGGGTTAGGTTAAGGGTTAGGGTTAGGGTAAGGGTAAGGGTAAGGGTAAAGGTTAGATTTAGGGTTAGGATTAGGTTTAGGGTTAGGGTTAGGGTAAGTGTTAGGGTTAGGGTTAGGGTCAGAGTTAGGGTAAGTGTTAGGGTTAGGGTTAGAGTTAGGGTTAGGGTAAGGGTTAGGGTCAGGGTAAGGGTTAGGGTAAGGGTAAGTGTTACGGTTAGGGTTAGGGTTAGGGTAAGTGTTAGGGTAAGGTTAGGGTTAGGTTTAGGGTTGGGGTTAAGGTTAGGATTAGGGTTAGGTTAAGGGTTAGGGTTAGGGTAAGGGTAAGGGTAAGGGTAAAGGTTAGATTTAGGGTTAGGATTAGGTTTAGGCTTAGGGTTAGGGTTAGGGTAAGTGTAAGGGTTAGGGTTAGGGTTAGGGATAGGGTTAGGGTTAGGGTGAGTTTTAGGTTTAGGGTTTGGGTTCGGTTATGGGTTAGGGTTAGGGTTAGCATTAAGGTTAGGTTTAGGGTGAGGGTAAGGGTAAGGGTTAGGGATAGAGTTTGGGTTAGTTTAAGGGTAAGGTTTAGGGTTGGGATTAGAGTTAGGGTTAAGGTTAGGGTTAGGGCGAGGGTTAGGATTAGGGTAAGGGTTAGGTTTAGGGTTAGGGTTAGGTTTAGGTTTAGGTTTAGGGTTAGGGTAAGGGTAAGGGTTAGGGTTAAGGTTAGGGTTAGAGTTAGGATTAGGGTTAGGGTGAGTGTAAGGGTAAGGGTTACGGTTAGGTTTAGGTTAGGGTAAGGGTAAGGGTTAGGTTTAGGGTTAGGGTTAGGTTTAGGTTTAGGGTTATTGTTAGGGTTATGGTAAGGATAAGGGTTAGGGTTAAGGTTAGGGTTAGGGTTAGGGTTAGGGTAAGGATAAGGGTTAGGGTTAGGTTTAGGGTAATGGGAAGGTTAAGGGTTAGGGCTAGGTTTAGGGTTAGGGTTAGGGTTAGGGTTAGGTAAGGGTATGTGTTAGGGTTAGGGTTATGGTTAAGGTTAGGGTTAGGGTTAGGATTACCGTTAGGGTAAGGGTAAGGTTTAGGTTTAGGTTTAGGGTTAGGGTTAAGGTTAGGGTTAGGGTTAGGATTAGGGTTATGGATAGGTTTAGGGTTAGGGTAAGTATTAGGATTAGGGCTAGGGTTAGGGTTAGTTTTAGGGTTAGGGTTAGGATTCGGGTCAGGGAAAGGATAACGGTTAGGATTGGGGTTAGGGTTAGGCTTTGGTTTAGGGTTAGGGTAAGGATTAGGTTAGGGTTAGGGTTAGGTTAAGGGTTAGGGTTAGGGTTAGGTTTAGCATTAAGGTTAGGGTTAGGGTTAGGGTAAGGTTTAGGGTTAGGGTGAGGGTTAGGGTAAGAGGTTAGGGTTAGGGTTAGGTTCAGGGTTAGGGTTAGGGTAAGAGTAAAGTTAAGTTTAGTGTTAGGGATAGGGTTAGGTTTAGGGTTACGGTTAGGGTAAGTGTTAGGGTGGGGTTAGGGTTAGGGTTAAGGTTAGGCTTAGGGTTAGGGTTAGGGTAAGTGTTAGGGTAAGGGTTAGGGTTAGGGTTAAGGTTAGGCTTAGGGTTAGGGTTAGCGTAAGTGTTAGGGTAAGGGTTAGGGTTAGGTTTAGGTTTGGGGTTAAGGTTAGGGTTAGGGTTAGTGTAAGGGTAAGTGTTAGGGTTAGGGTTAGGTTTAGGGTAAGTGTTAGGTTTAGGGTTAGGGTAAGGGTAAGGTTAGGGTTACGGTTAGGTTTAGGGTTAGGGTTAGCGTTAGGTTTAGGGTTGGGGTTAAGTTTAGGGTTAGGATTAGGATAAGGGTAAGGGTTATGGGTAGGTAAGGGTTAGGGTTAGGTTTAGGGTTAGGGTTAACGTTAGGTTTAGGGTTGGGGTTAAGTTTAGGGTTAGGGTTAGGGTAAGGGAAAGGGTTTAGGGTTAGGATTAGGGTTAGGGTTAGGGTTATGATTTGGGTTACGGTTAGGGTTAGGGTAAGGGTTAGTGTAAGGGTATGTGTTAGGGTTAGGGTTAGGGTTAGGTTAGGGTTAGGGTCAGCGTTAGGGTAAGGGTAAGGGATAGGGTTAGGTTTAGGGGTAAGGTAAGGGTAAGGGTTAGGGTTAGGGTGAGGGTTAGGGTTATGGTTAGGGTAAGCGTTATGTTCATGGTTAGGTTTAGGTTTAGTGTAAGGGTAAGTGTTAGGGTGAGGTTTAGGGTGAGGGTTAGTGTTAGGATAAGGGTAAAGGTTAGGTTTAGGGTTAGGGTTAGGGTTAGAGAAAGGGTTAGGGTTAGGTTTAGGTTTAGGGTTAGTGTTATATTTAGTGTTAGGGTCAGGGTAAGTGTTAGAGATAGGGTTAGGGTTAGGGTTAAGGATAGGGTTAGGGTTAGGGATATGTTTAGGGTTAGGGTTAGGGTAAGGATAATGGTTAGGGTTAGGTTTAGGGTTAGGAAAAGTGTAAGGGTTAGGTTTAGGGTTAGGGTTAGTCTTAGGGTTAGGGTTAGGGTTAGAGTTAGGGTTTGGGTTGAGGTTAGGGTAATGGTAAGGGATAGGGTTAGGGTTAGTGTTAGGTTTAGGGTTCGGGTTAGTTTAAGTGTAAGGTTTAGGTTTAGGGTTAGGGTTAAGGTTAGGGTTAGGGTTAGGGTTAGGGTTAGGGTAAGGGTTAGGGTTAGGTTTGGGGTGAGTGTTAAGGTTAGTGTTAGGGTTTGGGTTAGGGTTAGAATTAGATTTAGGGTTAGGGTAAGGGTAAAGTTTATGGTTAGGGTTAGGGTTAGGTTAAGGTTAGGGTTAGGGGTTAGGTTTAGGATTAGGGTTAGGGTAAATTTAAGGGTTAGGGTTAGGGTTAGTGTCAGGTTTAGGGTTGGGGTTAAGGTTAGGGTTAGGGTTAGGGTAAGGGTCAGGGTTAGGATTAGGGTTAGGGTTAGGTTTATGGTTAGAGTTAGGGTTAGTTTTACGGTTATGGTTAGGATTTGGGTTAGGGTTAGGGTTAGGGTAAGGATTAGGTTTAGGTTTAGGGTAAGGGTTAGGGTTAGGGTTAGGGTAAGGGTAAGTGTTAGGGTTGGGGTTAGGGTTAGGGTTAGTGTTAGAATAAGGGTAAAGGATAGGGTTAGGTTTAGAGTTAGGGTTATGGTAAGGGTTAGGGTTAGGATTAGGTTTAGGGTTAGGATAAGGGTAAGTGTTAGGGTTAGGTTAGGGTTAGTGTTAGGATAAGGGTAAGGGTTAGGGTTAGGGTTAGGTTTAGGGTTAGGGTTAGGGTTAGGTTTTGAGTTAGGGTTAGGGTAATGGTAAGGGTTAGGTTTAGGGTTAGGGTTAGGGTTAGTTTTAGGGTTAGGGTTCGTGTTAGGGTATGGGGAAGTGTTAGGCTTAGGGTTAGGGTTAAGGTTAGGGTTAGGGTTAGGGTTAGGGTTCGTGTTAGGGTATGGGGAAGTGTTAGGGTAAGGGCTAGGTTTAGGGTTAGGGTAAGGGTTAGGGTTAGTGTTAAGGTTTGGGTTAGAGTTAGAGTTAGGTTTAGGGGTAGGGTAAGGGTAGGGGTTATGGTTAGGGTTAGGGTTATGTTAAGGGTTAGGGTTAGTGGTGAGGGTTAGGGTTAGGGTTAGGGTAAGGGTTAGGTTTAAGGTTAGGTCAAGGGTTAGGGTTAGGGTTAGGGTTAGGGAAAGGGTAAGTGTTAGGGTTAGGGTTAGGGTTAGGGTAAGGGTTAGGGTTAAGGTTAAGTTAAGGGTTAGGTTTAGGGTTAGGGAAAGTGTAAGGGTTAGGGTTACTGTTAGAGTAAGGGTTAGGGGTAGGTTTAGATTTGGGGTTAAGGTTACGGTTAGGGTTAGGGTAAGGGTAAGGGTTGGGTTAGGGTTAGGGTTAGGGTAAGTGTTAGGTTTACGGTTAGGGTAAGGGTAAGTTTAGGGTTACGGTTAGGTTTAAGGTTAGGGGTTAGGGTTAGGGTTATTTTTAGGGTTAAGGTTAGTGTAAGGGTAAGGATTAGGGTTAGGGTTAGGTTTAGGGTTAGGGTTAGGCTAAGGGTAAGGGTTAGGGTTAGGGTTAGCGTTAAGGTGAGGGTTAGGGTTAGGGTTTGGGTTAGGGTTATGTTTAGGGTTAGGGTTAGCGTAATTGTAAGGGTTAGGGTTAGGGCTAGGTTTAGGGAAAGTGTAAGGATTAGGTTTAGGGTTAGGTTTAGGTTTAGGGTTAGGGTTATGGCTAGGGTTAGCGTAAGGATAAGGGTGAGGTTTAAGGTTAGGGCTGGGTTAGGGTTAGGGTTAAGGTTAGGGTTAGTTTTAGGGTAAGGATAAGGGTTAGGGTTAGGTTTAGGGTTAGGGTTAGGGTAAGGGTAAGGGTAAGGATTAGGGTTAGGGATAGGTTTTTGGTTAGGTTTAGGCTTAGGGTTAGGGTTAGGGTAAGGGTAAGAGTTAGGGTTAAGATTAGGTTTAGGGTTAGGGTAAGTGTTAGGGGTAGGTAACGGTTAGGGTTAGGGTTAGGGTTAGGGTTAGGTTTAGGGTTGGGGTTAAGTTTAGGGTTAGGGTTAGGGTAAGGGTAAGGGTTAAGGTTAGGGTTAGGGTTATGTTTAGGGTTACGGTTAGGGTTAGGGTAAGGGTTAGTGTAAAGGTATGTGTTAGGTTTAGGGTTAGGGTTAGGTTAGGGTTAGGGTCAGCGTTAGGGTAAGGGGAAGGGATAGGGTTAGGTTTAGGGTTAAGGTAAGGGTAAGGGTTAGGGTTAGGGTTAGGGTTAGGGTTATGGTTAGAGTAAGGGTTAGGTGTAGGGTTAGGGTTAGGTTTAGGTTTAGGGTAAGGGTAAGTGTTAGGGTTAGGTTTAGGGTTAGGGTTAGTCTTAGAATAAGGGTAAAGGTTAGGGTTAGTGTTAGGGTTAGGGTTAGGGTAAGGGTTAGGGTTAAGGTTAGGTTTAGGGTTAGGGTAAGGGTAAGTGTTAGGGTTAGGGTTAGGGTTAGTGTTAGTGTTAGGATAAGGGTAAGGCTTAGGGTTAGTGTTAGGGTTAGGGTTAGGGGTTAGGGTTGGGGTTAGTGTTAGGTTTAGGGTTAGTGTTAGTGTTAGCGTAAGGGTAATGGTTGGGGTTAGGGTTAGGGTTAGTGTTAGGTTTAGGGTTAGGGTCAGCGTAATTGTTAGGGATATGGTTAGGGTTAGGTTTAAGGTTAGGGTTAGGGTTAGTGATAGGTTTAGGGTTAAGGTTAGGGTAAGGGTAAGGTTTAGGGTTAGGGATAGGGTTAGGGTTGGGTTAGGGTAATGGTGAGGTTTAGGGATAGGGTTAGGGTTAAGGTTAGGGTGAGGGTTAGGGTTAGGGTTAGGGTTAGGGTAAGGGTTAGGGTTAGGGTTAGGGTTAGTGTTAGGTTTAGGGTTGGGGTTAAGGTTAGGGTTAGGTTTGGGGTAAGGGTGAGGGTTAGGGTTAGGGTTAGGGTTAGGGTTCATTTTAGGGTTATGGTTAGGATTAGGGTTAGGGTTAGGGTTAGGGTAAGGATTAGGTTTAGGTTTAGGGTAAGGGTTAGGGTTAGGCTTAGGGTTAGGGTTATATTTAGGGTTACGGTTAGGTTTAGGGTTATGGTTAAGTTTTGGGTTAGGGTTAGCATTAGGGTTAGGGATAGGGTTAGGGTTAGGGTTAGGTTAGGGTTAGGGTCAGCATTAGGGTAAGTGTAAGGGATAGGGTTAGGGTTAAGGTAAGGGTAAGGGTTAGGGTTAGGGTTAGGGTTATGGTTAGGGTAAGGTTTACGTGTAGGTTTAGGTTTAGGTTTTGGGTAAGGGTAAGTGTTAGGTTTATGGTTAGTATTAGGATAAGGGTAAAGGTTAGGTTTAGGGTTAGGGTTAGGGTTAGGGTAAGGGTTAGGGTTAGGGTTAGGTTTAGGTTTAGGGTAAGGGTAAGTGTTAGGGTTAGTGTTAGGGTTAGTGTTAGGATAATTGTAAGGCTTAGGGTTAGTGTTAGGGTTAGGGTTAGGGTTTAGTTTTGTGGTTAGGGTTAGGTTTAGGGTTAGTGTTAGGGTAAGGATGAGGGTTAGGGTTAGGGTTAGGGTAAGTGTTTGGTTTAGGGTTAGGGTCAGGGTAAGGGTTTGAGATAGGTTTAGGGTTAGGGTTAAGGTTAGGTTATGGTTAGGGAAATGTTTAGGGTTAGGGTTAGGGTAAGGGTAAGGGTTAGGATTAGGGTTAGGGTTAGGGTTAGGAAAAGTGTAAGGGTTAGGGTTAGGGTTAGGGCTTAGGGTTAGGTTGAGAGTTAGGGTTAGGGTTGGGGTTAGGGTAATGGTAAGGGATAGGGTTAGGGTTAGTGTTAGGTTTAGGGTTCGGGTTAGGTTAAGTGTAAGTTTAGGTTTAGGGTTAGGGTTAGGGTTAGGGTAAGTGTTAGGGTTAGTGTTAGTGTTTGGGTTAGGGTTAGAATTAGGTTTAGGGTTAGGGTAAGGGTAAACTTTATGGTCAGGGTTAGGGTTATGTTAAGGTTAGGGTTAGGGGTTAGGTTTAGGCTTAGGGTTAGTGTAAGGTTAAGAGTTAGTGTTAGGGTTAGTGTTAGGTTTAGGGTTGCGGTTAAGGTTAGGGTTAGGGTTAGGGTAAGCGTGAGGGTTAGGATTAGGGTTAGTGTTAGGGTTAGGGTTAGGTTTATGGTTCGGGTTAGGGTTAGTTTTAGGGTTATTGTTAGGATTAGGGTTAGGGTTAGGTTAGGGTAAGGATTAGGTTTAATTTTAGGATAAGGGTTAGGGTTAGGCTTAGGGTTAGGGTTATGTTTAGGGTTACGGTTAGGTTTAGGGTTAGGGTTAAGGTTAGGGCTAGGGTTAGCGTTAGGGTAAGGGTAAGGGATTAGGTTAGGGTTAGTGTTAAGGTAAGGGTAAGGGTTAGGGTTAGGTTTAGGGTTAGGGTTATGGTAACGGTTAGGGTTAGGATTAGGTTTAGGGTTAGGATATGGGTAAGTGTTAGGGTTAGGGTTAGGGTTAGTGTTAGGATAAGGGTAAGGGTTAGGGTTAGGGTTAGGGTTTAGGGTTAGGTTTAGGTTTAGTGTTAGTTTAGGGTTAGGGTAAGGGTAAGGGTAAGGGTTAGGGTTAGGGTTAGGGTTAGGTTTAGGGTTAGGGTAAGGGTAAGGGTTAGGCATAGGGTTAGGGTAAAGGTATGTGTCAGGGTTAGGGTTAGGGTTAGGTTTAGGGTTAGGATTAGGGTAAGGGTAAGGGTTAGGGTTAGGGTAAGGGTTAGGTTTAGGGTTAGGGTTAGGGTAATGGTAATGGTTAGGTTTAGGGTTATTGTTAGGGTTAGGGTTAGGGTTAGGTGAAGGGTAAGTGTTAGGGTTAGGGTTAGGGTTATGGTTAGGGTAAGGGTTAGGGTTAGGTTTAGGGTTAGGGTAAGGGTAAGGGTTAGGGTTAGGGTTAGGGTTAGAGTTAGGGTAAGGGTTAGTGTAAGGGTATGTGTTAGGGTTTGGGTTAGGGTTAGTTTAGGGTTAGGGTCAGCGTTAGGGTAAGGGTAAGGGATAGGATTAGGTGTAGGTTTAAGGTAAGGGTAAGGGTTAGGGTTAGGGTTAGGTTTATGGTTAGGGTAAGGGTTAGGTGTAGGGTTAGTGTTAGGTTTAGGTTTAGGGTAATGGTAAGTGTTAGGGTTAGGTTTAGGGTTCGGGTTAGTGTTAGGATAAGGGTAAAGATTATGGTTAGTTTTAGGGTTAGGGTTAGGGTAAGGGTTAGGGTTAGGGTTTGCTTTAGGGTTAGGGTAAGGGTAAGAGTTAGGGTTAGGGTTAGGGTTAGTGTTAGGATAAGGCTAATGCTTAGGGTTAGTGTTAAGTTTAGGGTTAGGGGTTAGGGTTGGGGTTAGGGTTAGGTTTAGGGTTAGCGTTAGGGTAAGGGTAAGGGTTATGGTTAGGGTTAGGGTTAGTGTTAGGTTTAGGGATAGGGTCAGGGTAATGGTTAGGGATAGGTTTAGGGTTAGGGTTAAGGTTAGGGTTAGGGTTAGGGATAGGTTTAGGGTTAGGGTTAGGGTAAGGGTAAGGGTTAGGATTAGGGTTAGGGTTAGGGTTAGGGTTAGGAAAAGTGTAAGGGATAGGGTTAGGGTTAGGGTTAGGGTTAGGGTAAGGGTTAGGTTTAGGGTTAGGGTTAGGGTAAGCGTTAGGGTTAGTGTTAGGGTTTGGGTTAGGGTAAGAGTTAGGTTTAGGGTTAGGGTAAGGGTAAAGTTTATGGTTAGTGTTAAGGTTAGTGTTAGGGGTTAGGTTTAGGTTTATGGTAAGGATAAGGGTTAGGGTTAAGGTTAGGGTTAGAGTTAGGGTTAGGGTTAAGGTTAGCGTAAGGGTAAGGGTTACGGTTAGTTTTAGGTTAGGGTAAGGGTAAGGGTTAGGTTTAGGGTTAGGGTTAGGTTTAGGATTAGGGTTATTGTTAGGGTTATGGTAAGGCTAATGGTAAGGGTTAAGGTTAGGTTTAGGGTTAGGGTTAGGGTTAGGTTAGGTTAAGGTTAGGGTTAGGGTTAGGGTAAGGATAAGGGTTAGGGTTAGGTTTAGGGTTAGGTTTAGGGTAATGGTAAGGTTAAGGGTTAGGGTTAGGTTTAGGGTTAGGGTTAGGTTAGTGTTAGGGTTAGGGTTAGGTAAGGGTATGTGTTAGGGTTAGGGTTATGGTTAAGGTTAGGGTTAGGGGTAGCGTTAGGGTAAGGGTAAGGTTTAGGGTTAGGGTTAGGGTTAGGGTTAGGGTAAGGGTAAGTGTTAGGGTTATTGTTTGGGTTAGGGTAAGGGTAAGGGTTAGGGTTAGGGTTAGAATTAGGGTTACGGTTAGGGTTAGGGTTAGGGTTAGGGTAAGGGTAAGGGTTAGGGTTAGGTTTAGGGTGAGGGTTAGGGTTAGGGTAAGTGTTAGGGTTAGTGTTAGGGTTAGGTTTAGGGTTAGGGTTAGGGTAAGGGTAAGGTTATGAAAAGTTTAGGGTTAGGAAAGTGTATGGGTTAGGGTAAGGGTTAGGGTTAGGGTTAGGTTTAAGGTTAGGTTAGGGTTAGGGATATGTTTAGGGTTAGAGTTAGGGTAAGGGTAAGGGTTAGGGTTAGGGTTAGGGTTAGGGCTTAGGGTTAGGGTTAGAGTTAGGGTTAGGTTTGGGGTTAGGGTAATGGTAAGGGATAGGGTTAGGGTTAGTGTTAGGTTTAGGGTTCGGGTTAGGTTAAGTGTAAGGGTTAGGTTTAGGGTTAGGGTTAAGGTTTTCGTAGGGTTAGGGTTAGGGGTAGGGTAAGGGTTAGGTTTAGGGTAAGGGTAAGTGTTAGGGTTAGTGTTAGTGTTTGGGTTAGGGTTAGAATTAGGTTTAGGGTTAGGCTAAGGGTAAAGTTTATGGTTAGGGTTAGGGTTACGTTAAGTTTAGGGTTAGGGGTTAGGTTTAGTATTAGGGTTAGGGTAAGGTTAAGGGTTAGGGTTAGGGTTAGTGTTAGGTTTAGTTTTGGGCTTAAGGTTAGGGTTAGGGTTAGGGTAAGGGTGAGGATTAGGATTAGGGTTAGTGTTAGGGTTAGGGTTAGGTTTATGGTTAGGGTTAGGGTTAGTTTTAGGGTTATGGTTAGTATTAGGGTTAGGGTTAGGGTTATGTTTAGGGTAAGGATTAGGTTTAGGTTTAGGGTAAGGGTTAGGGTTAGGCTTAGGGTTAGGGTTATGTTTAGGTTTACGGTTAGGTTTAGGGTTAGGGTTAAGGTTAGGGTTAGGGTTAGCGTTAGGGTAAGGGTAAGGGATTAGGTTAGGGTTAGGGGTAAGGTAAGGGTAAGGGTTAGGGTTAGGGTTAGGGTTATGGTTAGGGTAACGGTTAGGTTTAGGTTTAGGGTTAGGGTAAGGGTAAGTGTTAGGGTTAGGGTTAGGGTTAGGGTTAGTGTTAGGATAAGGGTAAGTGTTAGGGTTAGTGTTAGGGTTAGGGGTTAGGGTTAGGGTTAGGTTTAGTGTTAGTTTAGGGTTAGGGTAAGGGTAAGGGTAAGGGTTAGGGTTAGGCTTAGGGTCAGTGTTAGGTTTAGGGTTAGGGTAAGGGTAAGGGTTAGGGATAGGATTAGGGTAAAGGTATGTGTCAGGGTTAGGGTTAGGGTTAGGTTTAGCGTTAGGATTAGGGTAAGGGTAAGGGTTAGGGTAAGGTTTTGTGTTAGGGTTAGAAAAAGTGGAAGGGTTAGGGTTAGTTTTAGGGTTAGGGTTAGGGGTTAGGGTTAGGGTTAGGGTAAGGGTTAGGTTTAGGGTTAGGTTTAGGGTTATTGTTAGGGTTAGGGTTAGGGTTAGGGGAAGGGTAAGTGTTAGGGTTAGGGTTAGGGTTAGGGTTAGGGTAAGTGTTAGGGTTAGGGTTAGGGTCAGATTTAGGGTAAGTGTTAGGGTTAGGGTTAGGGTTAGGGTTAGGGTAAGGGTTAGGGTCAGGGTGAGGGTTAGGGTAAGGGTAAGTGTTACGGTTAGGGTTAGGGTTAGGGTAAGTGTTAGGGTAAGGTTAGGGTTAGGTTTAGGGTTGGGGTTAAGGTTAGGATTAGGGTAAGGGTAAGTTTAAGGGTTAGGGTTAGTGTTAGGTTTAGGGTTGGGGTTAAGGTTAGGGTTAGGGTTGGGGTAAGGGTGAGGGTTAGGATTAGTGTTAGGGTTAGGGTTAGGGTTAGGGTTCGTTTTAGGGTTACGGTTAGGATTAGGGTTAGGGTTAGGGTTAGGGTAAGGATTAGGTTTAGGTTTAGGGTAAGTGTTAGGGTTAGGCTTAGGGTTAGGGTTATGTTTAGGGTTACGGTTAGGTTTAGGGTTAGGGTTAAGGTTAGGGTTAGGGTTAGCGTTAGGGTAAGGGTAAGGGATTAGGTTAGGGTTAGGGTTAAGGTAAGGGTAAGGGTTAGGGTTAGGGTTAGGCTTATGGTTATGTTAAGGGTTAGGTTTAGGTTTAGGGTTAGGATTAGTGTAAGGGTAAGTGTTAGGGTTAGGGTTAGGGTTGGGTTAGGGTTAGGGTCACCGTTAGGGTAAGGGTAAGGGATAGGGTTAGGTTTAGGGTTAAGGTAAGGGTAAGGGTTAGGGTTAGGGTTAGGGTTATGGTTAGGGTAAGGTTTAGGTGTAGAGTTAGGTTTAGGGTTAGGGTAAGGGTAAGTGTTAGGGTTAGGGTTAGTGTTAGGATAAGGGTAAAGGTTAGGGTTAGGGTTAGGGTTAGGGTTAGAGTTAGGGTTAGGGTTAGGGTTAGGTTTAGTGTTAGGTTTAGGGTTAGGGTCAGGGTAAGGTTTAGAGATAGGCTTAGGGTTAGGGTTAAGGTTAGGTTAGGGTTAGGGATATGTTTAGGGTTAGGGTTAGGGTAAGGGTTAGGGTTAGGGTTAGGGTTAGGGTTAGGAAAAGTGTAAGGGTTAGGGTTAGGGTTAGGGTTAGGGCTTAGGGTTAGGGTTAGAGTTAGGGTTAGGGTTGGGGTTAGGGTAATGTTAAGGGATAGGGTTAGGGTTAGTTTTAGGTTTAGGGTTCGGGTTAGGTTAAGTGTAAGGGTTAGGTTTAGGTTTAGGGTTAGGGTTAGGGTAAGTGTTAATGTTAGTGTTAGTGTTTGGGTTTGGGTTAGAATTAGGTTTAGGGTTAGGGTAAGGGTAAAGTTTATGGTTAGGGTTAGGGTTACGTTAAGGTTAGGGTTAGGGTTAAGGTTAGGGTTAGGTTTAGGGTAAGGATAAGGGTTAGGGTTAGGTTTAGGGTTAGGGTTAGGGTAAGGGTAAGTTTAAGGGTTAGGGTTAGGTTTAGAGTTAGGGTTAGGGTTAGGGTTAGGGTTAGGTAAGGGTATGTGTTAGGGTTAGGGTTATGGTTAAGGTTAGGGGTTATTGTTAGGGTTAGGTTTAGGGTTAGGGATAGGGTTAGGTTTAGGGTTACAGTTAGGGTAAGTGTTAGGGTTGGGGTTAGGGTTAGGGTGAAGGTTAGGGTTAGGGTTAGGGTTAGGGTTAGGGTAAGGGTAAGGTTTAGGGTTAGGGTTAGGGTTACGTTTAGGGTTACGGTTAGGGTTAGGGTAAGGGTTTGTGTTAGGGTTAGGGTTAGGGTTAAGGTTAGGGTTAGGGTTATCATTAGGATAAGGGTAATGGTTAGGGTTATGGTTGGGGTTAGGGTTAAGGTTAGGGTTAGGGATAGGATTAGGGTTAGGGATAGGTTTAGGGTTAGGGTAAGGGTTAGGGTTAGGGTTAGGGTTAGGGTTAGGGTTATCGATAGGGTAAGGGTAATGGTTAGGGCTAGGGTTGGGGTTAGGGTTAAGGTTAAGGTTAGGGATAGGATTAGGGTTAGGTTTAGGTTTAGGGTTAGGGTTAGGGTTAGGGTTAGGTTTAGGATTAGGTTTATTGTTAGGTTTATGGTAAGGATAAGGGTTAGGGTTAAGGTTAGGTTTAGAGTTAGGATTAGGGTTAAGGTTAGTGTAAGGGTAAGGGTTACGGTTAGGTTTAGGTTAGGGTAAGGGTAAGGGTTAGGTTTAGGGTTAGGGTTAGGTTTAGGATTAGGGTTCTTGTTAGGGTTATGGTAAGGATAAGTTTAAGGGTTAAGGTTAGGTTTAGGGTTAGGGTTAGGGTTAGGTTAGGTTAAGGTTAGGGTTAGGGTTAGGGTAAGGATAAGGATTAGGGTTAGGTTTAGGGTTAGGGTTAGGGTAATGGTAAGGTTAAGGGTTAGGGTTAGGTTTAGGGTTAGGGTTAGGGTTAGTGTTAGGGTTAGGGTTAGGTAAGGGTATGTGTTAGGGTTAGGGTTATGGTTAAGGTTAGGGTTAGGGTTAGCGTTAGGGTAAGGGTAAGGTTTAGGGTTAGGGTTAGGGTTAGGGTTAGGTTAAGGGTAAGTGTTAGGGTTATTGTTTGGGTTAGGGTTAGGGTTAAGTTTACGGTTAGGGTTAGGTTAAGGGTAGGGGTTAGGTTTAGGGTTAGGGTTAAGGTTAGGGTTAGGGTTTGAGTTAGGGTTAGGTTTAGGGTTAGGGAAATGTTAAGGGTTAGGGTTAGGTCTAGGGTAGGGTTAGGGGATAAGGTTAGGGTTAGGATTAGGGTTAGGGTGAGGGTAAGGGTAAGGTTTAAGGTTAGGGGTTAGAGTTAGGGTTAGGGTTAAGGTTAGGGTTAGGGTTAGGGTTAAGGTAAGGGTAAGGGTTAGGGTTCAGGTTAAGGTTATTGTTACGGTTAGGGTTAAGGTTAGGTTTAGGGTAAGGGTAGGGTTTAGGGTTAGGCTTAGTGTTAGGGTTAAGTTTAGGGTAAGGGTAAGGTTTAGGGTTAGGGTTAGGGTTAAGGTAAGGGTAAGGGTTAGGGTTAGGGTTAGGGTTAGGGTTAAGTTTAGGTTTATGGCTAGAGTTAGGGTTAGGGTTAGGGTTAGGGTTAGGGTGAGGGGTAGGTTTAGGGTTAGGGGTTAGGGTTCGGGTTCGGGTTCGGGTTAGGGTAAGCGTTAGGGTTAGGGTTAGGGTAAGGGTTAGGGTTAAGGATAGGGTTAGGGTAAGGGTTAGGGTTAGGGTTAGGGTTAGGGTTAGGGTTAGAGGTTAGGGTTATGGTTAGGGTTAGGGTAAGAGTTAGGGTTAGGGTAACGGTAAGTGTTAGGGTTAGGGTTAGGGTTAGGGTACGGGTAACTTTTAGCGTTAGGGGTTGGGTTAGGGTTAGGGTAAGGGTGAGGTTTAGGGTTAGGGTTAGGTTAAGGGTTAGGTTTAGGGTTAGGGTTAGGTTTAGGGTTAGAGTTAGGGTTAGGGTTGGTAAGGGTAAGGGTTAAGGTTAGGGTTAGGGTTAGGTTGGGTAAGGGTAAGGGTTTGGTTTAGTGTTAGGGTTAGGGTTAGGGTTAGGGTTGGGGTTAGGTAAGGGTAAGTGTTAGGCTTAGTTTTTCTGTTGGGGTTAGGGTTAGGGGTTGGGGTTAGGGTTAGAGTAATGTTTAGGGTTAAGGTTAGGGTGAGGGCAAGTGTTAGGCTTAGGGTTAGGGTTTGGGTAAGTGTAAGGGTTAGGGTTATGGTTTGGGTTAGGGTTAGGGTAAGGGTTAGGGTTAGGGTTAGAGTTAGGGTTGGGGTAAGGGTTAGGGTTAGGCTTACTTTTAGGGTAAGGGTAAGGGTTATGGTAAGGGTTAGGGTTCGAGTTTGGGTAAGGGTAAGTGTTAGTGTTAGCGTTAGGGTAAGGGTTAGGTTTGGGGTTAGGGTTAGAGTAAGTGTAAGTGTTAGGTTTAGGGTTAGTCTTAGGGTTCAGTTTTGATTTAGGGTTAGGGTAAGGGTAAGGACTAGGGCTAGGATTAGGGTTAAGGTTAGGGTTAGGGTTTGGGCTAGTGTTAAGTTTACGATTAGGGAAATGTTAAGGGTTTGGTTTAGGTCTAGGGTTAGGGTTAGCGGTTAGGGTTACGGTTAGGGTTAGGGTTAGGGTTTGGGTTAGGGTTAGGGTAAGGGTTAGGGTTAGGGTTAGGGTTGGGGTAAGGGTTAGGGTTAGGGTTAGGCTTAGGGTAAGGGTAAGGGTTAGGGTTAGGATTTGTGTTAGGGTTAGTGTAAGAGTTAGGGTTAGGGTAAGGGTGAGGGTATGGTTAAGGTTAGGGTTAGGGTTAGGGTAAGGGTTAGGTTTGGGTTAGGGTTCGGGTTAGGGTTAGAGTTAGGGGTTAGGGTAAGTGTTAGGGTTACGGTAAGGGTTAGGTTTAGGGTTGGTGTAAGGGTAAGTGTTAGGTTTAGGGTTAGGTTAAGGGTTAGGGTTATGGTTAGGGTTTGGGTTAGGGTTAGGGTTAATTTTACGGTTAGGGTTAGGGTAAGGGTAGGGGTTAGGGTTAGGGTTAGGGTTAAGGTTAGGGTTAGGGTTTGAGTTAGGGTTAGGTTTAGGGTTAGGGAAATGTTAAGGGTTAGGGTTAGGTCTAGGGTAGTGTTAGGGGATAAGGTTAGGGTTAGGATTAGGGTTAGGGTGAGGGTAAGGGTAAGGTTTAAGTTTAGGGGTTAGAGATAGGGTTAGGGTTAGGTTTAGGGTTAGGGTTAAGGTAAGGGTAACGGTTAGGGTTCAGGTTAAGGTTATTGTTACGGTTAGGGTTAAGGTTAGGTTTAGGGTAAGGGTAGGGTTTAGGGTTAGGCTTAGTGTTAGGGTTAGGTTTAGGGTAAGGGTAAGGTTTAGGGTTAGGGTTAGGGTTAAGGTAAGGGTAAGGGTTAGGGTTAGGGTTAGGGTTAGGGTTAAGTTTAGGTTTATGGCTAGGGTTAGGGTTAGGGTTAGGGTTAGGGTTAGGGTGAGGGGTAGGGTTAGGGTTAGGGGTTAGGGTTTGGGTTCGGGTTCGGGTTAGGGTAAGCGTTAGGGTTAGGGTTAGGGTAAGGGTTAGGGTTAAGGATAGGGTTAGGGTAAGTGTAAGGGTTAGGGTTAGTGTTAGGTTTAGGGTTAGGGTTAGAGGTTAGGGTTATGGTTAGTGTTAGGGTAAGAGTTCGGGTTAGGGTCAGGGTAATGGTAAGTGTTAGGGTTAGGGTTAGGGTTAGGGTAACTGTAAGGGTTAGCGTTAGGGGTTGGGTTAGGATTTGGGTAAGGGTTAGGTTTAGGGTTAGGGTTAGGGTAAGGGTTAGGTTCAGGGTTAGGGTTAGGGTTAGGGTTAGGTTTAGGGTTAGGGTTAGGGTTAGGGTTAGGGTAAGGGTAAGGGTTAGGGTTATGGTTAGGGTTAGGGTATGGTTAAGGTTAGGGATAGGGTTAGGGTAAGGTTTAGGGTTAGGGTAAGGATTAGGGTTGGGGTTCGGGTAAGGTTTAGGGTTAGGTTTAGGTTTAAGGTTAGGGTTAGTGTTAGGGTTAGGGATAGGGTTAGTTTAAGTGTAAGGTTTAGGGTTAAGGTTAGGGTTAGGGTTAAGTTTAGGGTTAAGTTTAGGGTTAGGCTAAGGGCTAGGTTTAGGGTTAGGGTAAGGGTTAGGGTTAGGGTTAGGGTTAGGAGTTAGGATAAGGGTAAGGGTTAGGGTTAGGATTAGGGTTAGGTTTCGGTTTAGGGGTTACGGTTAGGGTTACGTTAAGGTTAGGTTTAGGGTTAGGGTTAGGGTAAGGGTAATTATTAGGGTTAGAGTTAGGGTTATGGTTATGGTTAGGGTTAGGGTTAGCTTTTAGGGTTAGGGTTAGGGTTACGGTAAGGTTAAGGGTTAAACCTAACCCTAACCCTAACCCTAACCCTAACCCTAACCCTAACCTTAAACCTAACCCTAACCCTAACCCTAACCCTTACCTTTACCCTAAGCCTAACCCTAACCCTAACCCTAACCCTAACCCTTACCCTAAACCTTTTTTATAACAAATATGGGAGTATTCCAGGGATAGGTAGATGGTTCAAGATGTCCCTGCTCTAATTGTTCCTGCAACAAATGAAGAGCAGCCTGAATCTTTTCTTGAGGCATGGACCACTGGTCTATCCAAACCGGATTTTCAGATTTCCAAGTTATTTTATCGGCTTGGAGTGCAGGGGGAGCAGTGGTCTTTAGGAAAAAAGGTCGGTCCCAAGACCTTTTCTATCCCATTTATGGGTGCGTATAATTGGGTGACTAATTCCTTGCTCATGCTTTCCCAGCCCTTTTCCTGGCAAATATCCAGACTTGAGCATCATGTTAGTCACATTCTCATTAGGACTGAACATGATAACTCCCATTTGGGTCATTATATCTCTCCCCCATAGATTTACAGGGAGTCCGTCCACCACAAAAGGTTTAACTGTCCCAATGTTTCCCTCTGGGTCTGTCCATGTTAATATTTTAGAACTCTGGAGTGTATTTTGAGTCTGCCCAATACCTTTTAAATGGGTAGCGGTGGGTTCCAGAGGCCAAGAGATAGGCCAATATTGTTTTGCAATGACAGTAGCATCGGCCCCTGTATCTAAAAGACCCAGGAATTGTTTTCCTTCCAAAAAAAGTTTTAAAGTTGGTCGAGATTCTGTCAATTGATGTACCCAAAATATATCTGTTGATCCTGGGGTAGAATTGCCACGCTGGGGATGCTTATATGGGAACTGTCCTGTTACGGGCAGAGGGAGGGCTTGTGCAATGCGTTGGCCTGCCGATATGACAAGAGGGCCTTGAGAGGTATGAACTAAAATTTTTAATTCGCCTGAATAATCGGTGTCAACCACCGAGGGAATGACAGAGAGTCTTTGCAGTGAGTTTGAAGCTCGGCCTATAATAAGAAAAAACATTCCTGGCGGGGGAGGCCCGAACCTTCCAGAGTTTATAACAACTGTTCCTTCCTCTGGAGTTATAATTCTGGTGGTGGAGGAACAGAGGTCCAGTCCTGCGCTGCCTGCAGTGGCTCGGAACAAGTCTGAGTCAGCGATGTTTGCATCAGAGGCAGATTTTGGGCGGGAGGGGTTATTGGTTGTCGTGGTGGGTAGGTAGGGCCCCCTACTGGGGCCCATAGCCCGTTTCCTGAGACCGCAGATAAAGGCTGGCCATTTATATCGGTCTTGGACCGGCACTCTCTAGCCCAGTGAGGGCCTCTTCTGCATTTAGGACAAAGGACAGGGGGAAGGGGGAGGGGAATCGTCCCAGGAACGTTGGGTTGTTTAATAGTTCCAGGGCATTCTCTAGCAAAATGTCCAATTTGTCCACATTTAAAACAGTTTTTAGGGCTAGATATTTGTCCTAGTTTTCCTGAAGGTGGAGTCTGGTTTTGGAGTATGGCTCCAATGGCCAAATTAATAGATTTAGGCATTTTATGTTCAAAGGAATCCACATCATTGCAAATTTTAATCATACCATTTAAATCTAGAGTCTTTGTTTTGCCTCTTAAAGCAGCTTTACAGGCTGCATTAGCATTTTCTATGGCCAACTGTCTAACTATAATATCATCTGTATCTACCTCACCTAATATTCTTTCAGCTGCTTCTAACAGTCTGGCAACGAATTGAGAATATGGTTCATTATTGCCTTGTACTACCCTGGAAAGAGATGTAGTAACCGCTCCTGCAGCAGGCACTGCTCTCCAGGCGGCCAGGGCAGCCTGAGCAGTCTGGGTTAATATTCCTGCAGGGAGTTTTTGTTGTTTTTCCTCCGAGGCAAATTTGCCCCTCCCTGAAATTTTATCAGAAGACCATGAAGCCATTTGTGTATGTTTTTTTATTGGTAATGGCTTGATTTTCTGCCTTATCTATAAATTCAGCTTTCCAGGTTAGATATTGACTCCTGGTTAAAACAGACTGTACAATCTTGTGCCACTCAAGAGGCAATAAATGTCCCTCAACCCCGAGGCCCTCCAGTACTGGTAAAGTAAAAGGGGCGTTAATTCCATAATTCTTAACAGCCGAATGTAGTTCTTTAATTTGTTTAAACGTCAATCTCCTATATGTAATTTGAGAATCTCTCCTTGCCTCCTCCTGATCACCCCCTTCCTCCTCGGAGGCAGAGGAATCTAGGTTTTGTCCCTCCTCCTGCCTTCTGGTGGTGTCCACCTCCTCCTCTCCCGCTTCTCCTCCCTCCCCCTCTTGTTCCCGAGGTTGAGTGTTAGAGCGAGTAATTACGGGGAAGGAGAGGGAAACAGTTTGCGCCAGGATCTGAGTCTATTATTGAGGCTCTTTGAGGCCGAGGGTGTTTTAGCGGGCTTGTTACCCGAGGCATGGGGGGTAGTCATGGTTTCCCCAACAAGATCCATTTGTAAATCATGAATTTGCAAAGTGAGGTCCCTTAACTCTCTTTTTAAATGAAGCACGTTTTTTAATTCTGTCACTTGTTTCAAGAGAGAGTCTTTGGATTTAAGGAGACCTTGCACCTCCGGAGGAACAGAAAATGATCTCACCATTTCCTGTGGTGGGGCTGACGGGAGAGAGGTGTCTGGATAGGGGGGAGGGGTGGGCCAGTGAAGGGCCCTTATCTCTGGAGTCTGTGTAGCTGCAGAAACTTGGGGAAGAGGAAAAGGGCCATATCTTTCTTCCTCATAATGCGCTGCCTCCTCCTCTAGCTCCACCTCAGAGGGGGGGTTGAGCCTGCCATTATCAGGAGAAGTCTTAGGAATAATAGGATAAATATTTTATAAGGTTTTAGTGACATATTTTTCTTTTTAGTATTGTTCTTGATGCTGTCTTCTAAAGGGGGTTGGACTTGTTACTCTTTTTCGGGGATTAAAGGTGGCGCCAAGCGGCATCCTGAGGGCACAGGCTCATCAATCAAAGAGGGAGTGGGCGAGCCAGGCCGAAGGCCAGTGACCAGATGTTTTTCATTATCACTTTCGATTTTGCGAGACGGGCAACGTGACTCCGTTAGGTAATCCTCTGTTAAAGCTAGTAAGCGATCACTGTCACCTCCCTACTCTGCTTCCTTTAAAATATCTCTAATAACCCCCTAGAAGCTAAAGAAGGCCTCGGGACTTCCTCTCCCTGACGGAGTAAATCATTGATATTTTTTCCTACCTTATTCCAGGTAAGGGAATGGATGTCTGGTCCGTGCAAGACCAACCACGGACACTTTTCTCCAACAAAACAAAAGAATTTTACCAAATCATTCTTTTTAATGCTTATTCCTCTCTCCCTAAGTGATCCTTTCATTTCTTTTATAAATAAAACCTCTTTTATTTATTTTAGGGTTAGGGGTTAGGGTTAGGGTTAGTGTTAGTGTTAGGATTAGGGCTAGGTTAAGGGTAAGTGTATGGGTTAGGGTTAGGGTTAGGGTTAAGTTTAGGTTTAGGGGTTACGGTTAGAGGTAGGGTTAGGGTAAGTGTTAGATTTAGGTTCGGGTTAGGGTAATGATAAGTGTTAGGGTTAGGGTTAGGGTTAGGTTAAGGGTAAGGTTTAGGGTTAGGTTTAGGGTTAGGGTGAGAGTTAGGGTAAGTGTTAGGGTTAGGGTTAGGGTTAGGGTTAGGATGAGGGTAAGGGTTAGTGTTAGGGTTAGGGTTAGGGTAAGGATGAGGGTTAGCGTTAGGGTTAGGAAAAGGGTTAAGGTTAGGGTTAGGGTTAGGGTTAGGATAGGGGTAAGGGTTAAGGTGAGGGTTAGGTTTAGGGTTACGGTTAGGATTAGGGGTTAGATTTAGGGTTAGGGTAAGGGTTAGGTTTAGGGTTAGGGTAAAGGTAAGGGTGATGGTTAGGGTTAGGGTTAGGGTTAGGGTAAGGTTTATTTTTAGGGTTAGGGTAAGGGTAAGGCTTAGCGTTAGGGTTAGGTTAATGGTTAGTGTTAGGGGTTAGGGTTAGGGTTAGGTTTAGGGTAAGGGTAAGAGTTAGGGTTAGGGTTAGGGTTAAGGTTAGGGTTAAGGTTACGGTTAGGTTTAGGATAAATGAAAGGGTTAGGGTTAGATTTAGGGTTAGTTTTAGGGTTAGGGTTTAGGGTTAGGGTTACGTTAGGGTTAGGTTTAGGGTTAGGGTTAGGGTAAGGGTAATTATTAGGGTTAGAGTTAGGTTTAGGGTTAGGATTAGGGTTAGGGTTATGTTTAGTGTTAGGGTTAGGGTTAGGGAAAGGGTTAGGTTAGGGTTAGGGTGAGGCTTAGGGTTAGGGTTAGGGTTAGGGTTAAGGGTCGGTAAGGATTAGGGTTAGGGTTAGGGTAACGGTAATGGTTAATGTTAGGTTTAGAGTTAGGGTTAGGGTTAGGGTTAGGTTTAAGTTTAGGGTTATGGTTAGGGAAAGGGTAAGTGTTAGGGTTAGGGTTAGAGTTAAGTTAGGGTAAGTGTAAGGTTAGGGTAAGTATAAGGGTTAGCGTTAGGGTTAGGGTAAGGGTTAGGGTTAGGATTAGGGTAAGGGTTAGGGTTAGGGTTAGGGTGAGAGTTAGGGTTAGGGTAAGGGAAAGGGTAAGGCTTAGGGTTAGGGTTAGGATAAGAGTTTAGGGTTAGGGTTAGGGTTAGAGTTAGGGTTAGGATAAGGGAAAGGCTAAGGGTTAGGGTTAGGTTTAGGTTTAGGGTTTAGGGATAGGGTTAGGGTTAGGGTTAGGGTTACGGTAAGGTTAAGGGTTAGGTTTAGGTTTAGGGTTAGAGGTTAAGGTTAGTGTGAGGGTTAGGGTTAGGTTTAGGGTTAGGGTTAAAGATAGAGTTATGGTTAGGGTTAG
>JANJXV010000156.1:377500-380000 GCA_024803745.1 Megascapheus bottae
GGGTAGGGGTAAGGTTTAGGTTGAGGGTTAGGGTGAGGGTTAGGGTTAGAGTTAGGGCTTGGGGTTAGGGTTATGGTAAGGGTTAGGTTTAGGGTTAGGGTTAGGGTAAGGGTAAGGGTTAGCGTTAGGTTTAGGTTTATGGTTAGTGTTAGGGGTTAGGGTTACGGTTAGGGTTAGGTTTAGGGTAAGGGAAAGAGTTAGGGTTAGGGTTAGGGTTAAGTTTAGGGTTAAGGTTAGGGTTAGGGTTAGGGTACGTGTTAGGGTTTGGATAGGTTTAAGGTAAGGGTAAGGGTAAGTGTTAGGGTTAGGGTTAGGTTTAGGGTTAGGGTTAGGATAAGGGTAAGGGTTAGGGTTAGGATTAGGGTTAGGTTTAGGGTTAGGGGTTAGGGTTAGGGTAATTATTAGGGTTAGAGTTAGGGATAGGTTTAGTTTTAGGGTTATGTTTAGTGTTAGGGTTAGGGTTAGGGAAAGTGTTAGGTTTACAGTAAGGGTTAGGGTTAGGCTTAGGGTTAGGGTTAGGATTAGGTTTAGGGTTAGGGTTAGGGTTAGGGTAAGGGTTAGGTTTAGGGTTAGGGTTAGAGGTAAGGTTAGGGTAAGGGAAAGGGTAAGGGTTAGGGTTAGGGTTTAGGGTTAGGGTTACGGTAACGGTAAGGTTAAGTGTTAGGGTTAGGGTTAGGGTTAGGGTTAGAAGTTAGGGTTAGGGTAAGGGTTAGAGTTAGCTTTAGGTTTAGGGTAAGGGTAAGTGTTAGGTTTAGGGTTAGGGTTAGGGTTAGGGTTAGTGTTAGGGTAAGGGTAAGGGTTAGGGTTAGGATTATGCTTAGGTTTAGGGTGAGGGTTAGGGTTAGGTTTAGGGTAAGGGTAAGAGATATGGTTAGGGTTAGGGTTAGAGTTGGGGTTAAGTTTAGGGTTAGGGTTACGGTAAGGATTAGGGTTAGGATTAGGATTAGGGTTAGGTTTAGAGTTAGGGTTAGGTTAGGGTTAGGGTTAGGGGTTAGGGTTAGGTTTAGGGTTAGGATTAGGGTAAGGGTTAGGGTTAGGATTAGGGTAAGGTAAGTGTTAGGGTTAGGGTTAGCGTTAGGTTTAGGGTAAGGGTAAGGTGTAGGGTTAGGGTTAGGTTTAGGTTTAGGGGTTTGGGTTAGGGTTAGGGTTAGAAGTTAGGGTTAGGGTTAGGGTTTGTGAAAGGGTTAAGGTTAGAGTTAGGGTTTGAGTTAGTGTTAAGGTTCAGATTAGGGTAAGGGTTAGGGTTTGGGAAAGGGTAAATGTAAGAGTAAGGGTTAGTGTTAGGGTTAGCGTTAGAGTTAGGTTTAGGGTTAGGGTTAGGTTAGGGTTAGGGTAAGGCTATGTGTTAGGGTTAGGGTTAGGGTTAGGGGTAAGTGTTAGGGTGAGGGTTAGGGTTAGGGTTAGTTAGAGGGTAAGGGTAAGGGATAGGATTAGGGTTAGAGTTAGGGTTAGGGTTAGGGTAAGGGTTAGGGTTAGGGTTATTGTTAGGGTGAGGGTAAGTGTTAGGGTTAGGGTAAGGGTTAGGGTTAGGGTAAGGGTAAGGGTTAGGGTTAGGGTTAGGGTTAGGTTTAGTGGTTAGGGTTAGGGTTAGTTTAAGGGTTAGGTTTCTGGTTAGGGTTATTGTAAGGGTAAGTGTTAGGGTTAGGGTTAGGTTTAGGGGTTAGGTTAGGGTTAGGTTTAGGGGTTAGGGGTAGCGTTAGGGTTACGGTAAGAGTAAGGGTTGGGGTTAGGGTTAGGGTAAGTGTTAGGGTTAGGTAAAGGGTAAGGATAATTTTTAGGGTTAGGGTTAGGGTTAGGGTAAGGGGAAGGGTTATGGTTAGGGGTAGGGTTAGGGTTAGGTTTAGGGTTAGGATAAGGATTATGGTTAGGGTTAGCTTTAAGGTGAGGGTTAGGGTGAGTGTAAGGGTAAGGGTTAGGGTTAGGGTTAGGGTTAGGTTAAGAGTAAGGTTTAGGGTTACGGTTAGGGTTAGGTTTAGGTTTAGGGTTAGGGTAAGGGTAAGTGTTAGGGTTAGGGTTAGTGTTAGGGTTAGGATTAAGGTTAGAATTAGGGTTAGGGTAAGGGCATGGGTTACGGTTAGGGTTAGGGTTAGGGTTAGGGTTAGGGTAAGGGTAAGTTTTAGGGCTAGGTTAGGGTAAGGGTAAGGGTAAATTTTAGGGCTAGGTTAGGGTTAGGGGTAAGGGTAGGGTTAGGGTTTGGATGAGGGTTAAGGTAAGGGTTAGTGTTAGGGTTAGATTTAGGGTTAGGATTAGGGTTAGGGGAAGGGTAAGGGTTTGGGTTAGGGTTAGGAAATGGTTAGGGTTAGGGTTAGGGTTAGGGTTAGGGTTCGGGTTAGGGTAAGGGTGAGGATTAGGGTTTAGGTTAGGTTTAGGGTTATGTTTAGGATTACGGTTAGGGTTAGGGTTAGTATTAGGTTGAGGGTTAGGGTAACGGTAAGGGTAAGGGTTAGGTTTAGGTTTGGGGTTAAGTTTAGGGTTAGGATTAGGGTAAGGGTAAGGGTTA
>JANJXV010000156.1:385000-405000 GCA_024803745.1 Megascapheus bottae
AGGGTTAGGGTAAGGGTTAGGGTAAGGGTTAGGGTTAGGGTTAGGGTTAGGGTAAGGGTTAGGGTTAGGGGTTAGGTTTAGGGTTAGGGTTTGGGTAAAAATTTGGGATACTTTTAAGGTTAGGGTTAGGGTAAGGGTCAGTGTTAGGGTTAGGTTTAGGGTTAGGGTTCGGGGAAGGGTTAGGGTTAGGGGTTATGGTTAAGGATAGGGTTAGGGTAAAAATTTGGGATAGGTTTAGGGTTAGGTTTAGGGTAAGGGTCAGTGTTAAGGTTAGGGTTAGGGTTACGGTTAGGGTAAGTGTAAGCGTTAGGGTTAGGGTTAGGGTTGGGTGTAGGTTTGAGGTTAAGTTTAGGGTTAGGGTAAGGGTAAGGGTTAGGATTAGGGTCAGGGTTAGGGTTAGGTTTAAGGTTAGGGTTCGGGTAAGGGTAAGGGTTATGGTTAGGGTTAGGGTAAAGGTTAGGTTTAGGGTTAGGGTTAGGTTTAGGGTAAGGATAAGGGTTAGGGTTAGTGTTAGGGTTAGGTTCAGGGTTAGGTTAAGGTAAGTGTAAGGGTTAGGGTTAGGGTTAGGGTTAAGTTTATGGTTCTGGCTAGGGTTAGGTTAAGGGTAAGGGCTAGGGTTAGGGTTAGGGTTAGGGTTCAGGTTAGGGTTAGGTTTAGGCTAAGGGTTAGGGTTAGGTTTAGGGTAAGGTTTAGGGATAGGGTTAGGGTTAGAGGTAGGGTTAGGGTTATGGTAAGGGTAAGTGTTAGGGTTAGGATTAGGGTTAGTGTAAGGGTTAGGGTTAGGGGTTAGGGTTAGGCTTAGGCTAAGGGTAAGTTTTAGGGTTAGGGTTAGGATTAGGGTAAGGGTGAGGGTGTGGGTAAGGGTTAGGGTTAGGGTTACGTTAGGGTTAGGGTTAGGATTAGGGTAAGGGTGAGGGTGTGGGTAAGGGTTAGGGTTAGGGTTACGTTAGGGTTAGGGTTAGGGTTAGGGTTAGGGTAAGGGTAAGGGCTAGGGTTAGGGTTAGGGTTAGGGTTAGGTTTAGGGTAAGGGTAAGGCTTAGACGTAGGGTTAGGGTTAGGGTTAGGGTTAGGTTTAGGGTTAGGGTTAGGGTAACGGTAAGGGTTAGGGTTATGGTTAGGGTTAGGGTAAGGGTAAGGGTAAGGTTTAGGGTTAGGGTTAGTGTTAGGAAAAGGGTAAGGGTTAGGGTTCGTTTTACGGTAAGGATTAGGGTTAAGTTTAGGGTTAAAGTAAGGGTTAGGGTTAGGTTTAGCATTAAGGTTAGGGTTAGGATTAGGGTAAGGGTTAGGGTTAGGTTTAGGTTCAGGTTTAGGATTAGGGTAAGGGTAAAGGTTAGGGTTAGGGTTAAGGTTAGGGTTAGTATAAGGGGTAGGGTTAGGGTAAGGATTAGGTTTAGGTTTAGGGTTAGGATTAGGGTAAGGGTAAGGGTAAGGGTAAGGGTTAGGGTTAGGTTTAGGTTCAGGGTTAGGGTTAGGGTAAGGGTTAGGGTTAGGGTTAGTGTTAGGTTTAGGGTTAAGCTTAGGGTTAGGGTTAGGGTAAGGGTAAGGGTTAGTGTTAGGGTTAGGGTTACCAGTCAGGTTTAGGCTTAGAGTTAGGTTAGAGTAAGGGTAAGGTTTAGGGTTAGGGTTAGGGTTAGGGTTAGGGTTAGGTTTGGGGTTAGGGTTAGGGTTAGAGTAAGGGTTAGGGTTAGGGTAAGGGTAAGGGTTAGGTTTAGGGTTAGGGTTAAGGTTAGGGTTAGGGTTAGGCTAAGGGTAAGTGTTAGGGTTAGGGTTAGGGTTAGTGTAAGGGTTAGGGTTAGGCTTAGAGTTAGGGTTAATTTTAGGTTTAGGGTTAGGGTTAGGGTTAGGGTTAGGTTTAGGGTTAGGGTTAGGGTAAGGTAAGGGTTAGGATTAGGGTTAGAGTTTAGGTTAGGGTAACGGTTAGTGTTAGGGTTAGGGTAAGGATAAGGGTAATGTTTAGGGTTAGGGTTAGGGTTAGGGTTAGGGAAAGGTTAAGGTTTAGGGTTAGGGTTAGGGTAAGGATTAGGGTTAGGGTTAGGGTTAGGGTTAGTGTTAGGGTTAGCATTAAGGTTAGGGTTAGTGTTAGGGTAATGGTAAGGGTTAGAGTTTGGGTTAGGGTTAGGGTTAGGATAATGTTTAGGGTTAGGGTTAGGGTTAGGTTCAGGTTTAGGGTTAGGTTTAAATTTAGGGTAAGGGTAAGGGTTAGGGTTATGGTAAGGTTTAGGGTTAGGTTTAGGGTTAGAATTAGGGTAAGAGTAAGGGTTAGGGTTAGGGTTAAGGTACGGGTAAGGTTTAGGGTTACGGTTAACGTTAGGGTTAGGGTTAGGCTAAGGGTAAGTGTTAGTGTTAGGGTAAGGATTAGGGTAAGGTTGAGGGTGTGGGTAAGGGTTAGGGTTAGGGTTAGGGTTAAGGTTAGCGTTAGGGTTAGGGTTAGTGTAAGGGTAAGGGTTAGAGGTAGGGTTAGGATTAGGGTTAGGTTTAGGGTTAGGGTTAGGGTAACGGTAAGGGTTAGGGTTCGGGTTAGGGTAAGGATTAGGGTTAAGTTTAGTGTTAAGGTAAGGGTTAGGGTTAGGGTTAGGGTAAGGGTAAGGTTTAGGGTTACGGTTAACGTTAGGGTTAGGGTTAGGCTAAGGGTAAGTGTTACGGTTAGGGTTAGGATTAGGGTAAGGGTGAGGGTGAGGGTAAGGGTTAGGGTTAGTGTTAGGGTTAGTGTTAGGGTTAAGGTTAGGGTTAGGGTTAGGGTTAGGGTTAGGGTTAGGGTAAGGGTAAGGGCTAGGGTTAGGGTTAGGTTTAGGGTTAGGTTTAGGGTAAGGGTAAGGGTTTGAGGTAGGGTTAGGGTTAGGTGTAGGGTTAGGGTTAGTGTAAAGGTTAGGGTTAGGGTTAGGGTTAGGGTTAGGGTAAGGTTAAGGGTAAGGTTTAGGGTTAGGGTTAGTGTTAGGAAAAGGGTAAGGGTTACGGTTCGGGTTAGGGTAAGGAGTAGGGTTAAGTTTAGGGTTAAGGTAATGGTTACGGTTAGGGTTAGGGTTAGCATTAAGGTTAGGGTTAGGGTTAGGGTAAGGTTTGCGGTTAGGGTTAGGGTAAGGGTAATGGTTAGGGTTAGGGTTAAGGTTAGGGTTAGGGTTAGGGTAAGGGTTAGGGTTAGGTTTAGGGTTAGGATTAGGGTAAGGGTAAGGGTAAGGGTTAGGTTTAGGTTCAGGGTTAGGTTTAGAGTAAGGCTAAAGTTTAGGGTTAGGGTTAAGGTTAGGGTTAGTATAAGGGTTAGGGTTAGGGTAAGGGTTAGGGTTAGGTTTAGTGTTAGGATTAGGGTAAGGGTAAGTGTAAGGGTAAGGGTTAGGGTTAAGTTTAGGTTCAGGGTTAGGGTTAGGGTAAGGGTTAGAGTTAGGGTTAGTGTTAGGTTTAGGGTTAAGCATAGGGTTAGGGTTAGGGTAAGGATAAGGGTTAGTGTTAGGGTTAGGGTTAGGAGTCAGGTTTAGGTTTAGGGTTAGGTTAGAGTAAGGGTAAGGTTTAGGGTTAGGGTTAGGGTTAGGGTTAGGTTTGGGATTAGGGTTAGGGTTAGAGTAAGGGTTAGGGTTAGGGTTAGGGTAAGGGTAAGGGTTACGGTTAGGGTTAGGGTTAAGGTTAGGGTTAGGGTTAGGGTTAGGCTAAGGATAATGGTTAGGGTTAGGGTTAGGATAAGGGTTAGGGTTAGGGTTAGGGTTAGGGTTTAGGGTTAGGGTTAGGTTTAGGCTAAGGGTTAGGGTTAGGGTTAGGGTTAGGGTAATGGTAATGGTTAGGGTTAGGCTTAGAGTTAGGTTTAAGTTTAGGGTTAGGGTTAGGGTTACGGTTAGGGTTAGGGTTAGGGTTAGGTTTAGGGTTAGGGTTAGGGTAAGGTAAGGGTTAGGATTAGGGTTAGAGTTAAGGTTAGGGTAATGGTTAGGCTTAGGGTTAGGGTAAGGGTAAGGGTAATGTTTAGGGTTATGGTTAGGGTTAGGGTTAGGGAAAGGTTAAGGATTAGGGTTAGGGTTCGGGTAAGGATTAGGGTTAGGGTTAGGGTTAGGGTTAGTGTTAGGGTTAGCATTAAGGTTAGGGTTAGGGTTAGGGCAATGGTAAGGGTTAGGGTTAGGTTTAGGGATAGGGTTAGGGTAATGGTTAGGGTTAGGGTTAGGGTTAGGTTCAGGCTTAGGGTTAGGGTTAAATTTAGGGTTAGGATAAGGGTTAGGGTTAGGGTAAGGTTTAGGGTTAGGTTTAGGGTTAGAATTAGAGTAAGAGTAAGGGTTAGGGTTAGGGTTAGGGTAAGGGTAAGGTTTAGGGTTACGGTTAACGTTAGGGTTAGGGTTAGGCTAAGGGTAAGTGTTAGGGTTAGGGTTAGGATTAGGGTAAGGGTGAGGGTGTGGGTAAGGGTTAGGGTTAGAGTTATGTTAGGGGTAGGGTTAGGGTTAGGGTTAGGGTAAGGGTAAGGGCTAGGGTTAGGGTTAGGGTTAGGGTTAGGTTTAGGGTAAGGGTAAGGGTTAGAGGTAGGGTTAGGGTTAGGGTTAGGGTTAGGGTAAGGGTAAGGGTTAGGGTTCGGTTTAGGGTAAGGATTAGGGTTAAGTTTAGGGTTAAGGTAAGGGTTAGGGTTAGGGTTAGCATTAAGGTTAGGGTTAGGGTTAGGGTAAGGGTTAGGGTTAGGGTTAGGGTAAGGGTAACTGTTAGGGTTAGGGTTAAGGTTAAGGTTAGGGTTAGGGTAAGGGTAAGGGTTAGGGTTAGGTTTAGGTTCAGGTTTAGGGTTAGGGTAAGGGTAAAGGTTAGGGTTAGGGTTAAGGTTAGGGTTAGTATAAGGGTTAGGGTTAGGGTAAGGATTAGGTTTAGGTTTAGGGTTAGGATTAGGGTAAGGGTAAGGGTAGGGTAAGGGTTAGCGTTAGGTTTAGGTTCAGGGTTAGGGTTAGGCTAAGGGTTAGGGTTAGGGTTAGTGTTAGGTTTAGGGTTAAGCTTAGGGTTAGGGTTAGGGTAAGGGTAAGGGTTAGTGTTAGGGTTAGGGTTACGAGTCAGGTTTAGGTTTAGGGTTAGGTTAGAGTAAGGGTAAGGTTTAGGGTTAGGGTTAGGGTTAGGGTTAGGTTTGGGGTTAGGGTTGGTTAGAGTAAGGGTTAGGGTTAGAGTTAGGGTAAGGGTAAGGGGTAGGTTTATGGTTAGGGTTAAGGTTAGGGTTAGGGTTAGGCTAAGGGTAAGGGTTAGGGTTAGGGTTAGGGTAAGGGTTAGGGTTAGGGTTAGTGTTAGGGTTAAGGTTAGTGTTAGGGTTAGGTTTAGGATAAGGGTTAGGGTTAGGGTTAGGGTAAGGGTTAGGGTTAGGGTAATGGTAATGGTTAGGGTTAGGTTTAGGTTTAGGGTTATGGTTAGGGTTAGGGTTAGGGTTAGGGTTAGGGTAAGGGTAAGGTTTAGGGTTAGGGTTTCAGTTAGGTTTAGGGTTAGGGTTAGGGTTAGGGTTAGAGTAATGGTTAGAGTAAGGGTTAGGGTTAGGGTTAGGGTATGGGTAAGGGCTAGGGTTAGGGTTAGGGTTAGGGTTAGGTTTAGGGTAAGGGTAAGGGTTAGAGGTAGGGTTAGGGTTAGGTTTAGGGTTAGTGTTAGGGTAAAGGTAAGGGTTAGGGTTAGGGTTAGGGATAGGGTAAGTTTAAGGTTTAGGGTTAGGGTTAGTGTTAGGAAAAGGGTTAGGGTTAGGGTTAGGTTTAGGTTCAGGGTTAAGGTTAGGGTAAGGGTTACGGTTCGGGTTAGGGTAAGAATTAGGGTTAAGTTTAGGGTTAAGGTAAGGGTTAGGTTTAGGGTTAGGGTTAGCATTAAGGTTAGGGTTAGGGTTAGGGTAAGGGTTGGGGTTAGGGTTAGGGTAAGAGTAATGGTTAGGGTTAGGGTTAAGGTTAGGGTTAGGGTTAGGGTAAGGGTTAGGGTTAGGTTTAGGGTTAGGATTAGGGTAAGGGTAAGGGTTAGGGTTAGGTTTAGGTTCAGGGTTAAGGTTAGGGTTAGGGTTAGGGTTAGGGTTAGGGTTAGGGTTACGATTAGGGTAAGGGTAAGGGTAAGGGTAAGGGTTAGGGTTAGGTTTAGGTTCAGGGTTAGGGTTAGGGTTAGGGTAAGGGTTAGAGTTAGGGTTAGTGTTAGGTTTAGGTTTAAGCTTAGGGTTAGGGTTAGGGTAAGGGTAAGGGTTAGTGTTAGGGTTAGGGTTTAGGTTTAGGGTTAGGTTAGAGTAAGGGTAAGGTTTAGGGTTCTGGTTAGGGTTAGGGTTAGGTTTGGGGTTAAGGTTAGGGTTAGAGTAAGGGATAGGGTTAGGGTTAGGGTAAGGGTAAGGGTTAGGGTTAGGGTTAGGGTTAAGGTTAGCGTTAGGGTTAGGGTTAGGCTAAGGGTAAGGTTTAGGGTTAGGGTTAGGGTTAGGGTAAGGGTTAAGGTGAGGGTTAGGGTTAAGGTTAGGGTTAGGGTTAGGGTTAGGGTTAGAATTAAGGTTAGGGTTATGGTTAGGCTTAGGGTTAGGGTAAGGGTAAGGGTAATGTTTAGGGTTATGGTTAGGGTTAGGGTTAGGGAAAGGTTAAGGATTAGGGTTAGGGTTATTGTAAGGATTAGGGTTAGGTTTAGGGTTAGGATTAGTGTTAGGGTTAGCATTAAGGTTAGGGTTAGGGTTAGGGCAATGGTAAGGGTTAGGGTTAGGTTTAGGGTTAGGGTTAGGGTAATGGTTAGTGTTAGGGTTAGGGTTAGGTTCAGGGTTAGGGTTAGGGTTAAATTTAGGGTTAGGGTAAGGGTTAGGGTTAGGGTAAGGTTTAGGGTTAGGTTTAGGGTTAGAATTAGGGTAAGAGTAAGGGTTATCGTTAGGGTTAGGGTAAGGGTAAGGTTTAGGGTTACGGTTAACGTTAGGGTAAGGGCTAGGATTAGGGTTAGGGTTAGGGTTAGGTTTAGGGTAAGGGTAAGGGTTAGAGGTAGGGTTAGGGTTAGGGTTAGGTTTAGGGTTTGGGTTAGGGTTAGAGTTAGGGCAAGGGTAAGGGTTAGGGTTAAGGTTAGGTTTGTGTTTGGTTTAGGGTTAGGGTAAGGATTAGGGCTAGGGTAAGGGTTAGGGTTAGGGTTAAGTTTAGGGTAAGGGATAGGTTTAGGGTTAGGGTAAGAGTTAGTGTTAGGGTTAGGGTTAGGGGTTAGTGTTAGGGTTAGTGTAAGGGTTACAGTTAGGTTTAAGGTAAGGGTTAGGGGTTGGGTTAGGTTTACTGTAAGGGTAAGGGTTAGAGTTAGGGTTAGGGTAAAGTTTAGGGTTAGGGTTAGGGTAGGGGTTAGGGTAAGGGTAAGAGATAGGTTTAGGGTTAGGGTTAGGGTTAGGTTTAGGGTAAGGGTAAGTGTTAGAGTTAGGGTTAGAGATTAGGGTAAGGGTTAGGGTTAGGGTTAGGGTAACGGTTAGCATTAGGGTTAGGGTTAGGGTTAGGGTTAGGTTAAGGCTAAGGGTTAGAGATAGGTTTAGTTTAAAGGTTAGGATTAGGGTTAGGGTAAGAGTAAGGGTTAGGGTTAGGGTTAGGTTTAGGGTTAGGGTTAGGATTAGGGGTTAGGGTTAGGGTTAGGTTTAGGGTAAGGGTTAGGGTTAGGGTTAGGGTTAGGGTAAAAGTTAGGGTTAGGGTTAGGGTTAGTGTTATCGTAAGGGTAAATGTTAGGGTTTGGGTTAGGGTTAGTATTAGTGTTAGGTTAAGGGTCAGCGTTAGATTTAGGGTTAGGGTTGGGTTTAGGGTTGGGGTTAACGTTAGGGTTAGGGTTAGGGTAAGTGTAAGGGTTAGGGTTAGGGTTAGGGTTAGGTTTAAGGTTATGGTTAGGGTAAGGTTAAGGGTTAGGGTTTGGGTTAGGGTTAGGTTTAGGGTTAGGGTTAGGATAAGGGTTAGGGTTATAGTTAGGGTTAGATTTAAGGTTAGGGTTAGGGTTAGGGTTAGGGTAAATGTAAGGGCTAGAGTTAGGATTATGGTTAGGTTAAGGGTAAGGGTTAGGGTAAGGGTTAGGGTTAGGTATAGGTTTAGGGTTAGGGTTAGGGTAAGGGTAAGGTTTAGGGTTAGGGTTTGGGATAAGGTTAAGGTTAGGGTTAGGTTTAGGCTTAAGGTAAGGGTAAGGTTTAGGGTTAGGGTTAGGGTTAGGGTTAGGGTTAGGGAAAGGGTAAGGATTAGGGTAAGGTTTAGGGTTAGTGAAGGGTTAGGGTTAGTGTTAGGGTTAGCATTAAGGTTATGGTTAGGGTTAGGGTAAGGGTAAGGGTTAGGGTTAGGGTTGAGGTTAGGGTAAGGGTTAGGGTTAGGGTTAGGGTAAGGGTAAGGATTAGGTTAAGGGTTAGGGTTAGGGTTAGGTTTACTGTTAGGGTAAGGGTAAGCGTAAGGGTTAGGGTTAGGTTTAGGTTCAGGGTTAGGGTTAGGGTAAGGGTTAGGCTTAGGGTTAGTGTTAGGTTTAGGGTTAAGGTAAGGGTTAGAGTAAGGGTTATGGTTATGGTTAGGGTTAGGGTTAGATTTAGGTTAAAATTTAGGGTTAGGATTAGGGTAAGTGTAAGGGTTATGGTTAGGGTGAGCGTTACCATTAGGGTTTAGGGTAAGGCTAAGGTTAGAGTTAGGGTTAGGATAAGGTTTAGAGTTAGGGTTAGGATTAGGTTTAGTGTTAGGGTTAGGGTAAGGCTAAGTGTTAGAGTTAGGGTTATGGGTTAGGGTTAGGGTTAGGGTAATGGTAAGGGTTAGGTTTATGGTTAGGGTTAGGGTAAGGGTAAGGGTTAGCATTAGGGTTAGAGTTAAGGTTAGCGTTAGTGTTAGGGTTAGGGTTAGTGTTAGGGTAAGGGTAAGGGTTAGGTTTAGGGTTACGGTTAGGTTTAATGTTAGGGTTAGGGTTAGGTTAGGCTAAGGGTTAGGGTTAGGGTTAGGGTAAGGGTTAGGGTAAGGGTTAGGGTTAGGGTTAGGGTTAGGGTAAGGGTTAGGGTTAGGGGTTAGGTTTAGGGTTAGGGTTTGGGTAAAAATTTGGGATACTTTTAAGGTTAGGGTTAGGGTAAGGGTCAGTGTTAGGGTTAGGTTTAGGGTTAGGGTTCGGGGAAGGGTTAGGGTTAGGGGTTATGGTTAAGGATAGGGTTAGGGTAAAAATTTGGGATAGGTTTAGGGTTAGGTTTAGGGTAAGGGTCAGTGTTAAGGTTAGGGTTAGGGTTACGGTTAGGGTAAGTGTAAGCGTTAGGGTTAGGGTTAGGGTTGGGTGAAGGTTTGAGGTTAAGTTTAGGGTTAGGGTAAGGGTAAGGGTTAGGATTAGGGTCAGGGTTAGGGTTAGGTTTAAGGTTAGGGTTCGGGTAAGGGTAAGGGTTATGGTTAGGGTTAGGGTAAAGGTTAGGTTTAGGGTTAGGGTTAGGTTTAGGGTAAGGATAAGGGTTAGGGTTAGTGTTAGGGTTAGGTTCAGGGTTAGGTTAAGGTAAGTGTAAGGGTTAGGGTTAGGGTTAGGGTTAAGTTTATGGTTCTGGCTAGGGTTAGGTTAAGGGTAAGGGCTAGGGTTAGGGTTAGGGTTAGGGTTCAGGTTAGGGTTAGGTTTAGGCTAAGGGTTAGGGTTAGGTTTAGGGTAAGGTTTAGGGATAGGGTTAGGGTTAGAGGTAGGGTTAGGGTTATGGTAAGGGTAAGTGTTAGGGTTAGGATTAGGGTTAGTGTAAGGGTTAGGGTTAGGGGTTAGGGTTAGGCTTAGGCTAAGGGTAAGTTTTAGGGTTAGGGTTAGGATTAGGGTAAGGGTGAGGGTGTGGGTAAGGGTTAGGGTTAGGGTTACGTTAGGGTTAGGGTTAGGATTAGGGTAAGGGTGAGGGTGTGGGTAAGGGTTAGGGTTAGGGTTACGTTAGGGTTAGGGTTAGGGTTAGGGTTAGGGTAAGGGTAAGGGCTAGGGTTAGGGTTAGGGTTAGGGTTAGGTTTAGGGTAAGGGTAAGGCTTAGACGTAGGGTTAGGGTTAGGGTTAGGGTTAGGTTTAGGGTTAGGGTTAGGGTAACGGTAAGGGTTAGGGTTATGGTTAGGGTTAGGGTAAGGGTAAGGGTAAGGTTTAGGGTTAGGGTTAGTGTTAGGAAAAGGGTAAGGGTTAGGGTTCGTTTTACGGTAAGGATTAGGGTTAAGTTTAGGGTTAAAGTAAGGGTTAGGGTTAGGTTTAGCATTAAGGTTAGGGTTAGGATTAGGGTAAGGGTTAGGGTTAGGTTTAGGTTCAGGTTTAGGATTAGGGTAAGGGTAAAGGTTAGGGTTAGGGTTAAGGTTAGGGTTAGTATAAGGGGTAGGGTTAGGGTAAGGATTAGGTTTAGGTTTAGGGTTAGGATTAGGGTAAGGGTAAGGGTAAGGGTAAGGGTTAGGGTTAGGTTTAGGTTCAGGGTTAGGGTTAGGGTAAGGGTTAGGGTTAGGGTTAGTGTTAGGTTTAGGGTTAAGCTTAGGGTTAGGGTTAGGGTAAGGGTAAGGGTTAGTGTTAGGGTTAGGGTTACCAGTCAGGTTTAGGCTTAGAGTTAGGTTAGAGTAAGGGTAAGGTTTAGGGTTAGGGTTAGGGTTAGGGTTAGGGTTAGGTTTGGGGTTAGGGTTAGGGTTAGAGTAAGGGTTAGGGTTAGGGTAAGGGTAAGGGTTAGGTTTAGGGTTAGGGTTAAGGTTAGGGTTAGGGTTAGGCTAAGGGTAAGTGTTAGGGTTAGGGTTAGGGTTAGTGTAAGGGTTAGGGTTAGGCTTAGAGTTAGGGTTAAGTTTAGGTTTAGGGTTAGGGTTAGGGTTAGGGTTAGGTTTAGGGTTAGGGTTAGGGTAAGGTAAGGGTTAGGATTAGGGTTAGAGTTTAGGTTAGGGTAACGGTTAGTGTTAGGGTTAGGGTAAGGATAAGGGTAATGTTTAGGGTTAGGGTTAGAGTTAGGGTTAGGGAAAGGTTAAGGTTTAGGGTTAGGGTTAGGGTAAGGATTAGGGTTAGGGTTAGGGTTAGGGTTAGTGTTAGGGTTAGCATTAAGGTTAGGGTTAGTGTTAGGGTAATGGTAAGGGTTAGAGTTTGGGTTAGGGTTAGGGTTAGGATAATGTTTAGGGTTAGGGTTAGGGTTAGGTTCAGGTTTAGGGTTAGGTTTAAATTTAGGGTAAGGGTAAGGGTTAGGGTTATGGTAAGGTTTAGGGTTAGGTTTAGGGTTAGAATTAGGGTAAGAGTAAGGGTTAGGTTTAGGGTTAAGGTACGGGTAAGGTTTAGGGTTACGGTTAACGTTAGGGTTAGGGTTAGGCTAAGGGTAAGTGTTAGTGTTAGGGTAAGGATTAGGGTAAGGTTGAGGGTGTGGGTAAGGGTTAGGGTTAGGGTTAGGGTTAAGGTTAGCGTTAGGGTTAGGGTTAGTGTAAGGGTAAGGGTTAGAGGTAGGGTTAGGATTAGGGTTAGGTTTAGGGTTAGGGTTAGGGTAACGGTAAGGGTTAGGGTTCGGGTTAGGGTAAGGATTAGGGTTAAGTTTAGTGTTAAGGTAAGGGTTAGGGTTAGGGTTAGGGTAAGGGTAAGGTTTAGGGTTACGGTTAACGTTAGGGTTAGGGTTAGGCTAAGGGTAAGTGTTACGGTTAGGGTTAGGATTAGGGTAAGGGTGAGGGTGAGGGTAAGGGTTAGGGTTAGTGTTAGGGTTAGTGTTAGGGTTAAGGTTAGGGTTAGGGTTAGGGTTAGGGTTAGGGTAAGGGTAAGGGCTAGGGTTAGGGTTAGGTTTAGGGTTAGGTTTAGGGTAAGGGTAAGGGTTTGAGGTAGGGTTAGGGTTAGGTGTAGGGTTAGGGTTAGTGTAAAGGTTAGGGTTAGGGTTAGGGTTAGGGTTAGGGTAAGGTTAAGGGTAAGGTTTAGGGTTAGGGTTAGTGTTAGGAAAAGGGTAAGGGTTACGGTTCGGGTTAGGGTAAGGAGTAGGGTTAAGTTTAGGGTTAAGGTAATGGTTACGGTTAGGGTTAGGGTTAGCATTAAGGTTAGGGTTAGGGTTAGGGTAAGGTTTGCGGTTAGGGTTAGGGTAAGGGTAATGGTTAGGGTTAGGGTTAAGGTTAGGGTTAGGGTTAGGGTAAGGGTTAGGGTTAGGTTTAGGGTTAGGATTAGGGTAAGGGTAAGGGTAAGGGTTAGGTTTAGGTTCAGGGTTAGGTTTAGAGTAAGGCTAAAGTTTAGGGTTAGGGTTAAGGTTAGGGTTAGTATAAGGGTTAGGGTTAGGGTAAGGGTTAGGGTTAGGTTTAGGGTTAGGATTAGGGTAAGGGTAAGTGTAAGGGTAAGGGTTAGGGTTAAGTTTAGGTTCAGGGTTAGGGTTAGGGTAAGGGTTAGAGTTAGGGTTAGTGTTAGGTTTAGGGTTAAGCATAGGGTTAGGGTTAGGGTAAGGATAAGGGTTAGTGTTAGGGTTAGGGTTAGGAGTCAGGTTTAGGTTTAGGGTTAGGTTAGAGTAAGGGTAAGGTTTAGGGTTAGGGTTAGGGTTAGGGTTAGGTTTGGGATTAGGGTTAGGGTTAGAGTAAGGGTTAGGGTTAGGGTTAGGGTAAGGGTAAGGGTTACGGTTAGGGTTAGGGTTAAGGTTAGGGTTAGGGTTAGGGTTAGGCTAAGGATAATGGTTAGGGTTAGGGTTAGGATAAGGGTTAGGGTTAGGGTTAGGGTTAGGGTTTAGGGTTAGGGTTAGGTTTAGGCTAAGGGTTAGGGTTAGGGTTAGGGTTAGGGTAATGGTAATGGTTAGGGTTAGGCTTAGAGTTAGGGTTAAGTTTAGGGTTAGGGTTAGGGTTACGGTTAGGGTTAGGGTTAGGGTTAGGTTTAGGGTTAGGGTTAGGGTAAGGTAAGGGTTAGGATTAGGGTTAGAGTTAAGGTTAGGGTAATGGTTAGGCTTAGGGTTAGGGTAAGGGTAAGGGTAATGTTTAGGGTTATGGTTAGGGTTAGGGTTAGGGAAAGGTTAAGGATTAGGGTTAGGGTTCGGGTAAGGATTAGGGTTAGGGTTAGGGTTAGGGTTAGTGTTAGGGTTAGCATTAAGGTTAGGGTTAGGGTTAGGGCAATGGTAAGGGTTAGGGTTAGGTTTAGGGATAGGGTTAGGGTAATGGTTAGGGTTAGGGTTAGGGTTAGGTTCAGGCTTAGGGTTAGGGTTAAATTTAGGGTTAGGATAAGGGTTAGGGTTAGGGTAAGGTTTAGGGTTAGGTTTAGGGTTAGAATTAGAGTAAGAGTAAGGGTTAGGGTTAGGGTTAGGGTAAGGGTAAGGTTTAGGGTTACGGTTAACGTTAGGGTTAGGGTTAGGCTAAGGGTAAGTGTTAGGGTTAGGGTTAGGATTAGGGTAAGGGTGAGGGTGTGGGTAAGGGTTAGGGTTAGAGTTATGTTAGGGGTAGGGTTAGGGTTAGGGTTAGGGTAAGGGTAAGGGCTAGGGTTAGGGTTAGGGTTAGGGTTAGGTTTAGGGTAAGGGTAAGGGTTAGAGGTAGGGTTAGGGTTAGGGTTAGGGTTAGGGTAAGGGTAAGGGTTAGGGTTCGGTTTAGGGTAAGGATTAGGGTTAAGTTTAGGGTTAAGGTAAGGGTTAGGGTTAGGGTTAGCATTAAGGTTAGGGTTAGGGTTAGGGTAAGGGTTAGGGTTAGGGTTAGGGTAAGGGTAACTGTTAGGGTTAGGGTTAAGGTTAAGGTTAGGGTTAGGGTAAGGGTAAGGGTTAGGGTTAGGTTTAGGTTCAGGTTTAGGGTTAGGGTAAGGGTAAAGGTTAGGGTTAGGGTTAAGGTTAGGGTTAGTATAAGGGTTAGGGTTAGGGTAAGGATTAGGTTTAGGTTTAGGGTTAGGATTAGGGTAAGGGTAAGGGTAGGGTAAGGGTTAGCGTTAGGTTTAGGTTCAGGGTTAGGGTTAGGCTAAGGGTTAGGGTTAGGGTTAGTGTTAGGTTTAGGGTTAAGCTTAGGGTTAGGGTTAGGGTAAGGGTAAGGGTTAGTGTTAGGGTTAGGGTTACGAGTCAGGTTTAGGTTTAGGGTTAGGTTAGAGTAAGGGTAAGGTTTAGGGTTAGGGTTAGGGTTAGGGTTAGGTTTGGGGTTAGGGTTGGTTAGAGTAAGGGTTAGGGTTAGAGTTAGGGTAAGGGTAAGGGGTAGGTTTATGGTTAGGGTTAAGGTTAGGGTTAGGGTTAGGCTAAGGGTAAGGGTTAGGGTTAGGGTTAGGGTAAGGGTTAGGGTTAGGGTTAGTGTTAGGGTTAAGGTTAGTGTTAGGGTTAGGTTTAGGATAAGGGTTAGGGTTAGGGTTAGGGTAAGGGTTAGGGTTAGGGTAATGGTAATGGTTAGGGTTAGGTTTAGGTTTAGGGTTATGGTTAGGGTTAGGGTTAGGGTTAGGGTTAGGGTAAGGGTAAGGTTTAGGGTTAGGGTTTCAGTTAGGTTTAGGGTTAGGGTTAGGGTTAGGGTTAGAGTAATGGTTAGAGTAAGGGTTAGGGTTAGGGTTAGGGTATGGGTAAGGGCTAGGGTTAGGGTTAGGGTTAGGGTTAGGTTTAGGGTAAGGGTAAGGGTTAGAGGTAGGGTTAGGGTTAGGTTTAGGGTTAGTGTTAGGGTAAAGGTAAGGGTTAGGGTTAGGGTTAGGGATAGGGTAAGTTTAAGGTTTAGGGTTAGGGTTAGTGTTAGGAAAAGGGTTAGGGTTAGGGTTAGGTTTAGGTTCAGGGTTAAGGTTAGGGTAAGGGTTACGGTTCGGGTTAGGGTAAGAATTAGGGTTAAGTTTAGGGTTAAGGTAAGGGTTAGGTTTAGGGTTAGGGTTAGCATTAAGGTTAGGGTTAGGGTTAGGGTAAGGGTTGGGGTTAGGGTTAGGGTAAGAGTAATGGTTAGGGTTAGGGTTAAGGTTAGGGTTAGGGTTAGGGTAAGGGTTAGGGTTAGGTTTAGGGTTAGGATTAGGGTAAGGGTAAGGGTTAGGGTTAGGTTTAGGTTCAGGGTTAAGGTTAGGGTTAGGGTTAGGGTTAGGGTTAGGGTTAGGGTTACGATTAGGGTAAGGGTAAGGGTAAGGGTAAGGGTTAGGGTTAGGTTTAGGTTCAGGGTTAGGGTTAGGGTTAGGGTAAGGGTTAGAGTTAGGGTTAGTGTTAGGTTTAGGTTTAAGCTTAGGGTTAGGGTTAGGGTAAGGGTAAGGGTTAGTGTTAGGGTTAGGGTTTAGGTTTAGGGTTAGGTTAGAGTAAGGGTAAGGTTTAGGGTTCTGGTTAGGGTTAGGGTTAGGTTTGGGGTTAAGGTTAGGGTTAGAGTAAGGGATAGGGTTAGGGTTAGGGTAAGGGTAAGGGTTAGGGTTAGGGTTAGGGTTAAGGTTAGCGTTAGGGTTAGGGTTAGGCTAAGGGTAAGGTTTAGGGTTAGGGTTAGGGTTAGGGTAAGGGTTAAGGTGAGGGTTAGGGTTAAGGTTAGGGTTAGGGTTAGGGTTAGGGTTAGAGTTAAGGTTAGGGTTATGGTTAGGCTTAGGGTTAGGGTAAGGGTAAGGGTAATGTTTAGGGTTATGGTTAGGGTTAGGGTTAGGGAAAGGTTAAGGATTAGGGTTAGGGTTATTGTAAGGATTAGGGTTAGGTTTAGGGTTAGGATTAGTGTTAGGGTTAGCATTAAGGTTAGGGTTAGGGTTAGGGCAATGGTAAGGGTTAGGGTTAGGTTTAGGGTTAGGGTTAGGGTAATGGTTAGTGTTAGGGTTAGGGTTAGGTTCAGGGTTAGGGTTAGGGTTAAATTTAGGGTTAGGGTAAGGGTTAGGGTTAGGGTAAGGTTTAGGGTTAGGTTTAGGGTTAGAATTAGGGTAAGAGTAAGGGTTATCGTTAGGGTTAGGGTAAGGGTAAGGTTTAGGGTTACGGTTAACGTTAGGGTAAGGGCTAGGGTTAGGGTTAGGGTTAGGGTTAGGTTTAGGGTAAGGGTAAGGGTTAGAGGTAGGGTTAGGGTTAGGGTTAGGTTTAGGGTTTGGGTTAGGGTTAGAGTTAGGGCAAGGGTAAGGGTTAGGGTTAAGGTTAGGTTTGTGTTTGGTTTAGGGTTAGGGTAAGGATTAGGGCTAGGGTAAGGGTTAGGGTTAGGGTTAAGTTTAGGGTAAGGGATAGGTTTAGGGTTAGGGTAAGAGTTAGTGTTAGGGTTAGGGTTAGGGGTTAGTGTTAGGGTTAGGGTAAGGGTTACAGTTAGGTTTAAGGTAAGGGTTAGGGGTTGGGTTAGGTTTACTGTAAGGGTAAGGGTTAGAGTTAGGGTTAGGGTAAAGTTTAGGGTTAGGGTTAGGGTAGGGGTTAGGGTAAGGGTAAGAGATAGGTTTAGGGTTAGGGTTAGGGTTAGGTTTAGGGTAAGGGTAAGTGTTAGAGTTAGGGTTAGAGATTAGGGTAAGGGTTAGGGTTAGGGTTAGGGTAACGGTTAGCATTAGGGTTAGGGTTAAGGTAAGCGTTAGTGTTAGGGTTAGGCTAAGGGTTAGGGTTAGGGTTAAGGTAAGGTTTAGGGTTAGGCTTAGGGTTAGTGTTAGAAGTAGGGTTAGGGTTAGGGTAAGGGTAATGTTTACGGTTAGGGTTAGGTTTAGGGTTAGGGTTAAGGTTAGGGTTAGGGTTAGGTTAAGGCTAAGGGTTAGAGATAGGTTTAGTTTAAAGGTTAGGATTAGGGTTAGGGTAAGGGTAAGGGTTAGGGTTAGGGTTAGGTTTAGGGTTAGGGTTAGGATTAGGGGTTAGGGTTAGGGTTAGGTTTAGGGTAAGGGTTAGGGTTAGGGTTAGGGTTAGGGTAAAAGTTAGGGTTAGGGTTAGGGTTAGTGTTATCGTAAGGGTAAATGTTAGGGTTTGGGTTAGGGTTAGTATTAGGGTTAGGTTAAGGGTCAGCGTTAGATTTAGGGTTAGGGTTGGGTTTAGGGTTGGGGTTAACGTTAGGGTTAGGGTTAGGGTAAGTGTAAGGGTTAGGGTTAGGGTTAGGGTTAGGTTTAAGGTTATGGTTAGGGTAAGGTTAAGGGTTAGGGTTTGGGTTAGGGTTAGGTTTAGGGTTAGGGTTAGGATAAGGGTTAGGGTTATAGTTAGGGTTAGATTTAAGGTTAGGGTTAGGGTTAGGGTTAGGGTAAATGTAAGGGCTAGAGTTAGGATTATGGTTAGGTTAAGGGTAAGGGTTAGGGTAAGGGTTAGGGTTAGGTATAGGTTTAGGGTTAGGGTTAGGGTAAGGGTAAGGTTTAGGGTTAGGGTTTGGGATAAGGTTAAGGTTAGGGTTAGGTTTAGGCTTAAGGTAAGGGTAAGGTTTAGGGTTAGGGTTAGGGTTAGGGTTAGGGAAAGGGTAAGGATTAGGGTAAGGTTTAGGGTTAGTGAAGGGTTAGGGTTAGTGTTAGGGTTAGCATTAAGGTTATGGTTAGGGTTAGGGTAAGGGTAAGGGTTAGGGTTAGGGTTGAGGTTAGGGTAAGGGTTAGGGTTAGGGTTAGGGTATTGGTAAGGATTAGGTTAAGGGTTAGGGTTAGGGTTAGGTTTACTGTTAGGGTAAGGGTAAGCGTAAGGGTTAGGGTTAGGTTTAGGTTCAGGGTTAGGGTTAGGGTAAGGGTTAGGCTTAGGGTTAGTGTTAGGTTTAGGGTTAAGGTAAGGGTTAGAGTAAGGGTTATGGTTATGGTTAGGGTTAGGGTTAGATTTAGGGTAAAATTTAGGGTTAGGGTTAGGGTAAGTGTAAGGGTTATGGTTAGGGTGAGCGTTAGCATTAGGGTTAGGGTTAGGGGTTAGGGTAAGGGTAAGGGTTAGGTTTAGGGTAAGGCTAAGGTTAGAGTTAGGGTTAGGATAAGGTTTAGAATTAGGGTTAGGATTAGGTTTAGTGTTAGGGTTAGGGTAAGGCTAAGGGTTAGAGTTAGGGTTATGGGTTAGGGTTAGGGTTAGGGTTAGCATTAGGGTTAGAGTTAAGGTTAGCGTTAGTGTTAGGGTTAGGGTTAGTGTTAGGGTAAGGGTAAGGGTTAGGTTTAGGGTTACGGTTAGGTTTAATGTTAGGGTTAGGGTTAGATTAGGCTAAGGGTTAGGGTTAGGGTTAGGGTAAGGGTTAGGGTAAGGGTTATGGTTAGGGTTAGGGTTAGGGTAAGGGTTAGGGTTAGGGGTTAGGTTTAGGGTCAGGGTTAGGGTTAGGGTTAGGGTTAGGGTTAGGGTTAGGGTTAGGGTTAGGGTAAAAATTTGGGATACGGTTAGGGTTAGGGTTAGGGTAATGGTCAGTGTTAGGGTTAGGGTTAGGGTTAGGGTTCGGGGAAGGGTTAGGGTTAGGGGTTATGGTTAAGGTTAGGGTTAGGGTAAAAATTTGGGATAGGTTTAGGGTTAGGGTTAGGGTAAGGGTCAGTGTTAAGGTTAGGGTTAGGGTTAGGGTTAGGGTAAGTGTAAGCGTTAGGTTAGGGTTAGGGTTGGGTGTAGGTTTGAGGTTAAGTTTAGGGTTAGGGTAAGGGTAAGGGTTAGGATTAGGGTCAGGGTTAGGGTTAGGTTTAAGGTTAGGGTTCGGGTAAGGGTAAGGGTTATGGTTAGGGTTAGGGTAAAGGTTAGGTTTAGGGTTAGGGTTAGGTTTAGGGTAAGGTTAAGGGTTAAGGTTAGTGTTAGGGTTAGGTTCAGGTTTAGGTTAAGGTAAGTGTAAGGGTTAGGGTTAGGGTTAGGGTTAAGGTTATGGTTCTGGCTAGGGTTAGGTTAAGGGTAAGGGCTAGGGTTAGGGTTAGGGTTAGGGTTCAGGTTAGGGTTAGGTTTAGGCTAAGGGTTAGGGTTAGGTTTAGGGTAAGGTTTAGGGATAGGGTTAGGGTTAGAGGTAGGGTTAGGGTTATGGTAAGGGTAAGTGTTAGGGTTAGGGTTAGGGTTAGGGTAAGGGTTAGGGTTAGGGGTTAGGGTTAGGCTTAGGCTAATGGTAAGTGTTAGGGTTAGGGTTAGGATTAGGGTAAGGGTGAGGGTGTGGGTAAGGGTTAGGGTTAGGGTTACTTTAGGGTTAGGGTTAGGGTTAGGGTTAGGGTAAGGGTAAGGGCTAGGGTTAGGGTTAGGGTTAGGGTTAGGTTTAGGGTAAGGGTAAGGGTTAGAGGTAGGGTTAGGGTTAGGGTTAGGTTTAGGGTTAGGGTTAGGGTAACGGTAAGGGTTAGGGTTAGGGTTAGGGTTAGGGTAAGGGTAAGGGTAAGGTTTAGGGTTAGGGTTAGTGTTAGGAAAAGGGTAAGGGTTAGGGTTCGGTTTAGGGTAAGGATTAGGGTTAAGTTTAGGGTTAAAGTAAGGGTTAGGGTTAGGTTTAGCATTAAGGTTAGGGTTAGGATTAGGGTAAGGGTTAGGGTTAGGGTTAGGGTAAGGGTAACGGTTAGGGTTAGGGTTAAGGTTAGGGTTAGGGTTAGGGTAAGGGTAAGGGTTAGGTTTAGGTTTAGGTTCAGGGTTAGGGTTAGGGTAAGGGTAAAGTTTAGGGTTAGGGTTAAGGTTAGGGTTAGTATAAGGGGCAGGGTTAGGGTAAGGATTAGGTTTAGTTTTAGGGTTAGGATTAGGGTAAGGTTAAGGGTAAGGGTAAGGGTTAGGGTTAGGTTTAGGTTCAGGGTTAGGGTTAGGGTAAGGGTTAGGGTTAGGGTTAGTGTTAGGTTTAGGGTTAAGCTTAGGGTTAGGGTTAGGGTAAGGGTAAGGGTTAGTGTTAGGGTTAGGGTTACCAGTCAGGTTTAGGTTTAGAGTTCGGTTAGAGTAAGGGTAAGGTTTAGGGTTAGGGTTAAGGTTAGGGTTAGGGTTAGGTTTGGGGTTAGGGTTAGGGTTAGAGTAAGGGTTAGGGTTAGTTTAAGGGTAAGGGTTAGGTTTAGGGTTAGGGTTAAGGTTAGGGTTAGGGTTAGGCTAAGGGTAAGGGTTAGGGTTAGGGTTAGGGTTAGTGTAAGGGTTAGGGTTAGGCTTAGAGTTAGGGTTAAGTTTAGGTTTAGGGTTAGGGTTAGGGTTAGGGTTAGGTTTAGTGTTAGGGTTAGGGTAAGGTAAGGGTTAGGATTAGGGTTAGAGTTTAGGTTAGGGTAACGGTTAGTGTTAGGGTTAGGGTAAGGATAAGGGTAATGTTTAGGGTTAGGGTTAGGGTTAGGGTTAGGGTTAGGGGTTAGGGTTAGGGTTAGGGTTAGGGGTTAGGGTTAGGGTTAGGGTTAGGGTAAGTGTTAGGTTTAGGGTCAGGGTTAGGGTAAAGGTAAAGGTTAGGTTTAGGTTTAGGGTTGGGGTGAAGGTTAGTGTTAGGGTTGGGGTAAGTGTTAGG
>JANJXV010000156.1:415000-417500 GCA_024803745.1 Megascapheus bottae
GGTTAGGTTTAGGGGCAGGTGTAGAGGTAGAGGTAGGGTTAGGGTTAGGGTTAGCGGTAGGGGTAGGGGTAGGTGTAGGGGTAGGGTTAGGTTTAGGTTTTGGGCTATGGTTAAGGTTAGGGGTAGGGGTAGGGTGAGATTTAGGTTTAGGGTTAGGGGTAGGGTTATGGGTAGGTTTAGGGTTAGGGTTAGGGGAAGGGTTAGGTTTTAGGTTAGGGTTAGGGTTAGGGATAGGGTTAAGGTTAGGGTTAGGGTTAGGGTTAGTTGTTGGGTTAGGGGTAGGGTTGGGTTGACGGTTAGGGTTAGGTTTAGGGTTAGGGTTAGGGTTAGGGTTATGGTTAGGGGTATAGTTAGCGTTAGGTTTAGGCTTAGGGGTAGGGTTAGGGTTGGAGTTAGGGTTAGGTTTACGTGTACGGGTAGGTTAGGGTTAGGGTTGGGGTAGGGGTAGGGTTAGGGTTAGGGTTAGCGTTAGAGTTAGGGGTAGGGTTAGGGTTAGGGTTAGGGAAAGGGTTAGTGGCAGGGGTATTGTTAGGGTTAGGGGTAGGGGTAGGGGTAGGGGTAGGTTTAGGATTAGGGTTAGGGTTATTGTTAGGGCTAGGGCTAGGTTTAGGGTTAGGGGTAGGGTTTAGGGTTAGGGGTAGGGGTAGGTTTAGGGGTAGGGGTAGGTTTAGGGGTAGGGATTGGGGTAGGTGTAGGGGTAGGTGTAGGTTTAGGGTTAGGATTAAGGTTAGGGTTACGGTTAGGGGTAGAGTTAGGGTTAGGGTTAGCGCTAGTGCTAGGGTTACAGTTAGGGTTAGGGCTATGGATAGGGCTAGGGTTATGGTTAAGGTTAGGGTTAGGGCTAGGCCTAGTTTTAGGGTTAGGGTTAGGGATAGGTTTAGGGGTAGGGTTAGGGTTAGGGTTAGGGTTAGGGTTAGGGTTAGAGGTAGCGTTAGGGGTAGGGTTAGGGTTAGGTTTAGGGTTTGGGTTAGGGTTAGGGCTAGGGTTAGGTTTAGGGTTAGGTGTAGCATTAGGGGCAGAGTTAGGTTTAGGTGTAGGGTTAGGGTTAGAGTTAGGGTTAGGGTTACGGTTAGCGGTAGGGTTAGGGTTAGGCTTAGGTTTAGGGGTAGGGTTAGGGTTAGGGGTAGGGTTAGTTTTAGAGTTAATGGTAGGGTTAGGGTTAGGGTTTGGGTTAGAGTTAGGGGTAGGCTTAGGTTTAGGGTTAGGTTTAGGGATAGGGGTAGGGTTAGGGTTAGGGTTAGGGTTAGGGTTACGGTTAGGAGTAGGGTTAGGTGTAGTGTTAGGGTTACGGTTACGGGTAGGTTTAGGGTTAGTGTTAGGGTTGGGGTAGCTTTAGGTGTAGGGTTCGGGACAGGGGTAGGGGTAGGGTTGGGGTTAGGGTTAGGGTTAGGGTTAGGGTTAGTTTTAGGGGTAGGTGAAGGGGTAGGGGTGGGTGTAGGATTAGGGTTAGGGTTAGGGTTTTGGTTAGCGGCAGGTGTTGGGGCAGATGCAGGGTTAGGGTTAGGGGTAGGGGTAGGCGTAGTGGTAGGGTTAGGGCTAGGGTTAGGGTTAGGGTTTGGGCTAGGGCTAGGATTAGGGTTAGGGTTAGAGTTAGGACTAGGGCTAGGGTTAGGGTTAGGGTTAGGGTTAGGGCAAGGGTTAGGGGTAGGGGTAGGGTTAGGGTTAGGGTTAGACATAGGGGTAGGGGTAGGTTTAGGCGTAGGGGTAGGGTTAGGGTTAGGGTTAGGGGTAGGGTTACAGGTAGGGGTAGGGGTAGGTTTAGATTTAGGGTTAGGGTTAGTGGTAGGGTTAGGGGTAGTTTAGGTTTAGGGTTAGGGGTAATGTTAGGGTTATGGTTAGAGTTAGGGTTAGGGGTAGGGTTAAGGTTAGGGTTAGGGTTAGGGTTAGGGTTAGGGATAGGGTTAGGGGAAGGGGTGTGGTTAGGGTTAAGGTTAGGTTTAGGGTTAGGGTTAGCGTTAGTTGTAGGATTAGGGTTAGGGTTAGGGTTAAGGTTAGGGGTATATTTAGGGTTAGGGTTAGGGGTAGGGTTAAGGCTAGGGTTAGGGTTAGGGTTAGGGTTAGGGCTACGGTTAGGTTTAGAGTTAGGGTTACCTTCAGGGGTAGGGGTAGGGTTAGGTTTAGGGATAGGGTTACGGTTAGGGGTATTGTTAGGGTTAGGGTTATTGATAGGGGTAGGGTTAGGATTAGAGTTAGGGTTAGGGTTACGGTTAGGGGTAGGGTTAGGGGTAGGGTTAGGGTTAGGTTTAGGGGTAGGTGTAGGGGTAGGGGTGGGTGTAGGGTTAGGGTTAGGGTTAGGGTTAGCGGCAGGTGTAGGGGTAGAGGCAGGGTTAGGAGTAGGGTTAGGAGTAGGGGTAGTGGTAGGGGTATCGGTAGGGTTAGGGTTAGGTTTAGGGCTAGGGTTAGGGTTAGCGTTAGGGCTAGGGCTAGGATTAGGGTTAGGGTTAGAGTTAGGACTAGGGCTAGGGTTAGGATTACGGTTAGGGTTAGGGCTAGGGCTAGG
>JANJXV010000156.1:427500-432500 GCA_024803745.1 Megascapheus bottae
TGTAATGTTTAGGGTTAGGGTAAGGATTAGTGTTAGGTTTAGGGTTAGGGTAAGGGTTAGGGTTAGGGTTAGGGTGAGCGTTAGGGTTAGGGTTAGGTTTAGGGGTTAGGGTTAGTGTTAGTGTTAGGGTAAGTGTTTGGGTTAGGGTTAGGGTAAGGGTTAGGTTTAGGGTTAGGGTTAGGTTAAGGCTAAGGGTTAGAGTTAGGGTTACGGTAAGGTTTAGTGTTAGGTTTAGGGTAAAGCTAAGGGTTAGAGTTAGGGTTAGAGGTTAGGGTAAGGGTTAGGATTAGGGTTAGGGTAAGGGTAAGGGTTAGGTTTAGGGTTAGGGTTAGGGTAAGGGCAACGGTTAGCATTAGGGTTAAGGTTAAGGTTAGCGTTAGTGATAGGGTTAGGCTGAGGGTTAGGGTTTGGGTTAAGGTAAGGGTTAGGGTTTTTCTTAGGGTTAGGGTTAGGGTAAGGGTAGGGTTAGGGGTTAGGTTTAGTGTTAGGGTTAGGGTAAGGGTTAGGGTTAGGGTTAGGGTTAGGGTTAAGTTTAGGGTTAGGGTGAGGGTTAGGTTTAGGTTTAAGGTTAGGGTTAGGGTTACAGTTAGGGTTAGAGCTGTGGCTATGGCTAGGGTTAGGGTTAAGTTTAGGGTTAGGGCTAGGTCTAGGTTTAGGGTTAGGTTTAGGGTTAGGGTTAGGGGTAGTTGTAGGGGTAGGCTTAGGTTTACGGTTAGGTTTAGGGGTAGGGGTAGGGGTAGGGGTAGGGTTAGGGCTAGGTGTAGGGGTAGCGGTAGGTGTAGGGTTAGGGTTAGGATTAGGGTTAGGTGTAGGGGTAGGGTTAGCGTTAGGGTTAGGGTTAGGGTTAGTGGTAGGTGTAGGGTTAGGGTTAGGGTTACGTTTAGGGGTAGGGTTAGGGTTTGGAGTAGGGTTAGGGTTAGGGTTATGGTTAGGGTTAGGGTTGGTGTTAGGGCTAGGGTTAGGTTTAGGGTTAGGGTTAGGGTTAGGTTTAGGGTAAGGGTGACGGTTAGGTTTAGGATTAGGGGTAGGTGTAGGGTTAGGGTTAGGGTGAGCGGTACGGGTAGGGGTAGGGGTAGGGGTAGGGTTAGGGTTAGGGTTAGGGTTTGGGCTAGCGCTAGGGTTTGGGTTAGGTTTAGGACTAGGGCTTGGGTTAGTGTTAGGGGTTCAGTTAGGGTTAGGGGATGGGTTAGGTGTAGGGGTAGGTTTAGAGCTAGCACTAGGGTTAGTGTTAGGTTAAGGGCTAGGGCTTGTGTTAGGGTCAGGGGTACAGTTAGGGTTAGGGTTAGGGTTAGGTTTAGGGGTACTGTTAGGGATAGGTTTACGGGTAGGGGTAGGGGTAGGTTTAGGGGTAGGGGTAGGTTTAGGATTAGGGTTAGGATTAGGGTTAGGGTTAGGGGTAGGTGTAGGGGTAGGGTTAGGGGTAGGGGTAGGGTTAGGGTAAGGGTTAGGTTTAGGGTTAGGGGTAAGGTATGGGTTAGGGTTTGGTGTAGGGTTAGGGGTAGGGTTAGGGGTAGGGTTAGGGTTAGGGTTAGGATTAGGGGAAGGGATAGGGGTAGGGTTAGGGGTAGGGTTAGGGGTAGGGTTAGTGTTACGTGTAGGGTTAAGGCTAGAGCTACGGTTAGGGTTAGGGTTTGGGCTACGGTTAGGTTTAGGGTTAGGGTTACCTTTAGGGATAGGGGTAGGTTTAGGTTTATGGTTAGGATTACGGTTAGGGGTATTGTTAGGGTTAGATGTATTGATAGGGGTAGGGTTAGGATTAGAGTTAGGGTTAGGGTTACGGTTAGGGGTAGGGTTAGGGTTAGGTTTAGGGTTAGGGGTAGGGTTAGGGTTAGGGTTAGGGTTAGCGTTAGGGGTATGGTTAGGGTTAGGTTTAGGGGTAGGTGAATGGGTAGGGGTGGGTGTAGGGTTAGGGTTAGGGTTAGGGTTATGGTTAGCGGCAGGTGTAGGGGCAGATGCAGGGTTAGGGTTAGGGTTAGGGGTAGGCGTAGTGGTAGGGGTAGGGGTAGGGTTAGGGGTAGGGTTAGGGCTAGGGTTAGGGTTAGGGTTAGGGCTAGGGCTAGGATTAGGGTTAGGGTTAGAGTTAGGACTAGGGCTAGGATTAGGGTTAGGGTTAGGGTTAGGGCTAGGGCAAGGGTTAGGGGTAGGGGTAGGGGTAGGGGTAGGGTTAGACATAGGGGTAGGGTTAGTGTTAGGGGTAGGGGTAGGGTTAGGGTTAGGGTTAGGGTTAGAGTTAGGTGTAGGGTTAGGGTTAGGGTTAGGGTAAGGGTTATTGGCAGGGGTATTGTTAGGGTTAGGGTTAGGGGTAGGGGTAAGGGTATGTTTAGGATTAGGGTTAGGATTAGTGTTAGGGTTAGTGTTAGGGTTAGGGTTATTGTTAGGGCTAGGACTAGGGTTAGGGTTAGGGGTAGGGGTAGGGTTTAGGGTTAGGGGTACGGGTAGGATTGGGGGTAGCGGTAGGGGTAGGGGTAGGGATAGGGGTAGGGTAGGGGTAGGGGTAGGGTTAGGGTTAGGCTTAGGTTTAGGGCTAGTGCTAGGGTTACAGTAAGGGTTAGGGCTATGGCTAGGGCTAGGGTTAGGGTTAAGGTTAGGGTTAGGGCTAGGGCTAGGTTTAGGGTTAGGGTTAGTGATAGGGTTAGGGGTACGGTTAGGGTTAGGGTAAGGGTTTGGGTTAGGGTTAGGGCTAGGGGTCGGGTTGGGGTTAGGGGTAGCGTTAGGGGAATGGTTAGGTTTAGGGGTAGGGTTAGGGTTAGAGTTAGGGTTAGGGTTACGGTTAGGGGTAGGGTTAGGGTTATGGTTAGGTTTAGGGGTATGGTTAGGTTTAGGGTTAGGTTTAGAGTTAAGGGTAGAGTTAGGGTTAGGTTTAGGGTTACAGTTAGGGGTAGGGTTAGGGTTAGGGTTAGGGATAGGTGTAGGGTTAGGTTTACGGTTAGGTTTGGGGTAAGCATTAGGATTAGCGTTAGGGGTAGGGTTAGGGTTAGGTTTAGGGTTACGGTTTGGAGTAGGGTTAGATTTAGGGTTAGGGTTATGGTTACGGGTAGGTTTAGGGTTAGGGTTAGGGTTAGGGGTAGCTTTAGGTGTAGGTTTAGGGTTAGGGTTAGGGGTAGGGTTGGGGTTAGGGTGACAGTTAGGTTTAGGATTAGGCGTAGGGGTAGGGTTAGGGTTAGAGTTAGCGGTAGGGGTAGGGGTAGGGGTAGGGATAGTGTTAGGGGTAGGGTTAGGGTTAGCGGTAGGGTTAGGGTTAGGGTTAGGGTTATGGCTAGGGCTAGGGTTAGGTTTAGGGTTAGGGTTAGGGTTAGGGTTAGGGTTATGGTTAGCGGCAGGTGTAGGGGCAGATGCAGGGTTAGGGTTAGGGTTAGGGGTAGGCGTAGTGGTAGGGGTAGGGGTAGGGTTAGGGGTAGGGTTAGGGCTAGGGTTAGGGTTAGGGTTAGGGCTAGGGCTAGGATTAGGGTTAGGGTTAGAGTTAGGACTAGGGCTAGGATTAGGGTTAGGGTTAGGGTTAGGGCTAGGGCAAGGGTTAGGGGTAGGGGTAGGGGTAGGGGTAGGGTTAGACATAGGGGTAGGGTTAGTGTTAGGGGTAGGGGTAGGGTTAGGGTTAGGGTTAGGGTTAGGGTTAGAGTTAGGTGTAGGGTTAGGGTTAGGGTTAGGGTAAGGGTTATTGGCAGGGGTATTGTTAGGGTTAGGGTTAGGGGTAGGGGTAAGGGTATGTTTAGGATTAGGGTTAGGATTAGTGTTAGGGTTAGTGTTAGGGTTAGGGTTATTGTTAGGGCTAGGACTAGGGTTAGGGTTAGGGGTAGGGGTAGGGTTTAGGGTTAGGGGTACGGGTAGGATTAGGGGTAGCGGTAGGGGTAGGGGTAGGGATAGGGGTAGGGTAGGGGTAGGGGTAGGGTTAGGGCTAGGCTTAGGTTTAGGGCTAGTGCTAGGGTTACAGTAAGGGTTAGGGCTATGGCTAGGGCTAGGGTTAGGGTTAAGGTTAGGGTTAGGGCTAGGGCTAGGTTTAGGGTTAGGGTTAGTGATAGGGTTAGGGGTACGGTTAGGGTTAGGGTAAGGGTTTGGGTTAGGGTTAGGGCTAGGGGTCGGGTTGGGGTTAGGGGTAGCGTTAGGGGAATGGTTAGGTTTAGGGGTAGGGTTAGGGTTAGAGTTAGGGTTACGGTTAGGGGTAGGGTTAGGGTTATGTTTAGGTTTAGGGGTATGGTTAGGTTTAGGGTTAGGTTTAGAGTTAAGGGTAGAGTTAGGGTTAGGTTTAGGGTTACAGTTAGGGGTAGGGTTAGGGTTAGGGTTAGGGATAGGTGTAGGGTTAGGTTTACGGTTAGGTTTGGGGTAAGCATTAGGATTAGCGTTAGGGGTAGGGTTAGGGTTAGGTTTAGGGTTACGGTTTGGAGTAGGGTTAGATTTAGGGTTAGGGTTATGGTTACGGGTAGGTTTAGGGTTAGGGTTAGGGTTAGGGGTAGCTTTAGGTGTAGGTTTAGGGTTAGGGTTAGGGGTAGGGTTGGGGTTAGGGTGACAGTTAGGTTTAGGATTAGGCGTAGGGGTAGGGTTAGGGTTAGAGTTAGCGGTAGGGGTAGGGGTAGGGGTAGGGGTAGGGATAGTGTTAGGGGTAGGGTTAGGGTTAGCGGTAGGGTTAGGGTTAGGGTTAGGGTTATGGCTAGGGCTAGGGTTAGGTTTAGGGTTAGGGTTAGGGGTAGAGTTAGGGTTAGGGTTAGGATTAGGGTTAGGATTAGGGGTAGGGTTAGGGTTAGGGTTAGTGTTAGGGTTAGTGTTATGGGTAGGGTTAGAGTTAGGGTTAGGTTTATTGTTAGGGTTAGGGTTAGTTGCAGGGGTATTGTTAGGGTTAGGGTAGGGGTAGGGGTAGGTTTAAGATTAGGGACAGGATTAGGTTTATTGTTAGGGCTAGGGCTAAGGTTATGGTTAGGGTTAGGGGTAGGGCTAGGGTTAGGGTTACGTTATGGTTATTGTTAGGGGTAGTGTTTGGGGTAGGTTTAGGGTTAGAGTTAGGGGTAGGG
>JANJXV010000156.1:435000-440000 GCA_024803745.1 Megascapheus bottae
AGGGGTAGGGTTAGGGGTAGGGGTAGGTGTAGGGGTAGGGGTAGGTTTAGAATTAGGGTTAGGATTAGGGTTAGGGGTAGGGTTAGGGTTAGGGGTAGAGTTAGGGGTAGGGTTAGGTGTAGGGGTAGGGTTAGGGTTAGGGTTAGGTTTAGGGTTGGGGTTGGGGTTAGGGTTAGGGGTAGTGTTAGGGTTAGGTTTAGAGTTAAGGCTAGGGCTAGGGTTAGGGTTAGGGTTAGGCTTAGAGTTACCGTTAAGGGGTAGGGGTAGGGTTAGTGTTAGGGCTAGGGTTACGGTTAGGGGTATTGTTAGGTTTAGGGTTATTGTTAGAGGTAGGGTTAGGATTAGAGTTAGGGTTAGGGTTACGGTTAAGGGTAGGGTTAGGGTTAGGATTAGGGTTAGGGGTAGGGTTAGGGTTCGGGTTAGGGTTAGGGTAAGCGTAAGGGGTAGGTTTAGGGGTAGGTGTAGGGGTAGCGGTGGGTGTGGGTTAGGGTTAGGGGTAGGGTTAGGTTTAGGGGCAGGTGTAGAGGTAGAGGTAGGGTTAGGGTTAGGGTTAGCGGTAGGGGTAGGGGTAGGTGTAGGGGTAGGGTTAGGTTTAGGTTTTGGGCTATGGTTAAGGTTAGGGGTAGGGGTAGGGTGAGATTTAGGTTTAGGGTTAGGGGTAGGGTTATGGGTAGGTTTAGGGTTAGGGTTAGGGGAAGGGTTAGGTTTTAGGTTAGGGTTAGGGTTAGGGATAGGGTTAAGGTTAGGGTTAGGGTTAGGGTTAGTTGTTGGGTTAGGGGTAGGGTTGGGTTGACGGTTAGGGTTAGGTTTAGGGTTAGGGTTAGGGTTAGGGTTATGGTTAGGGGTATAGTTAGCGTTAGGTTTAGGCTTAGGGGTAGGGTTAGGGTTGGAGTTAGGGTTAGGTTTACGTGTACGGGTAGGTTAGGGTTAGGGTTGGGGTAGGGGTAGGGTTAGGGTTAGGGTTAGGGTTAGAGTTAGGGGTAGGGTTAGGGTTAGGGTTAGGGAAAGGGTTAGTGGCAGGGGTATTGTTAGGGTTAGGGGTAGGGGTAGGGGTAGGGGTAGGTTTAGGATTAGGGTTAGGGTTATTGTTAGGGCTAGGGCTAGGTTTAGGGTTAGGGGTAGGGTTTAGGGTTAGGGGTAGGGGTAGGTTTAGGGGTAGGGGTAGGTTTAGGGGTAGGGATTGGGGTAGGTGTAGGGGTAGGTGTAGGTTTAGGGTTAGGATTAAGGTTAGGGTTAGGGTTAGGGGTAGAGTTAGGGTTAGGGTTAGCGCTAGTGCTAGGGTTACAGTTAGGGTTAGGGCTATGGATAGGGCTAGGGTTATGGTTAAGGTTAGGGTTAGGGCTAGGCCTAGTTTTAGGGTTAGGGTTAGGGATAGGTTTAGGGGTAGGGTTAGGGTTAGGGTTAGGGTTAGGGTTAGGGTTAGAGGTAGCGTTAGGGGTAGGGTTAGGGTTAGGTTTAGGGTTTGGGTTAGGGTTAGGGCTAGGGTTAGGTTTAGGGTTAGGTGTAGCATTAGGGGCAGAGTTAGGTTTAGGTGTAGGGTTAGGGTTAGAGTTAGGGTTAGGGTTACGGTTAGCGGTAGGGTTAGGGTTAGGCTTAGGTTTAGGGGTAGGGTTAGGGTTAGGGGTAGGGTTAGTTTTAGAGTTAATGGTAGGGTTAGGGTTAGGGTTTGGGTTAGAGTTAGGGGTAGGCTTAGGTTTAGGGTTAGGTTTAGGGATAGGGGTAGGGTTAGGGTTAGGGTTAGGGTTAGGGTTACGGTTAGGAGTAGGGTTAGGTGTAGTGTTAGGGTTACGGTTACGGGTAGGTTTAGGGTTAGTGTTAGGGTTGGGGTAGCTTTAGGTGTAGGGTTCGGGACAGGGGTAGGGGTAGGGTTGGGGTTAGGGTTAGGGTTAGGGTTAGGGTTAGTTTTAGGGGTAGGTGAAGGGGTAGGGGTGGGTGTAGGATTAGGGTTAGGGTTAGGGTTTTGGTTAGCGGCAGGTGTTGGGGCAGATGCAGGGTTAGGGTTAGGGGTAGGGGTAGGCGTAGTGGTAGGGTTAGGGCTAGGGTTAGGGTTAGGGTTTGGGCTAGGGCTAGGATTAGGGTTAGGGTTAGAGTTAGGACTAGGGCTAGGGTTAGGGTTAGGGTTAGGGTTAGGGCAAGGGTTAGGGGTAGGGGTAGGGTTAGGGTTAGGGTTAGACATAGGGGTAGGGGTAGGTTTAGGCGTAGGGGTAGGGTTAGGGTTAGGGTTAGGGGTAGGGTTACAGGTAGGGGTAGGGGTAGGTTTAGATTTAGGGTTAGGGTTAGTGGTAGGGTTAGGGGTAGTTTAGGTTTAGGGTTAGGGGTAATGTTAGGGTTATGGTTAGAGTTAGTGTTAGGGGTAGGGTTAAGGTTAGGGTTAGGGTTAGGGTTAGGGTTAGGGATAGGGTTAGGGGAAGGGGTGTGGTTAGGGTTAAGGTTAGGTTTAGGGTTAGGGTTAGCGTTAGTTGTAGGATTAGGGTTAGGGTTAGGGTTAAGGTTAGGGGTATATTTAGGGTTAGGGTTAGGGGTAGGGTTAAGGCTAGGGTTAGGGTTAGGGTTAGGGTTAGGGCTACGGTTAGGTTTAGAGTTAGGGTTACCTTCAGGGGTAGGGGTAGGGTTAGGTTTAGGGATAGGGTTACGGTTAGGGGTATTGTTAGGGTTAGGGTTATTGATAGGGGTAGGGTTAGGATTAGAGTTAGGGTTAGGGTTACGGTTAGGGGTAGGGTTAGGGGTAGGGTTAGGGTTAGGTTTAGGGGTAGGTGTAGGGGTAGGGGTGGGTGTAGGGTTAGGGTTAGGGTTAGGGTTAGCGGCAGGTGTAGGGGTAGAGGCAGGGTTAGGAGTAGGGTTAGGAGTAGGGGTAGTGGTAGGGGTATCGGTAGGGTTAGGGTTAGGTTTAGGGCTAGGGTTAGGGTTAGCGTTAGGGCTAGGGCTAGGATTAGGGTTAGGGTTAGAGTTAGGACTAGGGCTAGGGTTAGGATTACGGTTAGGGTTAGGGCTAGGGCTAGGGTTAGGGTTAGGGTTAGTGGTAGGGTTAGGGGTAGGGGTAGAGGTAAGGGTAGGGTTAGGCGTAGGGGTAGGGTTAGGGTTAGAGTTAGGCGTATGGGTAGGGGTAGGGGTAGGTTTAGATTTAGGGTTAGGGTCAGGGGTAGGGTTAGGGGTAGGTTTAGGTTTAGGTTTAGGGGTAGTGTTAGGGTTAGGGTTAGGGTTAGGGTTAGGGGTAGGGATAAGGTTAGGGTTAGGGTTAAAGGGTTGGGTTAGGTTTAGGGATAGGGTTAGGGGTAGGGGTCGGGATAGGGTTAGGGTTAGGTTTAGGGTAAGGGTTAGCGTTAGTTGTAGGATTAGGGTTAGGTTTAGAGTTACGGTTAGGGGTATAGTTAGGTTTAGGGTTAGGGGTAGGGGTAGAGTTACGGTTAGAGTTAGGGTTAGTGTTACGTATAATGGTAGGGTTAGGGTTAGGGTTAGGGTTAGAGTTAGGGTTAGAGTTAGGGTTAGGTTAGGGTTAGTGGCAGGGGTATTGTTGGGGTTAGGGGTAGGGGTAGGGGTATAGGTAGGGGTAGGTTTAGGATTAGGGTTAGGATTAGGGTGAGGGTTAGGGTTAGGGTTAGGGTTATTGTTAGGGTTAGGGGTAGGGTTAGGGTTAGGGATAGAGTTAGGGGAAGGGTTAGGTATAGGGTTAGGGTTAGGGTTAGAGTTATGGTTAGGGTTACGTTTAGGGTTAGTGTTAGGGATAGGGTTAGGGTTAGGGGTAGGGTTAGGGTTAGGGTTAGGGAAAGAATTAGTGGTAGTGGTAGGGATAGGGTGAGGGGTAGGTGTAGGTGTAGGTGTTGGGGTAGGTTTAGAATCAGGGTTAGGATTAGGGTTAGGGGTAGGGTTAGGGGTAGGGGTAAGGTTAGGGTTAGGGTTAGGGTTAGGGTTGGGGTTTGGGTTAGGGTTAGGGGTAGTGTTAGGGTTAGGTTTAGGGTAAGGCTAGGGCTAGGGTTAGGGTTAGGGTTAGGGTTAGAGTTACCATTAAGGGGTAGGGGTAGGGTTAGGGTTAGGGTTACGGTTAGGGGTATTGTTAGGGTTAGGGTTATTGTTAGAGGTAGGGTTAGGATTAGAGTTAGGGTTAGGGTTACGGTTAAGGGTAGGGTTAGGGTTAGGATTAGGGTTAGGGGTAGGGTTAGGGTTCGGGTTAGGGTTAGGGTAAGCGTAAGGGTTAGGTTTAGGGTTAGGTTTAGGGGTAGGTGTAGAGGTAGCGGTGGGTGTGGGTTAGGGTTAGGGGTAGGGTTAGGGTTAGGGGCAGGTGTAGAGGTAGAGGTAGGGTTAGGGTTAGGGTTAGCGGTAGGGGTAGGTGTAGGGGTAGGGTTAGGGTTAGGGTTTGGGCTATGGTTAAGGTTAGGGGTAGGGGTAGGGGTAGGGTGAGATTTAGGTTTAGGGTTAGGGGTAGGGTTAGGGGTAGCTTTAGGGTTAGGGTTATTGGTAGGGTTAGGGTTAGGGTTAGGGTTAGGGATAGGGTTAAGGTTAGGGTTAGGGTTAGGGATAGTTGTTGGGTTAGGGTTAGGGATAGGGGTAGGGGTAGGGTTGGGATGACGGTTAGGGTTAGGTTTAGGGTTAGGGTAAGCGTTAGGTGTAGGTTTAGGGTTAGGGTTAGGGTTACGGTTAGGGGTATAGTTAGCGTTAGGGTTAGGCTTAGGGGTAGGGTTAGGGTTAGAGATAGGGTTAGGTTTACGTGTAGGGGTAGGTTAGGGTTAGGGTTGGGGTAGGGGTAGGGTTAGGGTTAGGGTTAGGGTTAGAGTTAGGACTAGGGCTAGGGTTAGGATTACGGTTAGGGTTAGGGCTAGGGCTAGGGTTAGGGTTAGGGTTAGTGGTAGGGTTAGGGGTAGGGGTAGAGATAAGGGTAGGGGTAGGCGTAGGGGTAGGGTTAGGGTTAGAGTTAGGGGTATGGGTAGGGGTAGGGGTAGGTTTAGATTTAGGGTTAGGGTCAGGGGTAGGGTTAGGGGTAGGTTTAGGTTTAGGTTTAGGGGTAG
>JANJXV010000156.1:445000-465000 GCA_024803745.1 Megascapheus bottae
GGTTAGGGTTAGGGGTAGGGGTAGGTTTAGGGGTAGGGTTAGCGGTAGGGATTGTGGTAGGTAGGGATAGGTGTATGTTTAGGGTTAGGATGAGGTTTATTGTTAGGGTTAGGGGTAGAGTTAGGCTTAGGGTTAGGCTTAGGATTAGTGCTAGTGCTAGGGTTACAGTTAGGGTTAGGGCTATGGCTTGGGCTAGGGTTATGGTTAAGGTTATGTTTAGGGCTAGGGCTAGGTTTAGGGTTAGGGTTAGGGATATGTTTAGGGTAGTGTTAGGGTTAGGGTTAGGGTTAGGGCTAGGGGTAGGTTTAGGGTTAGGGGTAGCGTTAGGGGAAGAGTTAGGTTTAGGTGTAGGGTTAGGGTTACAGTTAGGGTTAGGGTTACGGTTAGGGGTAGGGTTAGGGTTAGGCTTAGGTTTAGGGGTAGGGTTAGGGTTAGGGTTAGGTTTAGAGTTAAGGGTAGGGTTAGGGTTAGGGTTTGGGGTAGAGTTAGGGGTAGGCTTAGGGTTAGGGTTAGGGTTAGGGATAGGGGTAGGGTTAGGGTTAGGGTTAGGGTTAGGGTTACAGTTAGGAGCAGGGTTAGGTTTAGGGTTAGGGTTACGGTTAAGGGTAGGTTTGGTGTTAGTGTTAGGGTTACGGGTAGCTTTAGGTGTAGGGTTCGGGTTAGGGGTAGGGGTAGGGTTGGGGTTAGGGTGACGGTTAGGTTTAGGATTAGGTGTAGGAGTAGGGTTAGGGTTAGGGTTAGCGGTAGGGGTAGGGGTAGGGGTAGGGTTGGGTTAGGTTTAGGGTTAGGGCTAGCGCTAGGGTTATGGTTAGGTTTAGGACTAGGGCTTGGGCTAGGGTGAGGGGTAGACTTAGGGTTAGGGTTGGGTTAGAGATAGTGTTAGGGGTAGGCTTAGGGTTAGCGATAGGGTTATGGTTAGGGTTAGGGTTAGGGATAGGTTAGGGTTAGGGTTAAGGTTAGGGTTAGGGTTAGGGTTAGGATTAGGGTTAGGGTTAGGGGTAGGGTTAGTGTTAGGGCTAGGGCTAGGGTTAGGGTTAGGGTTAGGGGTAGGTTTAGGGTTAGGGGTAGGGGTAGGTTTAGGGGTAGGGGTAGGGGTAGGGTTAGGGTTAGGGCTAGGGCTAGGGCTAGGGTTAGGGTTAGGGTTAGGGTTAGGGGTAGGGTTAGGGTTAGGGTTAGGGGTAGGGGTAGGGTTAGGGGTAGGGGTAGGGGTTGGGTTAGGGTTAGGGGTCGGGGTAGGGTTAGGGTTAGAGTTAGGGCTAGGGCTAGGGTTAGGGTCAGGGTTAGGGTTTTTGTTAGGGTTAGGGGTATGGTTAGGGGTAGGGGTATGGTTAGGGGTAGGGGTAGGGTTAGGGTTAGGGTTAGGGCTAGGGCTAGGGCTAGGGTTAGGGTTAGGGGTAGGGTTAGGGGTAGGGTTAGGTTTAGGGTTAGGGGTAGGGGTAGGGTTAGGGGTAGGGGTAGGGGTAGGGGTAGGGTTAGGGGTTGGGCTAGGGCTAGGGTTAGGGTTAGGGCTAGGGTTAGGTTTAGGTTTAGTGCTAGGCTAGGTTAGGGTTAGGTTTAGGGTTAGGGTTAGGATTAGGGTTAGGGTTTTAGGGTTAGGGTTCGCGTTACGATTAGGGGTAGGGATAGGGGTAGGGTTAGCGTTAGGAGTAGCGTTAGGGTTAGGTGTAGGCGTAGGAGTAGGGGTACGTATAGGGTTAGGGTTACGATTAGCCTTATACTTAGGGTTAGGGGTAGAGTTAGGGTTAGGCTTAGGCTTAGGGTTAGGGCTAGGGCTAGGGTTACAGGTAGGGTTAGAGCTATGTCTATGTCTAAGGTTAGAGTTAAATTTAGGGTTAGGGCTAGGGCTAGGTTTAGGGTTAGGGTTATGGTTAGGGTTAGGGTTAGGTTTATGGGTAGGTGTAGGGGTAGGGGTAGATTTAGGGTTAGGTTTAGGAGTAGGTGTAGGGGTAGGGGTAGGGTTAGGGCTAGGAGTAGGGGTAGCGGTAGGTGTAGGGTTAGGGTTAGGGGTAGGGGTAGGGTTAGGGTTAGGGTTAGGGCTAGGGTTAGGGGTAGGTGTAGGGTTAGGATTAGGGTTAGGTTTAGAGGTAGTGTTAGGGTTTGAAGAGGGGTTAGGGTTAGGGGTAGGGTTAGGTTTAGGGATATGGTTAGGGTTAGGGTTGGTGTTAGGGCTAGGGTTAGGTTTAGGTTTAGGGTTAGCGTTAGGTGTTGGGTTAGGTTTAGGGATAGGGGTAGAGATAGGGTTAGGGGTAGGGGTAGGGTTATGGTTAGAGGTAGCGTTAGGGGAAAGGTTAGGGTTAAGGTTAGGGGTAGGGTTAGGGTTAGGGTTAGGGGTAGGTTTAGGGTTAGGGGTAGCGTTAGGGGAAGGGTTAGGTTTAGTGGTAAGGTTAGGGTTAGAGTTAGGGTGAGGGTTAGGGTTACGGTTAGGGATAGGGTTAGGGTTAGGGGTAGGGGTAGGGGTAGGGGTAGGGTTACGGTTAGGGTTAGGGTTAGCGTTAGTTGTAGTGTTAGGGTTAGGGTTAGGGATAGGGTTAGGATTAGGTTTAGAGTTAGGGTTAGGGTAAGCGTAAGGGGTAGGGTTAGGGTTAGGGTTAGGTTTACGGTAAGGGGTAGGGGTAGGGTTAGGGTTAGGGTTAGCGTTAGGGGTAGGTTTAGGGTTAGGGGTAGGGTTAGCATTAGAGTTAGAGCTAGGGTTAGGGTTAGGGTTAGGGTTACGGTTAGGTTTAGGGTTAGGGTTAGGGGTAGCTTTAGGGGTTGGGTTAGGTTTAGGGTTAGGGTTAGGGTTAGAGGTAGGGGTTGGGGTAGGGTTAGGGTTAGGGTTAGGGTTAGGGTTAGGGTTAGCGTTAGGGGTAGGTTTAGGGTTAGGGGTAGCGTTAGGGGAAGGGTTAGGTTTAGTGGTAAGGTTAGGGTTAGAGTTAGGGTTAGGGTTAGGGTTACGGTTAGGGATAGGGTTAGGGTTAGGGGTAGGGGTAGGGGTAGGGGTAGGGGTAGGGTTACGGTTAGGGTTAGGGTTAGAGTTAGTTGTAGGGTTAGGGTTAGGGTTAGGGATAGGGTTAGGATTAGGTTTAGAGTTAGGGTTAGGGTAAGCGTAAGGGGTAGGGTTAGGGTTAGGGTTAGGTTTACGGTAAGGGTTAGGGGTAGGGTTAGGGTTAGGGTTAGCGTTAGGGGTAGGTTTAGGGTTAGGAGTAGGGTTAGCATTAGAGTTAGAGGTAGGGTTAGGGTTAGGGTTAGGGTTGCGGTTAGGTTTAGGGTTAGGGTTAGGGGTAGCTTTAGGGGTTGGGTTAGGTTGAGGGTTAGGGTTAGGGTTAGAGGTAGGGGTTGGGGTAGGGGTAGCTTTAGGGGTAGGGTTAGGTTTAGGGTTAGGGGTAAGGTTAGGTGTAGGGTTAGGGTTAGGGTAACGGTTAGGGTTAGGATTAGGGGTAGGTGTAGGGTAAGGGTTAGGGTTAGCGGTACGGGTAGGGGTAGGGGTATGGGTAGGGTAGGGTTAGGGTTAGGGTTTGGACTAGCGGTACGGGTAGGGGTAGGGATATGGATAGGGGTAGGGTAGAGTTAGGGTTAGGGGTAGGGGTAGGGGTAGGTTTAGGGTTAGAGTTAGGGTTAGTGTTACGTATAATGGTAGGTTTAGGATTAAGGTTAGGGTTAGAGTTAGGGTTAGAGTTAGGGTTAGGTTAGGGTTAGTGGCAGGGGTATTGTTGGGGTTAGGGGTAGGGGTAGGGGTAGAGGTAGGGGTAGGTTTAGGATTAGGGTTAGGATTAGGGTTAGGGTTAGGGTTAGGGTTATTGTTAGGGTTGTGGGTAGGGTTAGGGTTAGGGATAGAGTTAGGGGAAGGGTTAGGTATAGGGTTAGGGTTAGGGTAAGAGTTAGGGTTAGGGTTATGGTTAGGGTTAGTGTTAGGGATAGGGTTAGGGTAGGGGTAGGGTTAGGGTTAGGGTTAGGGTTAGGGTTAGTGGTAGCGGTAGGGGTAGGGGTAGGGGTAGGGGTAGGTGTAGGGGTAGGGGTAGGTTTAGAATTAGGGTTAGGATTAGGGTTAGTGGTAGGGGTAGAGTTAGGCTTAGGGTTAGGGGTAGGGGTAGGGTTAAGGTTAGGGATAGGGTTAGGGTTGGGGTTGGGGTTAGAGTTAGGGGTAGAGTTAGGGTTAGGTTTAGGGTTAAGGCTAGGACTAGGGTTAGGGTTAGGTTTAGGGTTAGAGTTACCGTTAAGGGGTAGGGGTAGGGTTAGGGTTAGGGTTAGGGTTACGTTTAGGGGTATTGTTAGGGTTAGGGTTATTGTTAGAGGTAGGGTTAGGATTAGAGTTAGGGTTAGGGTTACGGTTAAGGGTAGGGTTAGGGTTAGGATTAGGGTAAGGGGTAGTGTTAGGGTTCGGGTTAGGGTTAGGGTAAGCGTAAGGGGTAGAATTAGGGTTAGGTTGAGGGGTAGGTGTAGGGGTAGCGGTGGGTGTGGGTTAGGGTTAGGGGTAGGGTTAGGGTTAGGGGCAGGTGTAGAGGTAGAGGTAGGGTTAGGGTTAGGGTTAGCGGTAGGGGTAGGGGTAGGTGTAGGGGTAGGGTTAGGGTTAGGGTTTGGGCTATGGTTAAGGTTAGGGGTAGGGGTAGGGGTAGGGTGAGATTTAGGTTTAGGGTTAGGGTTAGGGTTAGGGGTAGGGTTAGGGTTAGGGTTAGGGTTAGGGATAGGTTTAAGGTTAGGGTTAGGGTTAGGGTTAGTTGTTGGGTTAGGGTTAGGGATAGGGGTAGGTGTAGGGTTGGGTTGACGGTTAGGGTTAGGTTTAGGGTTAGGGTAAGCGTTAGGTGTAGGTTTAGGGTTAGGGTTAGGGTTACGGTTAGGGGTATAATTAGAGTTAGGGTTAGGCTTAGGGGTAGGGTTAGGGTTAGAGTTAGGGTTAGGGTTACGTGTAGGGGTAGGTTAGGGTTAGGGTTGGGGTAGGGGTAGGGTTAGGGTAAGGGTTAGTGGCAGGGGTATTGTTAGGGTTAGGGGTAGGGGTAGGGGTAGGGGTAGGTTTAGGATTAGGGTTAGGGTTATTGTTAGGGCTAGGGCTAGGGTTAGGGTTAGGGGTAGGGGTTAGTGTTAGGGGTAGGGGTAGGTTTAGGGGTAGGGGTAGGGTTAGCGGTAGGGATTGGGGTAGGTGTAGGGGTAGGTGTAGGTTTAGGGTTAGGATAAGGGTTAGGGTTAGGGTTAGGGGTAGAGTTAGGGTGAGGGTTAGGCTTAGGGTTAGCGCTAGTGCTAGGGTTACAGTTAGGGTTAGGGCTATGGCTAGGGCTAGGGTTATGGTTAAGTTTAGGGTTAGGGCAAGGGCTAGGTTTAGGGTTAGGGTTAGGGATAGTTTTAGGGGTACGGTTAGGGTTAGGGTTAGGGTTAAGGCTAGGGGTAGGTTTAGGGTTAGGGTTAGCGTTAGGGGAACAGTTAGGTTTAGGTGTAGGGTTAGGGTTAGAGTTACGGGATAGGGTTAGGGTTAGGCTTAGGTTTAGGGGTAGGTTTAGGGTTAGGGTTAGGTTTAGAGTTAAGGGTAGGGTTAGGGTTAGGGTTTGGGTTAGAGTTAGGGGTAGGCTTAGGGTTAGGGTTAGTGTTAGGGATAGGGGTAGGGTTAGGGTTAGGGTTAGGGTTACAGTTAGGAGTAGGGTTAGGTTTAGGGTTAGGGTTACGGTTAAGGGTAGGTTTAGTGTTAGTGTTAGGGTTAGGGGTAGCTTTAGGTGTAGGGTTCGGGTTAGGGGTAGGGGTAGCGTTGGGGTTAGGGTGACGGTTAAGTTTAGGATTAGGCGTAGGGGTAGGGTTAGGGTTAGGGTTAGTGGTAGGGGTAGGGGTAGGGGTAGGGTTGGGTTAGGTTTAGGGTTAGGGCTAGCGCTAGGGTTATGGTTAGGTTTAGGGCTAGGGCTTGGGCTAGGGTTAGGGGTAGACTTAGGGTTAGGGTTGGGTTAGGGTTAGGGATAGTGTTAGGGGTAGGGGTAGGGTTAGCGATAGGGTTATGGTTAGGGTTATGGTTAGGGCTAGGTTAGGGTTAGGGTTAGGGTTAGGATTAGGGTAAGGATTAGGGTTAGGGTTAGGGGTAGGTTTAGGGTTAGGGGTAGGGGTTGGGTTAGGGGTAGGGGTAGGTTTAGGATTAGCGTTAGGGGTAGGGGTAGGGTTAGGGGTAGGGTTAGGGGTAGGGTTAGGGGTAGGGTTAGGGTTAGGGTTAGAGTTAGGGCTAGGGCTAGGGTTAGGGTTAGGGTTAGGTTTTTTGTTTGGGTTAGGGGTATGGTTAGGGGTAGGGTTAGGGTTAGGGTTAGGGTTAGGGGTAGGGTTAAGGTTAGGGTTAGGGTTAGGGTTAGGGTTAGGGGTAGGGTTAGGGGTAGGGTTAGGGTTAGGGTTAGGGTTAGGGGTAGATTTGGGGTTAGGGTTAGGGTTAGGTTTAGGGGTAGGGTTAGCGTTGGCTGTAGGGATAGGGTTAGGGTTAGGGTTTCGGTTAGGGGTATAGTTAGGGTTAGAATTAGGGTTAGTGGTAGGGTTAGGGTTAGAGTTAGGGTTAGGGTTACGGTTAGGGGTAGGTTTAGGATTAGGGCTAGTGTTAGGGGTAGGGTTAGGGTTAGGGTTAGTGTTAGGGTAAGAGTTAGGGGTAGGGTTAGGGTTAGGGTTATGGTTAGGGTTCGTGGCAGGGGTATTGTTAGGCTTAGGGGTAGGGGTAGGGGTAGGGGTAGGTTTAGGATTAGTGATAGGATTAGGGTTAGGTTTAGGGTTATAGTTAGGGCTAGGGCTAGGGTTAGGGTTAGGGTTAGGGGTAAGGGTAGGGTTAGGGTTAGGTTAGGGTTAGGGTAAGAGTTATGGGTAGGGTTAGGGTTAGGATTAGGGTTAGTGGCAGGGGTATTGTTAGGGTTAGGGGTAGGAGTAGGGGTAGGTTTAGGATTAGGGATAGGATTAGGGTTAGGGTTAGGGTTTTTGTTAGGGTTAGGGGTAGGGTTAGGCGTAGGGGTAGGTGTAGGGTTATGGTTAGGGTTAAGGGTAGGGGTAGGGGTAGATTTAGGGTTACATTTAGGGGTAGGGGTAGGGGTAGGGGTAGGGATAGGGTTAGGGGTAGGTTTAGGGTTAGGGTTAGGGTTAGGGGTAGGGTTAAGGTTAGGGTTATGGTTAGGTTTAGGGGTAGGGTTAGGGTTAGGGTTAGGGGTAGATTTGGGGTTAGGGTTAGGGTTAGGTTTAGGGGTAGGGTTAGCGTTGGCTGTAGGGATAGGGTTAGGGTTAGGGTGTCGGTTAGGGGTAATGTTAGGGTTAGGGTTAGGGTTAGGGATAGTGTTAGGGTTAGAGTTAGGGGTAGGTTTAGGGTTAGGGTTAGGTTTAGGGGTAGGGGTATGGTTAAGGTTAGGTTTAGGGTTAGGGTTAGGGGTATGGTTAGGGTTAGGGTTAGGGTTAGGGGTAGATTTTGGGTTAGGGTTAGGGTTAGGTTTAGGGGTAGGGTTAGCGTTGGCTGTAGGGATATGTTTAGGGTTAGGGTTTCGGTTAGGGGTATAGTTAGGGTTAGAATTAGGGTTAGTGGTAGTGTTAGGGCTAGAGTTAGGGTTAGGGTTACGGTTAGGGGTAGGTTTAGGGTTAGGGCTAGGGTTAGGTTAGGGTTAGGGTTAGGGTTAGTGTTAGGGTAAGAGTTAGGGGTAGAGTTAGGGTTAGGGTAAGGGTTAGTCGCAGGTGTATTGTTAGGGTTAGGGGTACTGGTAGGGGTAGGGGTAGGTTTAGGATTAGGGATATGATTAGGGTTAGGGTTAGGATTAGGGTTATTGTTAGGGCTAGGGCTAGGGTTAGGGTTAGGGTTAGGAGTAAAGGTAGGGTTAGGGTTAGGATTAGGTTAGGGTTAGGGTAAGAGTTAGGGGAAGGGTTTGATTTAGGGTTAGGTTTAGGGTTAGTGGCAGGGGTATTGTTAGGGTTAGGGGTAGGGGTAGGGGTAGGGGTAGGGGTAGGTTTAGGATTAGGGATAGGATTAGGGTTAGGTTTAGGGTTATTGTTACGGCTAGGGCTAGGGTTAGGTTTAGGGTTAGGGGTAAGAGTAGGGTTAGGGTTAGGGTTAGGTTAGGGTTAGGGGTAGGGTTAGGGGTAGGTTTAGGGTTTGAGTTAGGGCTAGAGTTAGGGGTATGGTTAGGGGTGTGGTAGGGTTAGAGTTAGGGTTAGGGTTAGGGTTAGGGCTAGGGTTAGGGTTAGGGTTAGGGTTAGGGTTAGGGGTACAGTTAGGGTTAGGGTTAGGCTTAGGGTTAGGGCTAGGGCTAGGGTTACAGTTAGGGTTAGAGCTATGGCTATGGCTAGGTTAGGATTAAGTTTAGGGTTAGGGCTAGGGCTAGGATTAGGGTTAGGGTTAGGGTTAGGGTTAGGGTTAGGGTTGGGGTTGGGGTTAGGGTTAGGGGTAGGGTTAGGGTTAGGTTTATTGTTAAGGCTAGGGCTAGGGTTAGGGTTAGGGTTAGGGTTAGGGTTACCGTTAAGGGGTAGGGGTAGGTTTATGTTTAGGGTTAGGGTTTCGGTTAGGGGTATAGTTAGGGTTAGAATTAGGGTTAGTGGTAGGGTTAGGGTTAGAGTTAGGGTTAGGGTTACGATTAGGGGTAGGTTTAGGATTAGGTCTAGGGTTAGGGGTAGGGTTAGGGTTAGGGTTAGTGTTAGGGTAATAGTTAGGGTAGGGTTAGGGTTAGGGTTAGGGTTAGGGTTAGTGGCAGGGGTATTGTTAGGCTTAGCGGTAGGGGTAGGGGTAGGGGTAGGTTTAGGATTAGGGATAGGATTAGGGTTAGGTTTAGGGTTATAGTTAGGGCTAGGGCTAGGGTTAGGGTTAGGTTTAGGATTAGGGTTAGTGGCAGGGGTATTGTTAGGGTTAGGGGTAGGGGTAGGCGTAGGGGTAGTTTTAGGATTAGGGATAGGATTAGGGTTAGGGTTAGGGTTAGGGTTTTTGTTAGGGTTAGGGGTAGGGTTAGGGGTAGGTGTAGGGGTAGGGTTATGTTTAGGGTTACGTTTAGGGGTAGGGTTAGATTTAGGGTTACATTTAGGGGTAGGGGTAGGGGTAGGGTTAGGGTTAGGGTAAGGGGTAGGTTTAGGGTTAGGTTTAGGGTTAGGGGTAGGGGTAGGGTTAAGGTTAGGACTAGGGCTAGGGTTAGGGTTAGGGATTAAGTATAGGGTTAGGGTTAGGGTTAGGTTAGGGTTAGGGTAAGAGTTAGGGGTAGGGTTAGGGTTAGGGTTAGGGTTAGTGGCAGGGGTATTGTTAGGGTTAGGCGTAGGGGTAGGCGGAGGGGTAGGTTTAGGATTAGGGATAGGATTAGGGTTAGGGTTAGGGTTTTTGTTAGGGTTAGGTGTAGGGTTTGGGGTAGAGGTAGGGGTAGGGTTATGGTTAGGGTTAGGGGTAGGGGTAGGGGTAGATTTAGGGTTACATTTAGGGGTAGGGGTAGGGTTAGGGTTAGGGTTACGGGTAGGTTTAGGGTTAGGGTTAGGGTTAGGGTTAGGGGTAGGGTTAGGGTTAGGTTTAGGGTTAGGGTTGGGGTTGGGGTTAGGGTTAGGGGTAGGGTTAGTGTTAGGTTTATTTTTAAGGCTAGGGCTAGGGTTAGGGTTAGGGTTAGGGTTAGGGTTACCGTTAATGGGTAGGGGTAGGGTTAGGGTTAGGGTTAGGGTTACGGTTAGGGGTATTGTTAGGGTTAGGGTTATTGTTAGAGGTAGGGTTAGGATTAGAGTTAGGGTTAGGGTTACGGTTAAGGGTAGGGTTAGGGTTAGGATTAGGGTTAGGGTTAGGGTTAGGGTTAGCATAAGGGGTAGGAGTAGGGTTAGGTTTAGGGGTAGGTGTAGGGGTAGCGTTGGGTGTGGGTTAGGGTTAGCGGTATGGTTAGGGTTAGGGGCAGGTGTAGAGGTAGGGTTAGGGTTAGGGTTAGCGGTAGGGGTAGGGGTAGGGGTAGGGGTAGGGTTAGGATTAGGGGTATGGTTAAGGTTAGGGGTAGGGGTAGGTTTAGGATTAGGGTTAGGTTTATTGTTAGGGCTAGGGCTAGGGTTAGGTTAGGGGTAGGGGTTAGGGTTAGGGGTAGGGGTAGGTTTAGGGGTAGGGGTAGGGTTAGCGGTAGGGATTGGGGTAGGTGTAGGGGTAGGTGTAGGTTTAGGGTTAGGATAAGGGTTAGGGTTAGGGTTAGGGGTAGAGTTAGGGTTAGGATTAGGCTTAGGGTAGCGCTAGTGCTAGGGGTACAGTTAGGGTTAGGTCTATGGCTAGGGCTAGGGTTATGGTTAAGTTTAGGGTTAGGGCTAGGGCTAGTTTTAGGGTTAGGGTTAGGGATAGGTTTAGGGTTAGGTTAGAGGTAGCGTTAGGGGTAGGGTTTGGGTTAGGGTTTGGGTTAGGGTTAGGGCTAGGGGTAGGTTTAGGGTTAGGGGTAACGTTAGGGGAAGAGTTAGGTTTAGGTGTATGGTTAGGGTTAGAGTTAGGGTTAGGGTTACGGTTAGGGGTAGGGTTAGGGTTAGGATTAGGGTTAGGGGTAGGGTTAGGGTTAGGGTTAGGGTTAGCGTAAGGGGTAGGATTAGGGTTAGGTTTAGGGGTAGGTGTAGGGGTAGCGGTGGGTGTGGGTTAGGGTTAGGGGTATGGTTAGGGTTAGGGGCAGGTGTAGAGGTAGAGGTAGGTTTAGGGTTAGGGTTAGCGGTAGGGGTAGGGGTAGGGGTAGGGGTAGGGGTAGGGTTAGGGTTTGGGCTATGGTTAAGGTTAGGGGTAGGGGTAGGGGTAGGGTGAGCTTTAGGTTTAGTGTTAGGGGTAGGGTTAAGGGTAGGTTTAGGGTTAGGGTTAGGGGTAGGGTTAGGGTTAGGGTTAGGGGTAGGGGTAGGGTTAAGGTTAGGTTTAGAGTTAGGGTTAGGGGTTGGGTTAGGGTTAGGGATAGGGTTAGGGGTAGGGGTGGGTTTAGGATTAGGGTTAGGGTTACGGTTAGGGGTATAGTTAGCGTTAGGGTTAGGCTTACGGGTAGGGTTAGGGTTAGAGTTAGGGTTAGGGTTAGGGTAAGGGTTAGTGGCAGGGGTATTGTTAGGGTTAGGGGTAGTTCTAGGGGTAGGGGCAGGTTTAGGGTTAGGGTTAGAGGTAGGGGTAGGAGTAGGGTTAGGATTAGGGTTAGGGTTAGGTATAGGGTTAGGGGTAGGTTTAAGGTTAGGGTTAGGGGTAGGGTTAGGGTTAGGTTTAGGGTTAGGGGTAGGGTTAAGGTTAGGGTTAGGGTTAGGGGTAGGGTTAGGGGTTGGGTTAGAATTAGGGATATGGTTAGGGGTGGGGGTGGGTTTAGGGTTAGGGTTAGGTTTAGGGTTATGGTTAGCGTTAGGTGTAGGTTTAGGGTTAGGGTTAGTGTTACGGTTAGGGGTATAGTTAGTGTTAGGGTTAGGCTTAGGTATAGGGTTAGGGTTAGATTTAGGGTTAGGGTTACGTGTAGGGGTAGGGTTTGTGTTAGGGTTAGGTTTATTGTTAGGGTTAGGGGTAGGGTTATTGTTAGGGTTAGGGGTAGGGGTTAGGGTTAGGGGTGGGGGTAGTTTTAGGGGTAGGGGTAGGCTTAGGGGTAGGGATAGGGGTAGGGGTAGGGGTAGATGTAGGATTAGGGTTAGGATCAGGGTTAGGGTTAGCGTTAGGGATACAGTTAGGGTTAGGGTTAGGCTTAGGGTTAGGGCTAGTGCTAGGGTTAGAGTTAGGGTTAGGACTATGGCTAGGGCTAGGGTTAAGGTTAAGGTTAGGGTTAGGGCTAGGGCTGGGTTTAGGGTTAGGGTTAGGGATAGGGTTAGGGGTAGGGTTAGGGTTAGGGGTAGGGTTAGGGTTGGAGGTAGCGTTATGGTTAGGGTTAGGGTTAGGGTTAGGGTTAGGGTTTGGGTTAGGGTTAGGGCTAGGGATATTGTTAGGGTTAGGGGTAGCGTTAGGGGAAGGGTCAGGTTTAGGGGTAGGGTTAGGGTTAGAGTTAGGGTTAGGGTTACGATTAGGGGTAGGGTTAGGGTTAGGGTTAGGTTTAGGGGTAGGGTTAGGATTAGGTTTAGAGTTAAGGGTATGGTTAGGGTTAGGGTTAGGGTTAGAGTTAGGGGTAGGCTTAGGGTTAGGGTTAGGGGTAGGGGTAGGGGTAGGGTTAGGGTTAGGGTTAGGGTTAGGGTAAGCGTTAGGGTTAGCGTTAGGGGTAGGGTTAGGGTTAGGTTTAGGGTTACGGATAGGAGTATGGTTAGGTTTAGGGTTAGGGTTACGGTTACGGGTAGGTTTAGGGTTAGGGTTAGGGTTAGGGTTTGCTTTAGGTGTAGGGTTAGGGTTAGGGTGAGGGGTAGGGTTGGTTATAGGGTGACGGTTAGGTTTAGTATTAGGCATAGGGTTAGGGTTAGGGTTAGGGTCCGCGGTAGGGGTAGGGGTAGGGTTAGGGGTAGGGTTAGGGTTAGGTGTAGGGTTAGGGCTAGCGCTAGGGTTATGGTTAGGTTTAGGACTAGGGCTTCGGCTAGGGTAAGGGGTAGACTTAGGGTTAGGTGTAGGGTTAGGGTTAGGGGTAGGGGTAGATTTGGGGTTAGGGTTAGGTTTAGGGGTAGGTTTAGCGTTGGCTGTAGGGATAGGGTTACTGTTAGGGTTACGGTTAGGGGTATAGCTATGGTTAGGATTAGGGTTATTGGTAGGGTTAGAGTTAGAGTTAGGGTTAGGGTTATGGTTAGAGGTAGGATTAGGGTTACGGTTAGGGTTAGGGTTAGAGTTAGGGTTAGGGTTAGGGGTAGGGGTACGTTTAGGATTAGGGATAGGATTAGGGTTAGGGTTAGGGTTAGGGTTATTGTTAGGGCTAGGGCTAGGGTAGGGTTAGGGTTAGGGTTAGGGGTAGGGCTAGGGTTACGGTTAGGGTTAGAGTTAGGGGTAGGATTAGGGGTAGGTTTAGCGTTTGAGTTAGGGGTAGGGTTAGGGGTATGGGTAGGGTTATGGTAGGGTTAGGGTTAGGGTTAGGGTTACGGCTATGGCTAGGGTTAGGGTTAGGGCTAGGGTTAGGTTTAGGTTTAGTGGTAAGGCTAGGTTAAGGGTTAGGTTTATGGTTAGGGTTAGGATTAGGTTTAGGGTTTAGGGTTAGGGTGCTGGGTACAGTTAGGTTTAGGGAAAGGGATAGGGTTAGCGTTAGGAGTACGGTTAGGGTTAGGGTTAGGGTTAGGGTTACGGGTACAGTTAGGGTTAGGGTTAGGCTTAGGGTTAGGGCTAGGGCTAGGGTTACAGTTAGGGTTAGAGCTATGGCTATGGCTAGGGTTAAGGTTAAGTTTAGGGTTAGGTCTAGGGCTAGGTTTAGTGTTAGGGTTAGGTTTAGGGTTAGGGTTAGGGGTAGGTGTAGGGGTAGGGGTAGGTTTAAGGTTAGGTTTAGGGGGAGGGGTAGGGGTAGGGGTAGGGGTAGGGGTAGGGGTATTGTTAGGGCTAGGTGTAGGGGTAGCAGTAGGTGTAGGTTTAGGGTTAGGGTTAGGGTTAGATGTAAGGGTAGGGTTAGGGTTAGGGTTACGGTTAGGGGTAGGGTTAGGATTAAGGTTAGTGGTAGGGTTAGGTTTAGGGTTAGGGTAAGCGTTCGGGGGAGGGTTAGGGTGAGGGTTAGGGTTACGGTTAGAGGTAGGGGTAGGGTTAGGGTTAGGGTTAGGAGTAGGGTTGGGGTTAGGGTTAGGGTTAGGGTTAGCGTTAGGTGTGGGGTTAGGGTTAGGGTTAGGGTTAGGGTTAGGCTTAAGATTAGGGGTAGGGGTATGGTTAGGTTTAGGGTTAGGGTTAGGGGTAGCTTTAGGGGTAGGGTTAGGTTTAGGGTTAGGGGTAAGTTTAGGGGTAGGGTTAGGGTTAGGGTTAGGGTTTGGGTTAGGGTTAGGGCTAGGGGTAGGGTTAGGGTTAGGGCTAGCAATATGGGTAGGTGTAGGGGTAGGGGTAGAGGTAGGGTTAGGGTTAGGGTTAGGATTAGGGTTATTGTTAGGGCTAGGCTAGGGTTAGGGTTAGGGGAAGGGTTAGGGCTAGGGGTAGGTTTAGGGTTAGGGTTAGGGTTAGGGCTAGGTTAACGGTTAGTTTGAGGGTTAGGGCTAGGGCTAGGGTTAGGGGTAAGGTTAGGTTTATGGCTAGGGCTAGGGTTAGCGTTAGGGTTAATTTTAGGGTAAGAATTAGGGTTAGAGTTTTAGTGTTAGGGTTTGGGTTATGCTTAGAGTTAGTGTTAGGGGTAGGCTTAGGGTTAGGGTCATGGTTAGGGGTAGGCGTAGGCGTAGGGGTAGGGGTATGGTTAGGGTTAGGGTTGGGGTTAGGTTTGGGGTTAGGGTTAGGGCTAGAGTAAGGGTTAGAGTTAGGGTTAGGTTTAGGGTAAGAGTAAGGGTTAGGGTTAGGGTAAGGGTAAGGGTTAAGGTTAGGGTTAGAGTTAGGTTTAAGGTTAGGGTTAGGGTAAGGATTAAGATTAGGGTTCGTGTCAGTGTTAGGGTTAAGTTTATGGTTAGTTTTAGGGTTAGTGTTAGGGTTAGCGTTAGGGTAAGGGTAAGGGTTAGGGTTAGGTTTAGGTTTAGGTTTAGGGTTAAGGTAAGGGTAAGGGTTAGGGTTAGGGTTAGGGGTAGGGTAAGGGTTAGGGGTAGGTTTAGGGTAAAATAAGGTTTAGGGTTAGAGTTAGGGTTAGGATAAGGGTAAGGGTAAGGGTTAGGGTTACTGTTAGGTTTAGGGTTAGGTTTAGGGTTAGGGTTATGGTAAGGGTAAGGGTTAGCGTTAAGGTTAGGGTTACGGTTAGGGTTAGGTTTAGGGTAAGGGTTAGGGTTAGGGTAAGAGTTAATGTTAGGGTTAGGTTTAGGGTTAGGTTTAGGGTTAGGGTTAGGGTAAGGGTAAGGGTTAGGGTTAGGTTTATGGTTGGGGTGAAGGTTAGTGTTATGGTTGGGGTAAGTGTTAGGTTTAGGGTTAGGGTTAGGGTTAGGGTAAGGGTTAGGGTGAGGGTTAGGGCAAGGGTAAGTTTTGGGTTAGGGTTAGGGTTAGGTTAAGAGTACGGTTTAGGGTTAGGGTTAGGGTTAGGATTAGGGTTAGGGTAAGGGTAAGTGTTAGGGTTAGGGTGAGGGGTAGGGCAAGGGTAAGTGTTGGGTTAGGGTTAGGGTTAGGTTAAGAGTAAGGTTAGGGTTAGGGTTATGGTTAGGATTAGCATTAAGTTTAGGGTTAGGGTTAGGGTTAGGTTTAGAGTAAGGGTTAGGGTTAGGGTTAGGATTTCGGTTAGGTTTAGGGTTAGGGTTAGGGTAAGGGTAAGGGTTACAGTTAGGGGTAGGGTTAGGGCAAGGGTAATGGTTAGGGGTAGGGTAAGGATTAGGGTTAGGTTTAGGGTTAGGGTAAGGGTTAGGTTTAGGGGTTAGGGTTAGTGTTAGTGTTAGGGTAAGGGCTTGGGTTAGGGTTAGGGTAAGGGTTAGGGTTAGGGTTAGGTTTAGGTTAAGGCTAAGGGTTAGAGTTAGGGTTACGGTAAGGTTTAGTGTTAGGTTTAGGGTAAAACTAAGGGTTAGAGTTAGGGTTAGACGTTAGGGTAAGTGTTAGGGTTAGGGTTAGGGTAAGGATAGGTGTTAGGTTTAGGGTTAGGGTTAGGGTAAGGGTAACGGTTAGCATTAGGGCTAGGGTTAAGGTTAGCGTTAGTGTTAGGGTTAGGCTAAGGGTTAGGGTTTGGGTTAAGGTAAGGGTTAGGGTTAGGCTTAGGGTTTCGGTTAGAGGTAGGGTTAGGGTTAGGGTAAGGGTAAGGGTTAGTGTTAGGTTTAGGGTTAGGGTAAGGATAGGTTTAGGGGTTAGTGTTAGGGTTACGTTTAGGGTAAGGGTTAGGGTTAGGGTTAGGATTAAGGTTAAGGTTAGGGTTAGGGTAAGGCTAAGGGTTAGAGTTAGGGTTAGGTTAAAGGTTAGGGTTAAGGTTAGGGTAAGGGTAAGGGTTAGCGTTAGGGTTAGGGTTAGGTTTAGGGTTAGGATTAGGGTAAGTGTTAGGGTTATGTTTAGGGTTAGGGTTAAGGTTAGGTTTAGGGTTAGGGTTAGGGTAAGGGTAAGGGCTAGGGTTAGGGTTAAGGTTATTTTTAGGGTAAGGGTAAGGGTAAGGGTTAGGGTTAGTGTTAGAGTTAGGGTTAGGGTAAGGGTAGGTTTAGGGGTTAGTGTTAGGGTTAGGTTTAGGGTAAGGGTTAGGGTTAGGGTTAGGATTAAGGTTAAGGTTAGGGTTAGGGTAAGGCTAAGGGTTAGGTTAAAGGTTAGGGTTAGGGTTAGGGTAAGGGTAAGGGTTAGCGTTAGGGTTAGGGTTAGGTTTAGGGTTCGGATTAGGGTAAGGGTTAGGGTTATGTTTAGGGTTAGGGTTAAGGTTAGGTTTAGGGTTAGGGTTAGGGTAAGGGTTAGGTTTAGGGTTAGGGTTAGGGTTAGGGTTAAGTTTAGGGTTAGGATTAGGGTTAGGGTTAGGGTTAGGGTAAGGGTAGGGTTTAGGGTTAGGGTAAGTGTAAGGGTTAGGGTTAGCTTTAGGGTTAGTGTTAAGGTTAGGGTTAGGGTTAGGGTAAGGGTAAGGGTAAGGTTTAGGGTTAGGGTTAGGGTGAGGGTTATGACAAGGGTAAGGGTTAGGGTTAGGGTTAGGGTTAGGGTAAGGATTAGGGGTAGGTTTAGGGTTAGGTTAAGGGTTAGGGTTAGGGTTTGGGTGAGCGTTAGGCTTAGGGTTAGGGTTAGTGTTACGGTAAGGGTTAAGGTTAGGGTTAGGGTAAGGGTTAGGGTTAGGGTTAGGGTTAGGGTAAGTCTAAGGTTAGAGTTATGGTTAGGGTAAGGTTTACAGTTAGGGTTATGGTAAGACTAATGGTTAGATTTATGGTTAGGGTTAGGGTTAGCGATAGGGGTTAGGGTTAGGGTTAGGGTTAGGTTAAGGGTAAGGGTTAGGTTTCGGGTTAGGGTTAGGGTACGGGAAAGGGTTAGCATTAGTTTTAGGGTTAAGTTTAGCGTTAGTGTTAGGGTTACAGTTAGGGTTAGGTTAAGTGTAATGATTAGGGTTAGGGGTAGGGTTAAGGTTACGGTTAGTGTTAGGGTTAGGCTAAGGGTTAGGGTTAGGGTAGGGGTTAGAGTTACGGTTAGGGTTAGTTTTAGAGGTAGGGTTGTGTTTAGGGTATGGGTAAGGGTTAGGGTTAGTGGCAGGGGTATTGTTAGGGTTAGGGGTAGGGGTAGGGTTAGAGGTAGGTTTAGGATTAGGGATAGGATTAGGGTTAGGTTTAGGGTTAGGGTTATTGTTAGGGCTAGGTCTAGTGTTAGGGTTAGTGTTAGGGGTAGGGGTAGGGTTAGGGCTAGGGCTAGGTTTAGGGTTAGGGCTAGGGTTAGGGTTAGGTTTAGTGCTTGGGCTAGGTTAAGGGTTAGGTTTAGGGTTAGGGTTAGGATTAGGGTTAGTGTTTTAGGGTTAGGGTTCGGGTTACGGTTAGGGTGAGCTATAGGGGTAGGGTTAGGGTTAGGGGTAGGGGTAGGGGTAGGGGTACGTGTAGGGTTAAGTTTAGGATTAGCGTTAGGGTTAGGGTTATGGGTAGATTAGGGCTAGGGTTAGGCTTAGGGTTAGGGCTAGGGCTAGGGTTACAGTTAGGGTTGGAGCTATGGCTATGGCTACGGTTTGGGTTAAGTTTAGGGTTAGGGCTAGGGCTAGTATTAGGGATAGGGTTAGGGTTAGGGTTAGGGGTAGGTGTAGGGGTAGGTGTAGGTTTAGGGTTAGGTTTAGGGTAGGGGTAGGGGTAGGGGTAGGGTTAGGGCTAGGTGTAAGTGTAGCGGTAGGTGTAGGGTTAGGGTTAGGGTTAGGTGTAGGGGTAGGGTTAGCGTTAGGGTTAGGGTTAGGGTTAGGGTTAGGGGTAGGTGTAGGGTTAGGGTTAGGGTTACGTTTAGGGGTAGGGTTAGGGTTTGGAGTAGGGTTAGGGTTAGGGTTATGGTTAGGGTTAGGGTTGGTGTTAGGGCTAGGGTTAGGTTTAGGGTTAGGTTTGGGGTTAGGGATAGGGTTAGGGTTAGGGGTAGGGTTAGGGTTAGAGGTAGCGTTCGGGGAATGGTTAGGGTTAGGGGTAGGGTTAGGGTTAGGGTTAGGGGTAGGTTTAGGGTTAGGGGAAGTGTTAGGGGAAGTGTTAGGTTTATGGGTAGGGTTAGGATTACAGTTAGAATTAGGGTTACGGTAAGGTGTAGGGTTAGGGTTAGTGTTAGGGTTTGGGGTAGGGTTAGGGTTAGGGTAAGGGTTAGAGTTAGGGGTAGGGTTAGGGTTAGTGTTAGGGTAGAGTTAGGGTTAGGTTTAGGGTTAGGGTTAGGGTAAGCGTTAAGGGTAGGGTTAGGGTTAGGGTTAGTGTTACCGTTAGGGGTAGGGGTAGGGTTCGGTTTAGGGTTAGGTTTAGGGTTAGGGGTATGGTTGGGGTTAGGGTTAGGGTTAGGTTTAGCCTTAGGGGTAGTTGTAGGGTTAGGGTTAGGGTTAGGATTAAAGTTAGAGTTAGTGGTAGGGTTAGGGTTAGGGTTAGGGTTAGGGGGAGGGTTAGGTTTATGTTAGGGTTAGGGGTAGCTTTAGGGGAAGGGTTAGGTTTAGGGTTAGGGGTAAGTTTAAGGGTGGGGTTTGGTTTAGGGTGACGTTTAGGGTTAGGATTAGGAGTAAATGTAGGGTTAGGTTAGGGTTAGCGGTACGGGTAGGGGTAGGGGTAGGGGTAGCGTTAGGGTTAGGGTTAATGTTAGGGATAGGGAATGGTTATGAGTAGGGTTAGGGTTAGGGTTAGGGTTACGGTTACTGGTAGGGCTAGGGTGAGGGTTATGGGTAGCTTTACGGGTAGGGTGAGGTTTAGGGTTAGGGGTAAGGTGAGGGGTAGGGTTAGGGTTAGGGTGACGGTTAGGGTTAGGATTAGGGGTAGGTGTAGGTTTATGGTTAGGGTTAGCGGTACGGGTAGGGGTAGGGGTACGGGTAGGGTTAGGGTTAGGGTTATGGTTTGGGCTTGGGTTAGGGTCAGGGGTAGAGTTAGGGTTAGGGTTAGGGTTAGGGTTAGGGGTACTGTTAGGGATAGGTTTAGGGTTAGGAGTAGGGTTAAGTTTAGTGGTAGAGGTAGGTTTAGGATTAGGTTTAGGATTAGGGTTAGGGTTAGGGGTAGTGGTAGAGTTAGGGGTAGGGCTAGGGTTAGGGTTAGGGTTAGTTTAGGGTTAGGTGTAAGGTAAGGGTTGGGGTTTGGTGTAGGGTTAGGGGTAGGGTTAGGGTTATGGCTAGGGTTAGGGATAGGGGTAGGGGTAGAGGTGGGGTTAGGGTTAGGGTTAGGTTTAGGGTTAGGGTTAGCGTTAGTTGTAGGATTCGGTTTACTGTTAGGGTTATGGTTAGGTGTATAGTTAGGGTTAGGGGTAGGGGTAGGGGTAGGGTTAGGGTTAGGGTTAGTGGCAGGGGTATTGTTAGGGTTAGGGGTAGGGGTAGGGGTAGGGGTAGGTTTAGGATTAGAGTTAGAATTAGGGTGAGGGTTAGGGTTAGGGATATGGTTATTGTTAGGGTAGGGCTAGGGTTAGGGACAGGGTGAGGGGTAGGGGTTAGGGTTAGGGTTAGGGTTAATGGTAGGGGTACGGGTAGGTTTAGGGGTAGGGGTAGGGGTAGGAGTACGTGTAGGATTAGGGTTAGAATTATGGTTATGGTTAGGGTTAGCGCTAGTGCTAGGGTTACAGGTAGGGTTAGGGCTATGGCTAGGGCTAGGGTTATGGTTAAGGTTAGGGTTAGGGCTAGGCCTAGGTTTAGGGTTAGGGTTAGGGTTAGGGATAGGTTTAGGGGTAGGGTTAGGGTTAGGGTTAGGGTTAGGTTAGAGGTAGCGTTAGGGATAGGCTTAGGGTTAGGTTTTGGGTTAGGGTTAGGGCTAGGGGTAGGTTTAGGTTTAGGGGTAACGTTAGGGGAAGAGTTAGGTTTAGGTGTATGGTTAGGATTACAGTTAGGGTTAGGGTTACGGTTAGGGGTAGGGTTAGGGTTAGGATTAGGGTTAGGGGTAGGGTTAGGGTTAGGGTTAGGGTTAGCGTAAGGGGTAGGATTAGGGTTAGGTTTAGGGGTAGGTGTAGGGGTAGCGGTAGGTGTGGGTTAGGGTTAGGGGTATGGTTAGGGTTAGGGGCAGGTGTAGAGGTAGAGGTAGGGTTAGGGTTAGGGTTAGCG
>JANJXV010000156.1:472500-477500 GCA_024803745.1 Megascapheus bottae
TTAGGTTTAGGGTTAGGGCTAGGGTAGGGTTAGGGTTAAGGTTAGGGTTAGGGTTAGGGTTAGGATTAGGGTTAGGGTTAGGGGTAGGGTTAGGGTTAGGGCTAGGGCTAGGGTTAGGGTTAGGGTTAGGGGTAGGTTTAGGGTTAGGGGTAGGGGTAGGTTTAGGGGTAGGGGTAGGGTTAGGGTTAGGGTTAGGGTTAGGGCTAGGGCTAGGGCTAGGGTTAGGGTTAGGGGTAGGGTTAGGGTTAGGTTTAGGGGTAGGGGTAGGGGTAGGGGTACGGTTAGGGGTAGGGGTAGGGTTAGGGTTAGAGTTAGGGCTAGGGCTAGGGTTAGGGTTAGGGTTAGGGTTTTTCTTAGGGTTAGGGGTATGGTTAGGGGTAGGGGTAGGGGTAGGGTGAGGGTTAGGGGTAGGGGTAGGGGTAGGGGTAGTTTTAGGGTTACATTTAGGGGTAGGGGTAGGGGTAGGGGTAGGTTTAGGGTTAGGGGTAGGTTTAGGGGTACGGTTAGCGTTAGGGTTAGGGGTAGGGTTAGCGTTGGCTGTAGGGATAGGGTTAGGGTTAGGGTTTCGATTAGGGTATAGTTAGGGTTAGAATTAGGATTAGTGGTAGGGTTAGGATTAGAGTTAGGGTTAGGGTTACGGTTAGGGGTAGGATTAGGGTTACGTTTAGGGGTAGGTGTAGGGGTAGCGGTGGGTGTAGGGTTAGAGTTAGGAGTAGGGTTAGGGTTAGGGGTAGGTGTAGGAGTAGAGGTAGTGTTAGGGTTAGGGTTAATGGTAGGGGTAGTGGTAGGGGTAGGGGTAGGGTTAGTGTTGGGGTTAGGGCTAGGGTTAGGGTTAGGGGTAGGGGTAGGGGTAGGGTTATTCAGGGTGAGGTTTAGGGGTAGGGTTAGGGGTAGGTTTAGGGTTACTGTTAGGGGTAGGGGTAGGGTTAGGGTTAGGGTTAGCGTTAGGTATAGGTTTAGGGTTAGGGTTACGGTTACGGTTAGGGGTATAGTTAGCGTTAGCGTTACGCTTAGGCGTAGGGGTAGGGTTAGAGTTAGGGTTAGGGTTACGTGTAGGGGTAGGGTTATGGGTAGGGGTAGGTGTAGGGGTAGGGTTAGGGTTAGGGTTAGAGTTAGGGTTAGGGTTAGGTTTAGGGTTAGGGTTAGAGTAAGGGTTAGTGGCAGGGGTATTGTTAGGGGTAGGGGTAGGGGTAGGGGTATGTTCAGGATTAGGGTTAGGATTAGGGTTAGGGTTAGTGTTAGGGTTATGGTTATTGTTAGGGCTAGGGCTAGGGTTAGGGTTAGGGGTAGGGGTAGGGGTTAGGGTTAGGGGTAGGGGTAGGTTTAGGGGTAGGGGTAGGGTTAGGGGTAGGGATAGGTGTAGGGTAGGGGTAGGTGTAGGGTTAGGGTTAGGATTAGGGTTAGGCTTGTGGTTAGGGGTAGAGTTAGGGTTAGGGTTAGGGTTAGGGATAGGGTTAGGGGTAGGGCTAGGTTTAGGGTTAGGGTTAGGGATAGGGTTAGGGGTAGGGTTAGGGTTAGGGGTAGGGTTAGGGCTAGGGCTAGGTTTAGGGTTAGGGTTAGGGATAGGGTTAGGGGTAGGGTTAGGGTTAGGGGTAGGGTTAGGGTTAGAGGTAGCGTTAGGGGTACGGTTAGGGTTAGGGTAAGGGTTAGGGTTAGGGTTAGGGCTAGGGGTAGAGTTGGGGTTAGGGGTAGCGTTAGGGGAATGGTTAGGTTTAGGGGTAGGGTTAGGGTTATAGTTAGGGTTAGGGTTACGGTTAGGGGTAGGGTTAGGTTTAGGGTTAGGTTTAGGGGTTGGGTTAGGGTTACGGTTAGGTTTAGAGTTAAGGGTAGAGTTAGGGTTAGGTTTAGGGTTAGAGTTAGGCGTAGGGTTAGGGTTAGCGTTAGGTTAGGGATAGGGGTAGGGTTAGGGTTAGGGTTAGGGTTAGGGGTAGAGTTAGGGGAAGGGTTAGGTTTAGGGGTAGGGTTAGGGTTAGAGTTAAGGGTAGGGTTAGGGTTAGGGATAGGGTTAGGGTTAGGAATAGGGTTAGGGTTAGGGGTAGTGGTAGCGGTAGGGGTAGGGTTAGGGGTAGGGGTAGGTGTAGGGGTAGGGGTAGGTTTAGCATTAGGGTTAGGATTACGGTTAGGGTTAGGGCTAGGGGTAGGTGGAAGTTAAAGGTTAGGATTTGGGGTAGGGTTAGGGATAGGGTTAGGGGTAGGTGTAGGGGTAGGGGAAGGGATAGGGGTAGGGTTAGGGTTAGGGGTAGGGTTAGGGGTAGGATTAGGTTTGGGGTTGGGGTTAGGGTTAGGGGTAGGGTTAGGGTTAGGTTTAGGGTTAAGGCTAGGGCTAGGGTTAGGGTTAGCGTTAGCGTTAGGGTTACGGTTAAGTCGTACGTGTAGAGTTAGGGTTAGGGTTAGGGTTTCAGTTAGGGTTATTGTTAGGGTTAGGGTTATTGTTAGGGGTAGGGTTAGGATTAGAGTTAGGGTTAGGGTTAAGGTTAGGGGTAGGATTAGGGTTAGGTTTAGGGGTAGGTGTAGGGGTAGCGGTGGGTGTAGGGTTAGGGTTAGGAGTAGGGTTAGGGTTACGGGTAGGTGTAGGAGTAGAGGTAGTGTTAGGGTTAGGGTTAGCGGTAGGGGTAGTGGTAGGGGTAGGGGTAGGGTTAGGGTTAGGGTTAGGGTTAGGTTTATGGGTAGGTGTAGGGGTAGGGGTAGATTTAGGGTTAGGTTTAGTGGTAGGTGTAGGGGTAGGGGTAGGGTTAGGGCTAGGTGTAGGGGTAGCGTTAGGTGTAGGGTTAGCGTTAGGGATAGGGTTAGGGGTAGGTTTAGGAGTAGGTGTAGGGTTAGGGTTAGGGTTGGGTTTAGGGCTATGGTTAGGGTTTGGAGTGGGGTTAGGGGTAGGGGTAGGTGTAGGGTTAGGGATATGGTTAGGGTTAGGGTTGGTGTTAGTGCTAGGGTTAGGTTTAGGCTTAGGGCTAGCGTTAGGTGTAGGGTTAGGTTTAGGGTTAGGGTTAGGGGTAGGGATAGGGTTAGGGTTAGGGGTAGGGTTAGGGTTAGAGGTAGCGTTAGGGGAATGGATAGGGTTAAGGTTAGGGGTAGGGTTAGGGTTAGGGTTAGGGGTAGGTTAAGGGTTAGGAGTAGCGTTAGGGGAAGGGTTAGGTTTACGGGTAGGCTTAGGGTTAGAGTTAGGGTTAGGGTTACGGTTAGGGGTAGGGTTAGGGCTAGTGCTATGGTTACAGTTAGGGTTAGGGCTATGGCTAGGGCTAGGCTTAGGGTTAAAGTTAGGGTTAGGGCTAGGGCTAGGTTTAGGCTTAGGGTTAGGGATAGGGTTAGGGGTAGGGTTAGGGGTAGGGGTAGGGTTAGGGTTAGATGTAGCGTTAGGGGTACGGTTAGGGTTAGGGTAAGGGTTTATGTTAGGATTAGAGCTAGGGCTAGGGTTGGGGTTAGGGGTAGCGTTAGGGGAATGGTTAGGTTTAGGGGTAGGGTTAGGGTTCGAGTTAGGGTTACGGTTATGGTTAGGGGTAGGGTTAGGGTTAGGGTTAGGTTTAGAGTTAAGGGTAGAGTTTAGTGGTAGGTGTAGGCGTAGGGGTAGGGTTAGGGCTAGGTGTAGGGGTAGCGTTAGGTGTAGGGTTAGCGTTAGGGGTAGGGTTAGGGTTAGGGTTAGGGTTAGGGGTAGGTGTAGGGTTAGGGTTAGGGTTGGGTTTAGGGGTAGGGTTAGGGTTTGGAGTGGGGTTAGGGGTAGGGGTAGGTTTAGGGTTAGTGATATGGTTAGTGTTAGGGTTGGTGTTAGTGCTAGGGTTAGGGTCAGCTTTAGGTGTAGGGTTAGGTTTAGGGTTAGGGTTAGGGGTAGGGATAGGGTTAGGGTTAGGGGTAGGGTTAGGGTTAGAGGTAGCGTTAGGGGAATGGATAGGGTTAAGGTTAGGGGAAGGGTTAGGGTTAGGGTTAGGGTTAGGGGTAGGTTAATGGTTAGGAGTAGCGTTAGGGGAAGGGTTAGGTTTACGGGTAGGGTTAGGGGTAGAGTTAGGGTTACGGTTAGGGGTAGGGTTAGGATTAGGGTTAGGGGTAGGGGTAGGGTTAGGGTTAGGGTTAGAGTTAGGGGTAGGGTTAGGGTTAGGGTTAGGGGTAGGGTTAGGGTTAGGTTTAAGGTTAGGGTTAGGGTAAGCGTTAGGGGTAGGGTTAGGGTTAGGATTAGGGTTACGGTTAGGGTTAGGGGTAGTGTTAGGGTTAGGGTTAGCGTTAGGTGTAGGGTTAGGGTTAGGGTAAGGGTTAGCGTTAGAGTTAGAGGTAGAGTTAGGGTTAGGGTTAGGGTTAGGTTTAGGGTTAGGGTTAGGGGTAGCTTTAGGGGTTGGGTTAGGTTTAGGGTTAGGGGTAGGGGTAGCTTTATGGTTAGGGTTAGGTTTAGGGTTAGGGGAAGGGTGAGGGGTAGGGTTAGGGTTAGGGTAACGGTTAGGGTTAGGATTAGGGGTAGGTGTAGGGTTAGGGTTAGGGTTAGCGGTACTGGTAGGGGTAGGGGTAGGGGTAGGGGTAGGGTTAGGGTTATGGTTAGGCTTAGGGTTTGGACTAGCGGTAGGGGTAGGGGTAGGGGTAGGGTTAGGGTTAGGGTTAGGGTTAGGTTTAGGACTAGGGCTTCGTTTAGGGTTAGGTGTAGAGTTTGGGTTTGGGGTAGGGTTAGGGTTAGGCGTAGGTTTAGGGCTAGCGCTATGGTTAGTGTTAGGTTTAGGGCTAGGGCTTGGGTTAGGTTTAGGCTTAGGGCTAGCGTTAGGTGTAGGGTTAGGTTTAGGGTAAGGGGTAGGGGTAGGGATAGGGTTAGGGTTAGGGGTAGGGTTAGGGTTAGAGGTAGCGTTAGGGGAATGGATAGGGTTAAGGTTAGGGGTAGGGTTAGGGTTAGGGTTAGGGGTAGGTTAAGGGTTAGGAGTAGCGTTAGGGGAAGGGTTAGGTTTACGGGTAGGCTTAGGGTTAGAGTTAGGGTTAGGGTTACGGTTAGGAGTAGGGTTAGGGCTAGTGCTATGGTTACAATTAGGGTTAGG
>JANJXV010000156.1:492500-500000 GCA_024803745.1 Megascapheus bottae
GTAGGGGTAGGGTTAGAGTTAGGGCTAGGGCTAGGGCTAGGGTTAGGATTAGGTTTAGGGTTAGGGGTAGGGTTAGGGGTAGGGTTAGGGTTAGGGGTAGGGTTAGGGTTAGGGGTAGGGGTAGGTTTAGGGGTAGGGGTAGGGTTAGGGTTAGTGTTAGGGCTAGGGCTAGGGTTAGGGTTAGGGTTAGGGTTAGGGCTAGGGCTTGGTTTAGGGTTAGGGTTAGGGTTTTTGTTAGGGTTAGGAGTATGGTTAGTGGTAGGGTTAGGGGTAGGGTTAGGGTTAGGTGTAGGGGTAGGGGTAGTGGTAGATTTAGGGTTACATTTAGGGGTAGGGGGAGGGGTAAGGGTAGGTGTAGGGGTAGGGATAGGTTTAGGGTTAGGGTTAGGGTTAGGGCTAGGGTAGGGTTAGGGTTAGGGTTAGGGTTAGGGTTAGTGGCAGGGGTATTGTTAGGGTTAGGGGTAGGGGTAGGGGTAGGGGTAGGTATAGGATTAGGGATAGGATTAGGGTTAGGGTTAGGGTTATTGTTAGGGCTAGGGCTAGGGTTAGGGTTAGGGTTAGGGGTAAGTGTAGGGTTAGGGTTAGGGTTAGGTTAGGGATAGGGGTAGGGTTAGGGGTAGCTTTAGGGTTTGAGTTAGGGGTAGGGTTAGGGGTATGGTTAGAGGTATGGTAGGGTTAGGGTTAGGGTTAGGGTTAGGGCTAGGGCTAGGGTTCGGGTTAGGGCTAGGGTTAGGGTTAGGTTTAGTGCTAGGGCTAGGTTAAGGGTTAGGTTTAGCGTTAGGGTTAGGATTAGGGTTAGGGTTTTAGGGTTAGGTTTCGGGTTACAGTTAGGGTTAGGGATAGGGGTAGGGTTAACGTTAGGAGTAGGGTTAGGGTTAGGGTTAGGGTTAGGGTTAGGGGTAGTGGTAGGGTTAGGGGTAGGTGTACGTGTATGGTTAGGGTTAGAATTACCGTTAGGGTTAGGCTTATAGGTAGAATTAGGGTTAGGGTTAGGCTTAGGGTTAGGGCTAGGGCTAGGGGTAGAGTTAGGGTAGAGCTATGGCTATGGCTAGGGTTAGGGTTAAGTTTAGGGTTAGGGCTAGGGCTAGGGTTAGGGTTAGGATTAGGGTTAGAGTTAGCGTTAGGGGTAGGGGTAGGGTTAGGGTTAGGGGTAGGGGTAGGGGTAGGGGTAGGCCTGGTGTAGGGGTAGCGGTAGGTGTAGGATTAGGGTTAGGGTTAGGGTTAGGTGTAGGGGTAGGGTTAGGGTTAGGGTTAGGGTTAGGGGTAGGTGTAGGGTGAGGGTTAGGGTTAGGTTCAGGGGTAGGTCTAGGGGTAGGGGTAGAGGTAGGGTTAGGGCTAGGTGTAGGGGTAGTGGTAGGTGTAGGGTTAGGGTTAGGGGTAGGGGTAGGGGTAGGGTTAGGGCTAGGTGTAGGGGTAGCGGTAGGTGTAGGGTTAGGGTTAGGGTTAGGGTTAGGGGTAGGGGTAGGGGTAGGGTTAGGGTTAGGGTTAGGGGTAGGTGTAGGTTTGGGGTTATGGTTGGGTTTAGGGGTAGGGTTAGGGTTTGGAGTAGGGTTAGGGACAGGGGTAGTGTTAGGGTTAGGGTTATGGTTAGGGTTAGCGTTGGGGTTAGGGCTAGGGTTAGCTTTAGGTTTAGGGTTAGCGTTAGGTGTCGGGTTAGGTTTAGGGTTAGGGTTAGGGGTCGGGGTAGGGTTAGGGTTAGGGTTAGGGTTAGTGGTAGCGTTAGGGGAATGGTTAGGGTTAGGGTTAGGGGTAGGGTTAGGGTTAGGGTTAGGGTTAGGATTAGTGGCAGGTGTATTGTTAGGGTTAGGGGTAGGGGTAGTGGTAGGGGTAGGTTTAGGATTATGGATAGGATTAGGGTTAGGGTTAGTGTTATTGTTAGGGCTTGGGCTAGGGTTAGGGTTAGGGTTAGGGGTAAGGTTAGGGTTAGGGTTAGGGTTAGGTTAGGGTTAGGGTAAGAGTTAGGGGTAGGGTTAGGTTAGGGTTATGGTTAATGGCAGGGGTATTGTTAGGGTTAGGGGTAGGGTTAGGGGTAGGTTTAGTGTTTGAGTTAGGGGTAGGGTTAGGGGTATGGTTAGGTGTATGGTAGGGTTAGGGTTAGGGTTAGGGTTAGGGTTAGGGTTAGGGCTAGGGCTAGGGTTTGGGTTAGGGCTAGGGTTAGGGCTAGGGTTAGGGTTAGGTTTAGTGCTAGGGCTAGGTTAAGGGTTAGGTTTAGGGTTAGGGTTAGGATTAGGGTTAGGGTTTTAGTGTTAGGGTTCGGGTTACAGTTAGGGTTATGGATTGGGGTAGGGTTAGCGTTAGGAGTAGGGTTAGGGTTAGGGTTAGTGTTAGGGTTAGGGTTAGGGGTAGGGTTAGGGTTAGGGTTAGGGTTAGGCTTAGGGTTAGGGCTAGTGCTAGGGTTACAGTTAGGGTTAGAGCTATGGCTATTGCTAGGGTTAGGGTTAAGTTTAGGGTTAGGGCTAGGGCTAGGTTTAGGGTTAGTTTTAGGGTTAGGTTAGGGTTATGGGTAGGTGTAGGGGTAGGGGTAGGTTTAGGGTTTGGTTTAGGGGTAGGGGTAGGGGTAGGGTTAGGGCTAGGGGTAGGGGTAGCGGTAGGTGTAGGGTTAGGGTTAGGGTTAGGGTTAGGGGTATGGTTAGGGTTAGGTTTAGGTTTAGGGTTAGGGATAGGTTTAGGGTTAGGGTGAGGGTTGGGTTTAGGGTTAGGTTTAGGGTTTGGAGTAGGGTTAGGGTTGGGGTAGGTTTAGGGTTAGGGTTATGGTTAGGGTTAGGGTTGGGGTTAGGGCTAGGGTTAGGTTTAGGTTTAGGGTTAGCGTTAGGAGTCGGGTTAGGTTTAGGGTTATGGTTAGGGGTAGGTGTAGGGTTAGGGTTAGGGTTAGGGTTAGAGGTACCTTTAGGGGAATGGTTAGGGTTAGGGGTAGGGGTAGGGTTAGGGTTTGTGTTAGGGGTAGGTTTAGGTTTAGGGGTAGCGTTATGGGAAGGGTTAGGTTTAGGGGTAGGGTTAGGGTTAGAGTTAGGGTTAGGGTTACGATTAGGGGTTTGGTTAGGGTTAGGGTTAGGCTAGGGTTAGAGTAAAGGGTATGGTTAGGGTTAGGGTTAGGGGTAGGGGTAGGGGTAGGGGTAGGGGTAAGGTAAGGGTTAGGGTTTGGGTAGGTTTAGGGGTAGGGTTAGGGGTAGGGTTAGGGTTAGGGTTAGGTCTAGGGGTAGGGGATAGGGTTAGGGTTAGAGTTAGGTTTAGAGTTAGGGGTAGGGTTAGGGTTAGGTTTAGGGGTAGGGTTAGGGTTAGGTTTAAGGTTAGGGTTAGGGTAACCGTTAGGGGTAGGGTTAGGGTTAGAGTTAGGGTTATAGTTAGGGGTAGGGGTAGGGTTAGGGTTAGGGTTAGGGGTAGGGGTAGGGTTGCGGTTAGGGTTAGGGTTAGAGTTAGCGTTAGGGGTAGGGTTAGGGTTAGGGTTAGGATTAGGGTTAGGGTTAAAGTTAGGGGTAGGGTTAGGGTTAGGTGTAGGATTAAGGGTAGGATTAGGTTTAGGGGTAGGGGTAGGGGTAGCTTTAGGGGTAGGGTTAGATTTAGGGTTAGGGGTAAGGTTAGGGGTAGGGTTAGGGTTAGGGTTAGGGTTAGGCCTAGGGCTAGGGTTAGGGTTAGGGCTAGGGTTAGGGTTAGGTTTAGTGCTAGGGCTAGGTTAAGGGTTAGGTTTAGGGTTAGGGTTAGGATTAGGGTTAGGGTTTTAGTGTTAGGGTTCGGGTTACAGTTAGGGTTAGGGATAGGGGTAGGGTTAGCGTTAGGAGTAGGGTTATGGTTAGGGTTAGGGTTAGGGTTAGGGTTAGGGGTAGGGGTAGGGTTAGGGTTAGGGTTAGGCTTAGGGTTAGGGCTAGGGCTAGGGTTACAGTTAGGGTTAGAGCTAAGGCTATGGCTAGGGTTAGGGTTAAGTTTAGGTTTAGGGCTATGGCTTGGTTTAGGGTTAGTTTTAGGGTTAGGTTAGGGTTATGGATAGGTGTAGGGGTAGGTTTAGGGTTAGGTTTAGGGGTAGGGGTAGGGGTAGGGTTAGGGCTAGGGGTAGGGGTAGCGGTAGGTGTAGGGTTAGGGTTAGGGTTAGGGTTAGGGGTAGGGTTAGGGTTAGGTTTAGATTTAGGGTTAGGGGTAGGTGTAGGTTTAGGGTGAGGGTTGGGGTTTAGGGGTAGGTTTAGGGTTTGGAGTAGGGTTAGGGTTGGGGTAGGTTTAGGGTTAGGGTTATGGTTAGGGTTGGGGTTGGGGTTAGGGCTAGGGTTAGGTTTAGGTTTAGGGTTAGCGTTAGGAGTCGGGTTAGGTTTAGGGTTATGGTTAGGGGTAGGTGTAGGGTTAGGGTTAGGGTTAGGGTTAGAGGTAGCTTTAGGGGAATGGTTAGGGTTAGGGGTAGGGGTAGGGTTAGGGTTTGTGTTAGGGGTAGGTTTAGGTTTAGGGGTAGCGTTATGGGAAGGGTTAGGTTTAGGGGTAGGGTTAGGGTTAGAGTTAGGGTTAGGGTTACGAATAGGGGTTTGGTTAGGGTTAGGGTTATGCTAGGGTTAGAGTTAAGGGTAGGGTTAGGGTTAGGGGTAGGGGTAGGGGTAGGGGTAGGGGTAAGGTAAGGGTTAGGGTTTGGGTAGGGTTAGGGGTAGGGTTAGGGTTAGGGTTAGGGTTAGAGTTAGGGGTAGGGGTAGGGTTAGGTTTAGGGGTAGGGTTAGGGTTAGGGTTAGGTTTAAGGTTAGGGTTAGGGTAACCGTTAGGGGTAGGGTTAGGGTTAGAGTTAGGATTATAGTTAGGGGTAGGGGTAGGGGTAGGGGTAGGGGTAGGGGTAGGGGTAGGGTTGCGGTTAGGGTTAGGGTTAGAGTTAGCGTTAGGGGTAGGGTTAGGGTTAGGTTTAGGATTAGGGTTAGGGTTAAAGGTAGGGGTAGGGTTAGGGTTAGGTGTAGGGTTAAGGGTAGGGTTAGGTTTAGGGTTAGGGGTAGGGGTAGCTTTAGGTGTAGGGTTAGATTTAGGGTTAGGGGTAAGGTTAGGGGTAGGGTTAGGGTTAGGGTTAGGGTTAGGCCTAGGGCTAGGGTTAGGGTTAGGGCTAGGGTTAGGGTTAGGTTTAGTGCTAGGGCTAGGTTAAGGGTTAGGTTTAGGGTTAGGGTTAGGATTAGGGTTAGGGTTTTAGTGTTAGGGTTCGGGTTACAGTTAGGGTTAGGTATAGGGGTAGGGTTAGCGTTAGGAGTAGAGTTAGGGTTAGGGTTAGGGTTAGGGTTAGGGTTAGGGTTAGGGGTAGGGGTAGGGGTAGGGTTAGGGTTAGGGTTAGGCTTAGGGTTAGGGCTAGGGCTAGGGTTACAGTTAGGGTTAGAGCTATGGCTATGGCTAGGGTTAGGGTTAAGTTTAGGGTTAGGGCTAGGGCTAGGTTTAGGGTTAGTTTTAGGGTTAGGTTAGGTTTATGGGTAGGTGTAGGTGTAGGGGTAGGTTTAGGGTTAGGTTTAGGGGTAGGGGTAGGGGTAGGGTTAGGGCTAGGGGTAGGGGTAGCGGTAGGTGTAGGGTTAGGGTTAGGGTTAGGGTTAGGGTTAGGGGTAGGGTTAGGGTTAGGTTTAGGTTTAGGGTTAGGGGTAGGTGTAGGTTTAGGGTGAGGGTTGGGGTTTAGGGGTAGGTTTAGGGTTTGGAGTAGGGTTAGGGTTGGGGTAGGTTTAGGGTTAGGGTTATGGTTAGGGTTAGGGTTGGGTTTAGGGCTAGGGTTAGGTTTAGGTTTAGGGTTAGCGTTAGGAGTCGGGTTAGGTTTAGGGTTATAGTTAGGGGTAGGTGTAGGGTTAGGTTTAGGGTTAGGGTTAGAGGTTGCTTTAGGGGAATGGTTAGGGCTAGGGGTAGGGGTAGGGTTAGGGTTTGGGTTAGGGGTAGGTTTAGGTTTAGGGGTAGCGTTATGGGAAGGGTTAGGTTTAGGGGTAGGGTTAGGGTTAGAGTTAGGGTTAGGGTTACGATTAGGGGTTTGGTTAGGGTTAGGGTTATGCTAGGGTTAGAGTTAAGGGTAGGGTTAGGGTTAGGGGTAGGGGTAGGGGTAGGGGTAGGGGTAAGGTAAGGGTTAGGGTTTGGGTAGGTTTATGGGTAGGGTTAGGGGTAGGGTTAGGGTTAGGGTTAGGTCTAGGGGTAGGGGTTAGGGTTAGGCTTAGGGTTAGGTTTAGAGTTAGGGGTAGGGTTAGGGTTAGGTTTAGGGGAAGGGTTAGGGTTAGGTTTAAGGTTAGGGTTAGGGTAACCGTTAGGGGTAGGGTTAGGGTTAGAGTTAGGGTTATAATTAGGGGTAGGGGTAGGGTTAGGGTTAGGGTTAGGGTTAGGGGTAGGGTTGCGGTTAGGGTTAGGGTTAGAGTTAGCGTTAGGGGTAGGGTTAGGGTTAGGGTTAGGATTAGGGTTAGGGTTAAAGTTAGGGGTAGGGTTAGGGTTAGGTGTAGGGTTAAGGGTAGGATTAGGTTTAGGGTTAGGTGTAGGGGTAGCTTTAGGTGTAGGGTTAGATTTAGGGTTAGGGGTAAGGTTAGGGGTAGGGTTAGGGTTAGGGTGACGGTTAGGGTTAGGATTAGGGGTAGGTGTAGGGTTAGGGTTAGGGTTAGCAGTACGGGTAGGTGTAGGGGTAGGGATAGGTTTAGGGGTAGGGTTAGGGTTAGGGTTAGGGGTAGAGGTTGGGTTAGGGGTAGGTTTAGGGTTTGAGTTAGGTGTAGGGTTAGGGGTATGGTTAGGGGTATGGAAGGGTTAGGGTTAGGGTTAGAGTTAGGTCTAGGGCTAGGGTTAGGGTTAGGTCTAGGGTTAGGGTTAGGTTTAATGCTAGGGCTAGGTTAAGGGTTAGTTTTAGGGTTAGGGTTAGGATTAGGGTTAGGGTTTTAGGGTTAGGGTTCAGGTTAGGGTTAGGGTTAGGGATAGGGGTTAGGTTAGCGTTAGGCGTAGGGTTAGGGTTAGGGTTAGGGTTTGGGGTAGGGGTAGGGTTTGGGGTAGTGGTAGGGTTTGGGGTAGGGGTACATGTACGGTTAGGGTTAGGATTAGCGATAGGGTTAGGGTTAGGGGTAGAGTTAGGGTTAGGGTTAGGCTTAGGGTTAGGGCTAGTGCTAGGGTTACAGTTAGGGTTAGAGCTCTGGCTATGGCTATGGTTATGGTTAAGTTTAGGGTTAGGGCTAGGGCTAGGTTTATGGTTAGTGTTAGTGTTTGGGTTAGGGTTATGGGTAGGTGTAGGGGTAGGGATAGTTTTAGGGTTAGGTTTAGGGGTACGGTTAGGGGTAGGGGTAGGGGTAGGGTTAGGGCTAGGTGTAGGGGTAGCGGTAGGTGTAGGGTTAGGGTTAGGGTTAGGGTTAGGTTTAGGGTTAGGGGTAGGGATAGGGTTGGGGTAAGGGTTAGGGTTACGTATAGGGGTAGGGTTAGGGTTAGGGTTAGGAGTAGGGTTAGGGTTAGGGTTAGGGTTAGGGTTAGAGTTAGGGTTAGAGTTAGGGTTAGGGTTAGGGTTAGTGGCAGGGGTATTGTTAGGGTTAGGGTTAGGGGTAGGGGTAGGGGTAGGTTTAGGAT
>JANJXV010000156.1:515000-517500 GCA_024803745.1 Megascapheus bottae
GGTTAGGTTTAGGATTAGGCGTAGGATTAGGTTTAGGGTTAGGGTTAGCTGTAGGGGTAGGGGTAGGGGTAGGGGTAGGGTTGGGTTAGGTTTAGGGTTACGACTAGCGCTGGGGTTATGGTTAGGTTTAGGACTAGGGCTTGGGCTAGGGTTAGGGGTAGACTTAGGGTTAGGGTTGAGTTAGGGTTAGGGATAGTGTTAGGGGTAGGGGTAGGGTTAGGGTTAGCGGTAGCGTTAGGGTTAGGGTTAGGGTTAGGGCTAGGTTAGGGTTAGGGTTAGGGTTAGGGGTTAGGGGTAGAGTTAGGGTTAGGGCTAGGGCTAGGGTTAGGGTTAGGGTTAGTGGTAGGTTTAGGGTTAGGGGTAGGGTTAGGGTTAGGGGTAGGGGTAGGGTTGGGGTTAGGGTTAGGGCTACGGCTAGGGCTAGGGTTAGGGTTAGGGTTAGGGGTAGGGGTAGGGTTAGGGGTAGGAGTAGGGATAGGGTTAATGGTAGGGGTAGGGTTAGGGTTAGAGTTAGGGCTAGGGCTAGGGTTAGGGTTAGGGTTAGGGGTTTTGTTAGGGGTAGGGGTATGGTTAGGGGTAGGGGTAGGGGTAGGGATACGGTTAGGGGTAGGGGTAGGGGTAGGGGTAGGGGTACAATTAGGGTTACATTTAGGGGTAGGGGTAGGGGTAGGTTTAGGCTTAGGGTTAGGGGTAGGGTTAGGGTTAGGGTTAGGGGTAGGGGTAGGGGTAGGGGTATGGGTAGGGTTAAGCTTACGGTTATGGTTAGGGTTAGGTGTAGGCTTAGGTTTAGGGTTAGGGTTAGGGGTAGATTTGGGGTTAGGGTTAGGGTTAGGTTTAGGGGTAGGTTTAGCGTTGGTTGTAGGGTTAGGGTTAGGGTTGGGGTTGGGGTTAGGGTTAGGGGTAGGGTTAGGGTTAGGTTTATTGTTAAGGCTAGGGCTAGGGTTAGGGTTAGGGTTAGGGTTAGGGTTACCGTTAAGGGGTAGGGGTATGGTTAGGGTTAGGGTTAGGGTTACGGCTAGGGGTATTGTTAGGTTTAGGGTTATTGTTAGAGGTAGGGTTAGGATTAGAGTTAGGGTTAGGGTTACGGTTAAGGGTAGGGTTAGGGTTAGGATTAGGGTTAGGGTTAGGGTTAGGGTTAGGGTTAGGGTTAGCGTAAGGGGTAGGATTAGGGTTAGGTTTAGGGGTAGGTGTAGGGTAGCGGTGGGTGTGGGTTAGGGTTAGGGGTATGGTTAGGGTTAGGGGCAGGTGTAGAGGTAGAGGTAGGGTTAGGGTTAGGGTTAGCGGTAGGGGTAGGGGTAGGGGTAGGGTTAGGGTTAGGGTTTGGGCTATGGTTAAGGTTAGGGGTAGGGGTAGGGGTAGGGTGAGATTTAGGTTTAGTGTTAGGGGTAGGGTTAGGGGTAGGTTTAGGGTTAGGGTTAGGGGTAGGGGTAGGGGTAGGGTTAGGGTTAGGGGTAGGGTTAAGGTTAGGGTTAGGGTTAGGGTTAGGGGTTGGGTTAGGGTTAGGGATAGGGTTAGGCGTAGGGGTGGGTTTAGGGTTAGGGTTAGGGTTACTGTTAGGGGTATAGTTAGCGTTAGGGTTAGGCTTAGGGGTAGGGTTAGGGTTAGAGTTAGGGTTAGGGTTACGTGTAGGGGTGGGGTTAGGATTAGCGTTAGGGTAAGGGTTAATGGCAGGGGTATTGTTTGGGTTAGGGGTAGGGGTAGGGGTAGGGGTAGGTTTAGGATTAGGGTTAGGGTTATTGTTAGGGCTAGGGCTAGGGTTAGGGTTAGGGGTAGGGGTTAGGGTTAGGTGTAGGGGTAGGTTTAGGGGTAGGGGTAGGGTTAGCGGTAGGGATTGGGGTAGGTGTAGGGGTAGGTTTAGGTTTACGGTTAGGATAAGTGTTAGGGTTAGGGTTAGGGGTAGAGTTAGGGTTAGGGTTAGGCTTAGGGTTAGCGCTAGTGCTAGGGTTACAGTTAGGGTTAGGGCTATGACTAGGGCTAGGGTTATGGTTAAGTTTAGGGTTAGGGCTAGGGCTAGGTTTAGGGTTAGGGTTAGGGATAGGTTTAGGGTTAGGTTAGAGGTAGCGTTAGGGGTAGGGGTAGGGTTAGGGTTTGGGTTAGGGTTAGGGCTAGGGGTAGGTTTAGGTTTAGGGGTAACGTTTGGGGAAGAGTTAGGTTTAGGTGTATGGTTAGGGTTAGAGTTAGGGTTAGGGTTACGGTTAGGGGTAGGGTTAGGGTTAGGATTAGGGTTAGGGGTAGGGTTAGGTTTAGGGTTAGGGTTAGTGTAAGGGGTAGGATTAGGGTTAGGTTTAGGGGTAGGTGTAGGGGTAGCGGTGGGTGTTTGTTAGGGTTAGGGGTATGGTTAGGGTTAGGGGCAGGTGTAGAGGTAGAGGTAGGGTTAGGGTTAGGGTTAGCGGTAGGTGTAGGGGTGGGGGTAGGGGTAGGGTTAGGGTTAGGGTTTGGTCTATGGTTAAGGTTAGGGGTAGGGGTAGGGGTAGGGTGAGATTTAGGTTTAGTGTTAGGG
>JANJXV010000156.1:525000-537500 GCA_024803745.1 Megascapheus bottae
GGTAGGGTTAGGGTTAGGGTTAGAGGTAGGGGTAGGAGTAGGGTTAGGATTAGGGTTAGGGTTAGGTGTAGGGTTAGGTGTAGGTTTAGGGTTAGGGTTAGGGGTAGGGTTAGGGTTAGGGTTAGGGTTAGGGGTAGGGGTAGGGTTAAGGTTAAGGTTAGGGTTAGGGTTAGGGTTAGGGGTTGGGTTAGGATTAGGGATATGGTTAGGGGTGGGTGTGGGTTTAGGCTTAGGGTTAGGTTTAGGGTTATGGTTAGCGTTAGGTGTAGGTTTAGGGTTAGGGTTAGTGTTAAGGTTAGGGGTATAGTTAGCGTTAGGGTTAGGCTTAGGTGTAGGGTTAGGGTTAGATTTAGGGTTAGGGTTACGTGTAGGGGTAGGGTTTGTGTTAGGGTTACGTTTATTGTTAGGTCTAGGAGTATGGTTATTGTTAGGGTTAGGGGTAGGGGTTAGGGTTAGGGGTGGGGGTAGTTTTAGGGGTAGGGGTAGGCTTAGGGGTAGGGATAGGGGTAGGGGTAGGGGTAGATGTAGGACTAGGGTTAGGATTAGGGTTAGGGTTAGCGTTAGGGGTACAGTTAGGGTTAGGGTTAGGCTTAGGGTTAGTGCTAGTGCTAGGGTTACAGTTAGGGTTAGGACTATGGCTAGGGCTAGGGTTAAGGTTAAGTTTAGGGTTAGGACTAGGGCTGGGTTTAGGGTTAGGGTTAGGGATAGGGTTAGGGGTAGGGTTAGGGTTAGGGGTCGGGTTAGGGTTGGAGGTAGCGTTAGGGTTAGGGTTAGGGTTAGGGTTAGAGTTTGGGTTAGGGTTAGGGCTAGGGATATTGTTAGGGATAGGGGTAGCGTTAGGGGAAGGGTTAGGTTTAGGGGTAGGGTTAGGGTTAGAGTTAGGGTTAGGGTTACGATTAGGGGTAGGATTAGGGTTAGGGTTAGGTTTAGGGGTAGGGTTAGGGTTAGGTTTAGAGTTAAGGGTATGGTTAGGGTTAGGGGTAGGCTTAGGGTTAGGGTTAGGGGTAGCGGTAGGGGTAGGGTTAGGGTTAGGGTAAGCGTTAGGGTTAGCGTTAGGGGTAGGGTTAGGGTTAGGTTTAGGGTTACGGTTAGGAGTAGGGTTAGGTTTAGGGTTAGGGTTACGGTTAAGGGTAGGTTTAGGTTTAGGGTTAGGGTTAGGGTTAGCTTTAAGTGTAGGGTTAGGGTTAGGGTGAGGGGTAGGGTTGGGGATAGACTGACGGTTAGGTTTAGTATTAGGCATAGGGTTAGGGTTAGGGTTAGGGTCAGCGGTAGGGGTAGGGTAGGGTTAGGGTTAGGGTTAGAGTTAGGGTTAGGGGTAGGGGTAGGGGTAGGGGTAGGTTTAGGATTAGGATTAGGGATAGGATTAGGGTTAGGGTTAGGGTTAGGGTTATTGTTAGGGCTAGGGCTAGGGTTAGGGTTAGGGTTAGGGTTAGGGGTAGGGCTAGGGTTACGGTTAGGGTTAGGGGTAGGGGTAGGATTAGGGGTAGGTTTAGGGTTTGAGTTAGGGGTAGGGTTAGGGGTATGGGTAGGGGTATGGTAGGGTTAGGGTTAGGGTTAGGGTTACGGCTATGGCTAGGGTTAGGGTTAGGGCTAGGGTTAGGTTTAGGTTTAGTGGTAGGGCTAGGTTAAGGGTTAGGTTTAGGGTTAGGGTTAGGATTAGGTTTAGGGTTTTAGGGTTAGGGTGCTGGTTACAGTTAGGTTTAGGGATAGGGGTAAGGTTAGCGTTAGGAGTACGGTTAGGGTTAGGGTTAGGGTTAGGGTTAGGGGTACAGTTAGGGTTAGGGTTAGGCTTAGGGTTAGGGCTAGGGCTAGGGTTACAGTTAGGGTTAGAGCTATGGCTATGGCTAGGGTTAGGGTTAAGTTTAGGGTTAGGGCTAGGGCTAGGTTTAGTGTTAGGGTTAGGTTTAGGGTTAGGGTTAGGGGTAGGTGTAGGGGTAGGTTTAAGGTTAGGTTTAGGGGGAGGGGGAGGGGGAGGGGGAGGGGTAGGGGTAGGGGTATTGTTAAGGCTAGGTGTAGGGGTAGCAGTAGGTGTAGGGTTAGGGTTTGGGTTAGGGTTAGATGTAGGGTTAGGGTTAGGGTTAGGGTTAGGTTTAGGGGTAGGTGTAGGGTTAGGGTTAGGGTTAGGGTTAGGTTTAGGGGTAGGGTTATGGTTTGGAGTAGGGTTAAGGTTAGGGGTAGGGTTAGGGTTAGGGTTAGGGTTAGATGTAGGGGTAGGGTTAGGTTTAGGGTTAGGGTTAGGGGTAGGTGTAGGGTTAGGTTTAGGGTTAGGTTTAGGGGTAGGGTTAGGGTTTGGAGTAGGTTTAAGGTTAGGGGTAGGGTTAGGGTTAGGGTTATGGTTAGGTTTAGGGTTGGGGTTGGGGCTAGGGTTAGGTTTAGGGTTAGTGTTAGCGTTAGGTGTAGGGTCAGGTTTAGGGTTAGGTTTAGGGTTAGGGGTAGGGGTAAGGTTAGGGTTAGGGGTAGGGTTAGGGTTATGGTTACGGTTAGCGTTAGGTGTAGGTTAGGTTTAGGGTTAGGGTTACAGATAGGGGTAGGGTTAGTGTTAGGGTTAGGGGTAGGTTTAGGATTAGGGGTAGAGTTAAGGTTAGGGTTAGGTTTAGGGGTAGGGTTACGGTTAGAGTTAGGGTTAGGGTTACGGTTAGGGGTAGGGTTAGGGTTAGGTTAGTGGTAGGGTTAGGATTAGGGTTAGGTTAAGCGTTCGGGGGTGGGTAAGGGTGAGGATTAGGGTTACGGTTAGGGGTAGGGGTTAGGTTAGGGTTAGGGTTAGGAGTAGGGTTGGGGTTAGGTTTAGGGTTAGGTTTATCGTTAGGTGTGGGGTTAGGGTTAGCGTTAGGGGTAGGGTTAGGGTTAAGGTTAGGGGTAGGGGTATGGTTAGGTTTAGGGTTAGGGTTAGGGGTAGCTTTAGGGGTAGGGTTAGGTTTAGGGTTAGGGGTAAGGTTAGGGGTAGGGTTAGGGTTAGGGTGACGGTTAGGGTTAGGATTAGGGGTAGGTGTAGAGTTAGGGTTAGGGCTAGCGATAGGGGTAGGTGTAGGGGTAGGGGTAGAGGTAGGGTTAGGGTTAGGGTTAGGATTAGGGTTATTGTTAGGGCTAGGCTAGGGATAGGGTTAGGGGTAGGGGTAGGGCTAGGGGTAGGTTTAGGATTAGGGTTAGGGTTAGGGTTAGGGCTAGGTTACCGGTTAGTTTGAGGGTTAGGGCTAGGGCTAGGGATAGGGGTAGGGTTAGGTTTAGGGCTAGGGCTAGGGTTAGCGTTAGGGTTAGTTTTAGGGTAAGGATTAGGGTTAGAGTTTTAGGGTTAGGGTTTGGGTTATGCTTAGAGTTAGTGTTAGGGGTAGGCTTAGGGTTAGGGTCATGGTTAGGGGTAGGCGTAGGCGTAGGGGTAGGGGTATGGTTAGGGTTAGGGTTGGGGTTAGTTTTGGGGTTAGGGTTAGGGCAAGAGTAAGGGTTAAAGTTAGGGTTAGGGTTAGGGTAAGAGTAAGGGTTAGGGTTAGGGTAAGGGTAAGGGTTAAGGTTAGGGTTAGAGTTAGGTTTAAGGTTAGGGTTAGGGTAAGGGTTAAGATTAGGGTTAGTGTCAGGGTTAGGGTTAAGTTTATGGTTAGTGTTAGGGTTAGTGTTAGGGTTAGCGTTAGGGTAAGGGTAAGGTTTAGGGTTAGGTTTAGGTTTAGGTTTAGGGTTAAGGTAAGGGTAAGGGTTAGGGTTAGGGTTAGGGGTAGGGTAAGGGTTAGGGGTAGGTTTAGGGTAAAATAAGGTTTAGGGTTAGGGTTAGGGTTAGGATAAGGGTAAGGGTAAGGGTTAGGGTTACTGTTAGGTTTAGGGTTAGGTTTAGGGTTAGGGTTATGGTAAGGGTAAGGGTTAGCGTTAAGGTTAGGGTTACGGTTAGGGTTAGGTTTAGGGTAAGGGTTAGGTTTAGGGTAAGAGTTAATGTTAGGGTTAGGTTTAGGGTTAGGTTTAGGTTTAGGGTTAGGGTAAGGGTAAGGGTTAGGGTTAGGTTTATGGTTGGGGTGAAGGTTAGTGTTAGGGTTGGGGTAAGTGTTAGGTTTAGGGTTAGGGTTAGGGTTAGGGTAAGGGTTAGGGTGAGGGTTATGGCAAGGGTAAGTGTTGTGTTAGGGTTAGGGTTAGGTTAAGAGTAAGGTTTAGGGTTAGGGTTAGGGTTAGGATTATGGTTAGTGTAAGGGTAAGTGTTAGGGTTAGGGTGAGGGTTAGGGCAAGGGTAAGTGTTGGGTTAGGGTTAGGGTTTGGTTAAGAGTAAGGTTTAGGGTTAGGGTTATGGTTAGGATTAGCATTAAGTTTAGGGTTAGGGTTAGGGTTAGGTTTAGAGTAAGGGTTAGGGTTAGGATTAGGTTTAGGGTAAGGGTAAGGGTTAGGGTTAGGGTTAGGATTTCGGTTAGGTTTAGGGTTAGGGTTAGGGTAAGGGTAAGGGTTACAGTTAGGGATAGGGTTAGGGCAAGGGTAATGGTTAGGGGTAGGGTAAGGATTAGGGTTAGGTTTAGGGTTAGGGTAAGGGTTAGGTTTAGGGTTTTGGTGAGCGTTAGGGTTAGGGTTAGGTTTAGGGGTTAGGGTTAGTGTTAGTGTTAGGGTAAGGGTTTGGGTTAGGGTTAGGGTAAGGGTTAGGGTTAGGGTTAGGTTTAGGTTAAGGCTAAATGTTAGAGTTAGGGTTACGGTAAGGTTTAGTGTTAGGTTTAGGGTAAAACTAAGGGTTAGAGTTAGGGTTAGAGGTTAGGCTAAGTGTTATGGTTAGGGTTAGGGTAAGGGTAACGGTTAGCATTAGGGCTAGGGTTAAGGTTAGCGTTAGTGTTAGGGTTAGGCTAAGGGTTAGGGTTTGGGTTAAGGTAAGGGTTAGGGTTAGGCTTAGGGTTACGGTTAGAGGTAGGGTTAGGGTTAGGTTAAGGGTAAGGGTAAGGGTTAGTGTTAGGGTTAGGGTTAGGGTAAGGGTAGGTTTAGGGGTTAGTGTTAGGGTTAGGTTTAGGGTAAGGGTTAGGGTTAGGGTTAGGATTAAGGTTAAGGTTAGGGTTAGGGTAAGGCTAAGGGTTAGTGTTAGGGTTAGGTTAAAGGTTAGGGTTAAGGTTAGGGTAATGGTAAGGGTTAGCGTTAGGGTTAGGGTTAGGTTTAGGGTTAGGATTAGGGTAAGGGTTAGGGTTATGTTTAGGGTTAGGGTTAAGGTTAGGTTTAGGGTTAGGGTTAGGGTAAGGGTAAGGGCTAGGGTTAGGGTTAAGGTTAGGTTTAGGGTAAGGGTAAGGGTAAGGGTTAGGGTTAGTGTTAGAGTTAGGTTTAGGTTTAGGGTTAGGGTTAGGGTAAGGGTTAGGTTTAGGGTTAGGGTAAGGGTAAGGGTAAGGTTTAGGGTTAGGGTTAGGGTGAGGGTTATGACAAGGGTAAGGGTTAGGGTTAGGGTTAGGTTAAGGATTAGGGGTAGGTTTAGGGTTAGGTTAAGGGTTAGGGTTAGGGTTTGGGTGAGCGTTAGGGTTAGGGTTAGGGTTAGGGTTACGGTAAGGTTAGGGTTAGGGTTAGGGTAAGGGTTAGGGTTATGGTTAGGCTTAGGGTAAGTCTAAGGTTAGAGTTATGGTTAGGGTAAGGTTTACGGTTAGGGTTAGGGTAAGACTAATGGTTAGATTTAGGGTTAGCGTTAGGGTTAGCGATAGGGGTTAGGGTTAGGGTTAGGGTTAGGGTAAGGGTAAGGGTTAGGTTTCGGGTTAGGGTTAGGGGTAGGTGTAGGGGTAGGTGTAGGTTTAGGGTTAGGTTTAGGGGTAGGGGTAGGGTTAGGGCTAGGTGTAAGGGTAGCGGTAGGTGTAGGGTTAGGGTTAGGGTTAGGGTTAGGTGTAGGGGTAGGGTTAGCGTTAGGGTTAGGGTTAGGGTTAGGGGTAGGTGTATGGTTAGGGTTAGGGTTACGTTTAGGGGTAGGGTTAGGGTTTTGAGTAGGGTTAGGGTTAGGGTTATGGTTAGGGTTAGGGTTGGTGTTAGGGCTAGGGTTAGGTTTAGGGTTAGGGTTAGATGTAGGGATAGGGTTAGGGTTAGGGGTAGGGTTAGGGTTAGAGGTAGCGTTAGGGGAATGGTTAGGGTTAGGTGTAGGGTTAGGGTTAGGGTTAGGGGTAGGTTTAGGGTTAGGGGAAGCGTTAGGGGAAGTGTTAGTTTTATGGGTAGGGTTAGGATTAGAGTTAGAATTAGGGTTACGGTAAGGTGTAGGGTTAGGGTTAGGGTTAGGGTTTGGGTAGGGTTAGGGTTAGGGTAAGGGTTAGAGTTAGGGGTAGGGTTAGGGTTAGTGTTAGGGTAGAGTTAGGGTTAGGTTTAGGGTTAGGGTTAGGGTAAGCGTTAGGGGTAGGGTTAGGGTTAGGGTTACGGTTAGTGGTAGGGGTAGGGTTCGGTTTAGGGTTAGGTTTAGGGATAGGGGTAGGGTTGGGGTTAGGGTTAGGGTTAGGTTTAGCCTTAGGGGTAGTTGTAGGGTTAGGGTTAGGGTTAGGGTTAAAGTTAGACTTAGGGGTAGGGTTAGGGTTAGGGTTAGGGTTAGGGGGAGGGTTAGGTTTATGTTTGGGTTAGGGGTAGCTTTATGGGAAGGGTTAGGTTTATGGTTAGGGGTAAATTTAAGGGTGGGGTTAGGTTTAGGGTGACGATTAGGGTTAGGATTAGGAGTAAATGTAGGGTTAGGGTTAGGGTTAGCGGTACGGGTAGGGGTAGGGGTAGGAGTAGCGTTAGGGTTAGGGTTAGGGTTAGGGATAGGGAATGGTTAGGAGTAGGGTTAGGGTTAGGGTTAGGGTTACGGTTACGGGTAGGGCTAGGGTTAGGGTTATGGGTAGCTTTACGGGTAGGGTTAGGTTTAGGGTTAGGGGTAAGGTGAGGGGTAGGGTTAGGTTTAGGGTGACGGTTAGGGTCAGGATTAGGGGTAGGTGTAGGGTTATGGTTAGGGTTAGCGGTACGGGTAGGGGTAGGGGTACGGGTAGGGTTAGGGTTAGGGTTATGGTTTGGGCTTGGGTTAGGGTCAGGGGTAGAGTTAGGGTTAGGGTTAGGGTTAGGGTTAGGGGTACTGTTAGGGATAGGGTTAGGGTTAGGAGTAGGGTTAGGTTTAGTGGTAGGGGTAGGTTTAGGATTAGGGTTAGGATTAGGGTTAGGGTTAGGGGTAGTGGTAGAGTTAGTGGTAGGGCTAGGGTTAGGGTTAGGGTTAGATTTAGGGTTAGGTGTAAGGTAAGGGTTGGGGTTTGGTGTAGGGTAAGGGGTAGGGTTACGGGTATGGTTAGGGTTAGGGATAGGGGTAGGGGTAGGGGTGGGGTTAGGGTTAGGGTTAGGTTTAGGGTTAGGGTTAGCGTTAGTTGTAGGATTCGGTTTACTGTTAGGGTTATGGTTAGGTGTATAGTTAAGGTTAGGGGTAGGGGTAGGGGTAGGGTTAGGGTTAGGGTTAGTGGCAGGGGTATTGTTAGGGTTAGGGGTAGGGGTAGGGGTAGGGGTAGGTTTAGGATTAGAGTTAGAATTAGGGTGAGGGTTAGGGTTAGGGATATGGTTATTGTTAGGGCTAGGGCTAGGGTTAGGGTTAGGGTGAGGGGTAGGGGTTAGGTTTAGGGTTAGGGTTAGGGGTAGGGGTACGGGTAGGTTTAGGGGTAGGGGTAGGGGTAGGAGTAGGTGTAGGATTAGGGTTAGAATTAGGCTTAGGGTTAGGGTTAGGGGTAGGGTTAGGGTTAGGGATAGGGGTTAGGGTTAGGGTTAGGGGTAGAGTTAGGGGAAGGGTTAGGTTTAGGGGTAAGGTTAGGGTTAGAGTTAAGGGTAGAGTTAGGGTTAGGTTTAGGGTTAGAGTTAGGCATAGGGTTAGGGTTAGGGTTAGGGTTAGGGTTAGGGATAGGGGTAGGGTTAGGGTTAGGGTTAGGGGTAGGGGTAGAGTTAGGGGAAGGGTTAGGTTTAGGGGTAGGGTTAGGGTTAGAGTTAAGGGTAGGGTTAGGGTTAGGGATAGGGTTAGGGTTAGGAATAGGGTTAGGGTTAGGGGTAGTGGTAGCGGTAGGGGTAGGGTTAGGGGTAGGGGTAGGTGTAGGGGTAGGGGTAGGTTTAGCATTAGGGTTAGGATTGGGGTTAGGGTTAGGTCTAGGGGTAGGTGTAAGTTAAAGGTTAGGGTTTGGGGTGTGGTAAGGGATAGGGCTAGGTGTAGGTGTAGGGTAGGGGTAGGGATAGGGGTAGGGTTAGGGTTAAGGGTAGGGTTAGGGGTAGGATTAGGGTTGGGGTTGGGGTTAGGGTTAGGGGTAGGGTTAGGGTTAGGTTTAGGGTTAAGGCTAGGGCTAGGGTTAGGGTTAGCGTTATTGTTACGGTTAAGTCGTAGGTGTAGAGTTAGGGTTAGGGTTAGGGTTACAGTTAGGGTTATTGTTAGGGTTAGGGTTATTGTTAGGGGTAGGGTTAGGATTAGAGTTAGGGTTAGGGTTACGGTTAGGGGTAGGATTAGGGTTAGTTTTAGGGGTAGGTGTAGGGGTAGCGGTGGGTGTAGGGTTAGGGTTAGGAGTAGGGTTAGGGTTAGGGGTAGGTGTAGGAGTAGAGGTAGTGTTAGGGTTAGGGTTAGCAGTAGGGGTAGTGGTAGGGGTAGGGGTAGGGTTAGTCTTGGGGTTAGGGCTAGGGTTAGGGGTAGGAGTAGGGGTAGGGGTAGGGTTATTCAGGGTGAGGTTTAGGGGTAGGGTTAGGGGTAGGTTTAGGGTTAGTGTTAGGGGTAGGGTTAGGGTTAGGGTTAGGATTAGCGTTAGGTGTAGGTTTAGGGTTAGGGTTAGGGTTACGGTTAGGGGTATAGTTAGCGTTAGCGTTAGGCTTAGGGGTAGGGTTAGGGTTAGAGTTAGGGTTAGGGTTACGTGTAGGGGTAGGGTTAGGGTTAGCGGTAGGGGTACGGTTAGGCTTAGGGTTAGGGTTAGAGTTAGGGGTAGGGTTAGGGTTAGGGTTAGAGTAAGGGTTAATGTCAGGGGTATTGTTAGGGTTAGGGGTAGGGGTAGGGGTATATTTAGGATTAGGGTTAGGATTAGGGTTAGGGTTAGTGTTAGGGTTAGGGTTATTGTTAGGGCTAGGGCTAGATTTAGGGTTAGGGGTAGGGGTAGGGGTTATGGTTAGGGGTAGGGGTAGGTTTAGGGGTAGGGGTAGGGTTAGGGGTAGGGATAGGTGTAGGGTAGGGGTAGGTGTAGGTTTAGGGTTAGGATTAGGGTTAGGCTTATGTTTAGGGGTAGAGTTAGGGTTAGGGTTAGGCTTAGGGTTAGGGCTAGTGCTAGGGTTACAGTTAGGGTTAGGGCTATGGCTAGGGCTAGGGTTAGGGTTAAAGTTAGGGTTAGGGGTAGGGCTAGGTTTAGGGTTAGGATTAGGGATAGGGTTAGGGGTAGGGTTAGGGTTAGGGGTAGGGTTAGGGTTAGAGGTAGCGTTAGGGGTACGGTTAGGGTTAGGGTAAGGGTTTGGGTTAGGGTTAGGGCTAGGGGTAGGGTTGGCGTTAGGGGTAGCGTTAGGGGAATGGTTAGGTTTAGGGTTAGGGTTAGGGTTAGAGTTAGGGTTAGGGTTATGGTTACGGGTAGGGTTAGGTTTAGGGTTAGGTTTAGGGGTAGGGTTAGGGTTAGGGTTAGGTTTAGAGTTAAGGGTAGAGTTAGGGTTAGGTTTAGGGTTAGAGTTAGGCGTAGGGTTAGGGTTAGGGTTAGGGTTAGGGATAGGGGTAGGGTTAGGGTTAGGCTTAGGGTTAGGGTAAGCGTTAGGGTTAGCGTTAGGGGTAGGGTTAGAGTTAGGTTTAGGGTTACGGTTAGGAGTAGGGTTAGATTTAGGGTTAGGGTTACGGTTACAGGTAGGTTTAGGGTTAGGGTTAGGGTTAGGTGTAGCTTTAGGTGTAGCGTTAGGGTTAGGGTTAGGGGTAGGGTTGGGGTTAGGGTGACGGTTAGGTTTAGAATTAGGCGTAGGGGTAAGGGTAGGGGTAGGGTTAGGGGTAGGGGTAGGGGTAGGGGTCGGCGTAGGTTTAGGGTTAGGTTTAGGGTTAGGGCTAGCGCTAGGGTTATGGTTAGGTTTAGGAGTAGGGCTTGGGCTAGGGTTAGGGGTAGACTTGGGGTTAGGGGTAGGGTTAGGGTTAGGATAGAGTTAGGGGTAGGGTTAGGGTTAGCGGTAGGGTTAGGGTTAGGGTTAGGGTTAGGGTTATTGCTAGGGCTAGGGTTAGGGTTAGGGTTAGGGTTAGGGTTAGGGTTAGGATTAGGGTTAGGATTAGGGGTAGGTTTAGGGTTAGGGGTAGTGTTAGGGTTAGAGTTAGGGTTAGGGTTAGGGTTAGGGTTAGTGGCAGGGGTATTGTTAGGGTTAGGGTAGGGGTAGGGGTAGGTTTAGGATTAGGGATAGGATTAGGGTTAGGGTTAGGGTTATGGTTATAGTTAGGGCTAGGCTAGGGTTATAGTTAGGTTAGGGGTAGGGGTAGGGTTAGGGTTAGCGTTAGGGTTAGGGTTAGGGGTAGTGTTAGGGGTAGGTTTAGGGTTTGAGTTAGGGGTAGGGTTAGGGTTAGGGTTAGGGCTAGGGTTAGGGTTAGGTTTAGGGCTAGGGTTAGGGTTATGTTTAGTGCTAGGGCTAGGTTAAGGGTTAGGTTTAGGGTTAGGGTTAGGATTAGGGTTAGGGCTAGTGTTATGGTTACAGTTAGGGTTAGGGCTATGGCTAGGGCTAGGGTTAGGGTTAAAGTTAGGGTTAGGGCTAGGGCTAGGTTTAGGCTTAGGGTTAGGGATAGGGTTAGGGGTAGGTTTAGGGTTAGGGGTAGGGTTAGGGTTAGAGGTAGCGTTAGGGGTACAGTTAGGGTTAGGGTAAGGGTTTGGGTTAGGATTAGAGCTAGTTGTAGTGTTGGGGTTAGGGGTAGCGTTAGGGGAATGGTTAGGTTTAGGGGTAGGATTAGGGTTAGAGTTAGGGTTACGGTTATGGTTAGGGGTAGGGTTAGGGTTAGGGTTAGGGTTAGCGTTAGGGTTAGGGTTAGGGTTAGGTTTAGAGTTAAGGGTAGAGTTTAGTGGTAGGTGTAGGGGTAGGGGTAGGGTTAGGGCTTGGTGTAGGGGTAGCGTTAGGTGTAGGGTTAGCGTTAGGGGTAGGGGTAGGGTTAGGGTTAGGGTTAGGGGTAGGTGTAGGGTTAGGGTTAGGGTTGGGTTTAGGGGTAGGGTTAGGGTTTGGAGTGGGGTTAGGGTTAGGGGTAGGGTTAGTGTTAGTGATATGGTTAGGGTTAGGGTTGGTGTTAGTGCTAGGGTTAGGTTTAAGGTTAGGGTTAGCGTTAGGTGTAAGGTTAGGTTTAGGGTTAGGGTTAGGGGTAGGGATAGGGTTAGGGTTAGGGGCAGGGTTAGGGTTAGAGGTAGTATTAGGGGAATGGATAGGGTTAAGGTTAGGGGTAGGGTTAGGGTTAGGGTTAAGGGTAGGTTAAGGGTTAGGAGTAGCGTTAGGGGAATGGTTAGGTTTACGGGTAGGGTTAGGGGTAGAGTTAGCGTTAGGGTTACGGTTAGGGGTAGGGTTAGGATTAGGGTTAGGGGTAGGGGTAGGGTTAGGGTTAGGGTTAGAGTTAGGGTTAGGGTTAGGGTAGGGTTAGGGGTAGGGTTAGGGTTAGGTTTAAGGTTAGGGTTAGGGTAAGCGTTAGGGGTAGGGTTAGGGTTAGGATTAGGGTTACGGTTAGGGGTAGGGTTAGTGTTAGGGTTAGGGTTAGCGTTAGGGGTAGGGTTAGAGTTAGGGTAAGGGTTAGCGTTAGGGTTAGAGGTAGGGTTAGGGTTAGGGTTAGGGGTAGGGTTAGGGTTAGGGGTAGGGGTAGCTTTAGGGGTTGGGTTAGGTTTAGGGTTAGGGGAAAGGTGAGGGGTAGGGTTACGGTTAGGATTAGCGGTACTGGTAGGGGTAGTTGTAGGGGTAGGCGTAGGGTTAGGGTTAGGGTTAGGGTTAGGTTTAGGACTAGGGCTTGGTTTAGGGTTAGGTGTAGAGTTAGGGTTTGGGGTAGGGTTAGGGTTAGGCTTAGGTTTAGGGCTAGCTCTAGGGTTAGTGTTAGGTTTAGGGCTAGGGCGTGGGTTAGGGTCAGTGGTAGAGTTAGGGTTAGGGTTAGGGTTAGGGGTGCTGTTAGGGTTAAGGTTAGGGTTAGGGTAGGGTTAGGTTTAGGGTTAGGGTTAGGGTTAGGATTAGTGGTAGCGGTAGGGTTAGGGTTAGGGGTAGGGATAGGGTTAGGGGTAGGGATAGGTTTAGGATTAGGGTTAGGATTAGGGTTAGGGTTAGGGGTAGGGGTAGGGTTAGGGGTAGGGCTAGGGTTAGGGTTAGGGTTAGGTTTAGAGTTGGGGGTAAGGTAAGGGTTAGGGTTTGGTGTAGGGTTAGGGGTAGGGTTAGGGGTAGGGTTAGGGTTAGGTTTAGGAGTAGGGGTAAGGGTATGGATACGGTTAGGTTTAGGGGTAGGGTTAGGGTTAGGGTTAGGGTTGGGGTTGGGGTTAGGGTTAGGGCTAGGTTTGGGTTAGGGGTAGGGTTAAGGCTAGGGCTAGTGTTAGCGTTAGGGTTAGGACTACGGTTAGGTTTAGAGTTAGGGTTTCCTTTAGGGGTAGGGGTAGGGTTAGGTT
>JANJXV010000156.1:542500-545000 GCA_024803745.1 Megascapheus bottae
GTTAGGGGTAGGGTTAGGTTTAGGGTTAGGAGTAGGGGTAAGGGTAGGGATACGGTTAGGTTTAGGGGTAGGGTTAGGGTTAGGGTTAGGGTTGGGGTTGGGGTTAGGGTTATGGCTAGGTTTGGTTTAGGGGTAGGGTTAAGGCCAGGGCTAGGGTTAGGGTTAGGGTTAGGACTACGGTTAGGTTTAGAGTTAGGGTTACCTTTAGGGGTAGGGGTAGGGTTAGGTTTAGGATAGGGTTACGGTTAGGGGTATTGTTAGGGTTAGGGTTATTGATAGGGGTAGGATTAGGATTAGAGTTACGGTTAGGGTTACGGATAGGGGTAGGTTTATGGTTAGGTTTAGGGGTAGGGTTAGGGCTAGAGATAGGGGTAGGGTTAGGGTTAGGTTTAGGGGTAGCTGTAGGGGTAGGGGTGGGTGTAGGGTTAGGGTTAGGGTTAGGGTTAGAGGCAGGTTTAGGAGTAGAGGCAGGGTTAGGTTTAGGGTTAGAAGTAGGGGTAGTGGTAGGGGTAGGGGTAGGGTTAGGGTTAGTGTTAGGGATAGGGTTAGGGTTATGGTTAGGGCTAGGGCTAGGATTAGGGTTAGGATTAAAGTTAGGACTAGGGCTAGGATTAGGATTATGGTTAGGGTTAGGGCTAGGGCTAGGGTTAGGGTTAGGGTTAGGGGTAGGGTTAGGGGTAGGGGTAGGGTTAAGGGTCGGGTTAGGCGTAGGGGTAGGGTTAGGGTTAGAGTAAGGGGTATGGGTAGGGGTAGGGGTAGGTTTAGATTTAGGGTTAGGGTTAGGGGTAGGGGTAGGTGTAGGTTTAGGTTTAGGGTTAGGGTTAGTGTTAGGGTTAGGGTTAGGGTTAGGGTTAAGGGTAGGGTTAAGGTTAGGGTTAGGTTTAGGGTTAGGGGTTGGGTTAGGGTTAGGGATAGGGTTAGGGGTAGGGGTGGGGTTAGGGTTAGAGTTAGGATTAGGGTTACCTATAGGGGTAGGGTTAGGGTTAGGGTTAGGATTTGGGGTCGGATTCCGGTTAGGGTTAGGGTTAGAGTTAGGGTTAGAGTTAGGGTTAGGTTAGGGTTAGTGGCAGGGGTATTGTTAGGGTTAGGGATAGTGGTAGGGGTAGAGGTAGGGGTAGGTTTAGGATTAGGGTTAGGATTAGGGTGAGGGTTAGGGTTAGGGTTAGGGTTATAGTTAGGGGTCGGGCTAGGGTTAGCGTTAGGGGTAGGGGTAGGGGTTAGGGTTAGGGGTAGGGGTAGGGGTAGGTGTAGGTTTATGGGTAGGGGTAGGGGTAGGTGTAGGGTTAGGGATAGAATTATGGTTAGGTTTAGGGTTATGGGTAGGGTTAGGGTTAGGGGTAGAATTAGGGGAAGGGTTAGGTTTAGGGGTAGGGTTAGGGTTAGAGTTAGGGTTAGGGTTACGGTTAGGGTTATTGTTAGGGATAGGGTTAGGGTTAGGGGTAGGATTAGGGTTAGGGTTAGGGTTAGGGTTAGTGGTAGCGGTAGGGGTAGGGTTAGGGGTAGGGGTAGGTGTAGGGGTAAGGGTAGGTTTAGAATTAGAGTGAGGATTAGTCTTAGGGTTAGGGTTAGGGGTAGGGGTAAGGTAAGGGTTAGGGTTTGGGGTAGGGTTAAGGGTAAAGTTAGGGGTAGGGTTAGAGTTAGGGTTAGGGGTAGGGGTAGGGGTAGGGATATTGGTAGGGATAGGGTTAGGGATAGGGTTAGGGGTAGGGTTAGGGTTAGGGTTGGGGTTGGGTTTAGGGTTAGGGTTAGGGGTAGCGTTAGGGTTAGGTTTAGGGTTAAGTCTAGGGCTAGGGTAGGGTTAGGGTTAGGGTTAGGGTTACCGTTAAGTTTAAGGGTAGGGTTAGGGTTTACGGTTAGGGGTATTGTTAGGGTTAGGGTTATTGTTAGGGGTAGGGTTAGGATTAGAGTTAGGGTTAGGGTTACGGTTAGGGGTAGGGTTAGGTTTAGGATTAGGGTGGGGTAGGGTTAGGGTTAGGGTTAGGGGTAGGATTTGGGTTAGGGTTATTGTTAGGGCTAGGGCTTGGGTTAGTGTTAGGGTTAGGGGTAGGGGTTAGGGTTCGTGGTAGTTGTAGGTTTAGGGGTAGGGTTAGGGTTAGGGGTAGGGATTGGGGTAGGTGTAGGGGTAGCGGTGGGTGTAGGGTTAGGGTTAGGGGTAGGGTTAGGGTTAGGGGCAGGTGTAGAGGTAGAGGTAGGGTTAGGGTTAGGGTTAGCGGTAGGGGTAGAGGTAGGGGTAGGTGTAGGGTTAGGGTTAGGGTTAGGGCTAGGGTTAAGGTTAGGGATAGGGGTAGGGGTAGGGTGAGATTTAGGGTTAGGATTAGGGGTAGGGTTAGGGGTAGGGTTAGGGTTAGGGTTAGGGGTAGTGTTAGGGTTAGGGTTAGGGTTAGGGGTAGAATTAAGGTTAGAGTTAGGGTTAGGGTTAGGGTTAGGGTTAGGGGTAGGGGTAGGGGTAGGTTTAGGGTTAGGGTTAGGGGCAGGGTTAGGGTTAGGATTAGGGTTAGGT
>JANJXV010000156.1:552500-567500 GCA_024803745.1 Megascapheus bottae
GGTTAGGGCTAGGGCTAGGGTTAGGGTTAGGGTTAGGGGTAGGGTTAGGGTTAGGGGTAGGGTTAGGTTTAGGGTTAGGGTTAGGTTAGGGTTTGGGTAAGAGTTAGGGTAGGGTTAGGGTTAGGGTTACGGTTATTGTTAGGTCTAGGGCTAGGGTTAGGGTTAGGGTTAGGGTTAGGGGTAAGGGTAGGGTTAGGGTTAGGGTTAGGTTAGGGTTAGGGGTAGGGTTAGGGGTAGCTTTAGGTTTTGAGTTAGGGGTAGGTTTAGGGGTATGGTTAGGGGTATGGTAGGGTTAGCGTTAGGGTTAGGGTTAGGGCTAGGACTAGGGTTAGGGTTAGGGCTAGGGTTAGGGTTAGGGTTAGGGCTAGGTTTAGGGTTAGGTTTAGTGCTAGGGCTAGGTTAAGGGTTAGGTTTAGGGTTAGGGTTAGGAATAGGGTTAGGTTTTTAGGGTTAGGTTTCGGGTTACAGTTAGGGGTAGGGGTAGGGGTAGGGGTAGGGTTAGGCGTAGGGGTTAGGGTTAGGGGTAGGGTTACGGGTAGGGGTATGGTTAGAGTTAGGGCTAGGGCTAGTTCTAGGGTTAGGATTAGGTTTAGGGTTAGGGTTAGGGTTAGGGGTAAGTTTAGGGGTAGGGGTAGGGTTAGGGTTAGTGTTAGGCTAGGGCTAGGGTTAGGGTTAGTGTTAGGGTTAGGGCTAGGGCTTGGTTTAGGGTTAGGGTTAGGGTTTTTGTTAGGGTTAGGGATAGGGTTAGGGGTAGGGGTAGGGGTAGGGGTAGGTGTAGGTGTAGGATTAGGGTTAGGGTTTTTGTTAGGGTTAGGGATAGGGTTAGGGGTAGGGGTAGGGGTAGGGGTAGGGGTAGGTTTAGGGTTAGGGTTAGGGTTAGGGTTAGGGCTAGGGTAGGGTTAGGGTTAGGGTTAGGGTTAGGGTTAGAGGCAGGGGTATTGTTAGGGTTAGGGGTAGGGGTAGGTATAGGATTAGGGATAGGATTAGGGTTAGGGTTAGGGTTATTGTTAGGGCTAGGGCTAGGGTTAGGGTTAGGGTTAGGGGTAAGTGTAGGGTTAGGGTTAGGGTTAGGTTAGGGGTAGGGGTAGGGTTAGTGGTAGCTTTAGGGTTTGAGTTAGGGGTATTGTTAGGGGTATGGTTAGGGGTATGGTAGGGTTAGGGTTAGGGTTAGGGCTAGGGCTAGGGTTCGGGTTAGGGCTAGGGTTAGGGTTAGGTTTAGTGCTAGGGCTAGGTTAAGGGTTAGGTTTAGCGTTAGGGTTAGGATTAGGGTTAGGGTTTTAGGGTTAGGTTTCGGGTTACAGTTAGGGTTAGGGATAGTGGTAGGGTTAACGTTAGGAGTAGGGTTAGGGTTAGGGTTAGGGTTAGGGGTAGTGGTAGGGTTAGGGGTAGGGGTACGTGTATGGTTAGGGTTAGGATTACCGTTAGGGTTAGGGTTAGGTGTAGAGTTAGGGTTAGGGTTAGGCTTAGGGTTAGGGCTAGGGCTAGGGGTAGAGTTAGGGTTAGAGCTATGGCTATGGCTAGGTTTAGGGTTAAGTTTAGGGTTAGGGCTAGGGCTAGGGTTAGGGTTAGGGTTAGGGTTAGATTTAGCGTTAGGGGTAGGGTTAGGGTTAGGGGTAGTGGTAGGGGTAGGGGTAGGGTTAGTGTTGGGGTTAGGGCTAGGGTTAGGGGTAGGAGTAGGGGTAGGGGTAGGGTTATTCAGGGTGAGGTTTAGGGGTAGGGTTAGGGGTAGGTTTAGGGTTAGTGTTAGGGGTAGGGTTAGGGTTAGGGTTAGGATTAGCGTTAGGTGTAGGTTTAGGGTTAGGGTTAGGGTTACGGTTAGGGGTATAGTTAGCGTTAGCGTTAGGCTTAGGGGTAGGGTTAGGGTTAGAGTTAGGGTTAGGGTTACGTGTAGGGGTAGGGTTAGGGTTAGCGGTAGGGGTACGGTTAGGCTTAGGGTTAGGGTTAGAGTTAGGGGTAGGGTTAGGGTTAGGGTTAGAGTAAGGGTTAATGTCAGGGGTATTGTTAGGGTTAGGGGTAGGGGTAGGGGTATATTTAGGATTAGGGTTAGGATTAGGGTTAGGGTTAGTGTTAGGGTTAGGGTTATTGTTAGGGCTAGGGCTAGATTTAGGGTTAGGGGTAGGGGTAGGGGTTATGGTTAGGGGTAGGGGTAGGTTTAGGGGTAGGGGTAGGGTTAGGGGTAGGGATAGGTGTAGGGTAGGGGTAGGTGTAGGTTTAGGGTTAGGATTAGGGTTAGGCTTATGTTTAGGGGTAGAGTTAGGGTTAGGGTTAGGCTTAGGGTTAGGGCTAGTGCTAGGGTTACAGTTAGGGTTAGGGCTATGGCTAGGGCTAGGGTTAGGGTTAAAGTTAGGGTTAGGGCTAGGGCTAGGTTTAGGGTTAGGATTAGGGATAGGGTTAGGGGTAGGGTTAGGGTTAGGGGTAGGGTTAGGGTTAGAGGTAGCGTTAGGGGTACGGTTAGGGTTAGGGTAAGGGTTTGGGTTAGGGTTAGGGCTAGGGGTAGGGTTGGCGTTAGGGGTAGCGTTAGGGGAATGGTTAGGTTTAGGGTTAGGGTTAGGGTTAGAGTTAGGGTTAGGGTTATGGTTACGGGTAGGGTTAGGTTTAGGGTTAGGTTTAGGGGTAGGGTTAGGGTTAGGGTTAGGTTTAGAGTTAAGGGTAGAGTTAGGGTTAGGTTTAGGGTTAGAGTTAGGCGTAGGGTTAGGGTTAGGGTTAGGGTTAGGGATAGGGGTAGGGTTAGGGTTAGGCTTAGGGTTAGGGTAAGCGTTAGGGTTAGCGTTAGGGGTAGGGTTAGAGTTAGGTTTAGGGTTACGGTTAGGAGTAGGGTTAGATTTAGGGTTAGGGTTACGGTTACAGGTAGGTTTAGGGTTAGGGTTAGGGTTAGGTGTAGCTTTAGGTGTAGCGTTAGGGTTAGGGTTAGGGGTAGGGTTGGGGTTAGGGTGACGGTTAGGTTTAGAATTAGGCGTAGGGGTAAGGGTAGGGGTAGGGTTAGGGGTAGGGGTAGGGGTAGGGGTCGGCGTAGGTTTAGGGTTAGGTTTAGGGTTAGGGCTAGCGCTAGGGTTATGGTTAGGTTTAGGAGTAGGGCTTGGGCTAGGGTTAGGGGTAGACTTGGGGTTAGGGGTAGGGTTAGGGTTAGGATAGAGTTAGGGGTAGGGTTAGGGTTAGCGGTAGGGTTAGGGTTAGGGTTAGGGTTAGGGTTATTGCTAGGGCTAGGGTTAGGGTTAGGGTTAGGGTTAGGGTTAGGGTTAGGATTAGGGTTAGGATTAGGGGTAGGTTTAGGGTTAGGGGTAGTGTTAGGGTTAGAGTTAGGGTTAGGGTTAGGGTTAGTGGCAGGGGTATTGTTAGGGTTAGGGTAGGGGTAGGGGTAGGTTTAGGATTAGGGATAGGATTAGGGTTAGGGTTAGGGTTATGGTTATAGTTAGGGCTAGGCTAGGGTTATAGTTAGGTTAGGGGTAGGGGTAGGGTTAGGGTTAGCGTTAGGGTTAGGGTTAGGGGTAGTGTTAGGGGTAGGTTTAGGGTTTGAGTTAGGGGTAGGGTTAGGGTTAGGGTTAGGGCTAGGGTTAGGGTTAGGTTTAGGGCTAGGGTTAGGGTTATGTTTAGTGCTAGGGCTAGGTTAAGGGTTAGGTTTAGGGTTAGGGTTAGGATTAGGGTTAGGGCTAGTGTTATGGTTACAGTTAGGGTTAGGGCTATGGCTAGGGCTAGGGTTAGGGTTAAAGTTAGGGTTAGGGCTAGGGCTAGGTTTAGGCTTAGGGTTAGGGATAGGGTTAGGGGTAGGTTTAGGGTTAGGGGTAGGGTTAGGGTTAGAGGTAGCGTTAGGGGTACAGTTAGGGTTAGGGTAAGGGTTTGGGTTAGGATTAGAGCTAGTTGTAGTGTTGGGGTTAGGGGTAGCGTTAGGGGAATGGTTAGGTTTAGGGGTAGGATTAGGGTTAGAGTTAGGGTTACGGTTATGGTTAGGGGTAGGGTTAGGGTTAGGGTTAGGGTTAGCGTTAGGGTTAGGGTTAGGGTTAGGTTTAGAGTTAAGGGTAGAGTTTAGTGGTAGGTGTAGGGGTAGGGGTAGGGTTAGGGCTTGGTGTAGGGGTAGCGTTAGGTGTAGGGTTAGCGTTAGGGGTAGGGGTAGGGTTAGGGTTAGGGTTAGGGGTAGGTGTAGGGTTAGGGTTAGGGTTGGGTTTAGGGGTAGGGTTAGGGTTTGGAGTGGGGTTAGGGTTAGGGGTAGGGTTAGTGTTAGTGATATGGTTAGGGTTAGGGTTGGTGTTAGTGCTAGGGTTAGGTTTAAGGTTAGGGTTAGCGTTAGGTGTAAGGTTAGGTTTAGGGTTAGGGTTAGGGGTAGGGATAGGGTTAGGGTTAGGGGCAGGGTTAGGGTTAGAGGTAGCATTAGGGGAATGGATAGGGTTAAGGTTAGGGGTAGGGTTAGGGTTAGGGTTAAGGGTAGGTTAAGGGTTAGGAGTAGCGTTAGGGGAATGGTTAGGTTTACGGGTAGGGTTAGGGGTAGAGTTAGCGTTAGGGTTACGGTTAGGGGTAGGGTTAGGATTAGGGTTAGGGGTAGGGGTAGGGTTAGGGTTAGGGTTAGAGTTAGGGTTAGGGTTAGGGTAGGGTTAGGGGTAGGGTTAGGGTTAGGTTTAAGGTTAGGGTTAGGGTAAGCGTTAGGGGTAGGGTTAGGGTTAGGATTAGGGTTACGGTTAGGGGTAGGGTTAGTGTTAGGGTTAGGGTTAGCGTTAGGGGTAGGGTTAGAGTTAGGGTAAGGGTTAGCGTTAGGGTTAGAGGTAGGGTTAGGGTTAGGGTTAGGGGTAGGGTTAGGGTTAGGGGTAGGGGTAGCTTTAGGGGTTGGGTTAGGTTTAGGGTTAGGGGAAAGGTGAGGGGTAGGGTTACGGTTAGGATTAGCGGTACTGGTAGGGGTAGTTGTAGGGGTAGGCGTAGGGTTAGGGTTAGGGTTAGGGTTAGGTTTAGGACTAGGGCTTGGTTTAGGGTTAGGTGTAGAGTTAGGGTTTGGGGTAGGGTTAGGGTTAGGCTTAGGTTTAGGGCTAGCTCTAGGGTTAGTGTTAGGTTTAGGGCTAGGGCGTGGGTTAGGGTCAGTGGTAGAGTTAGGGTTAGGGTTAGGGTTAGGGGTGCTGTTAGGGTTAAGGTTAGGGTTAGGGTAGGGTTAGGTTTAGGGTTAGGGTTAGGGTTAGGATTAGTGGTAGCGGTAGGGTTAGGGTTAGGGGTAGGGATAGGGTTAGGGGTAGGGATAGGTTTAGGATTAGGGTTAGGATTAGGGTTAGGGTTAGGGGTAGGGGTAGGGTTAGGGGTAGGGCTAGGGTTAGGGTTAGGGTTAGGTTTAGAGTTGGGGGTAAGGTAAGGGTTAGGGTTTGGTGTAGGGTTAGGGGTAGGGTTAGGGGTAGGGTTAGGGTTAGGTTTAGGAGTAGGGGTAAGGGTATGGATACGGTTAGGTTTAGGGGTAGGGTTAGGGTTAGGGTTAGGGTTGGGGTTGGGGTTAGGGTTAGGGCTAGGTTTGGGTTAGGGGTAGGGTTAAGGCTAGGGCTAGTGTTAGCGTTAGGGTTAGGACTACGGTTAGGTTTAGAGTTAGGGTTTCCTTTAGGGGTAGGGGTAGGGTTAGGTTTAGGATAGGGTTACGGTTAGGGGTATTGTTAGGGTTAGGGTTATTGATCGGGGTAGGGTTAGGGTTAGCGTTAGGGGTAGGGTTAGGGTTAGGTTTAGGGGTAGGTGTAGGGGTAGGGGTGGGTGTAGGGTTAGGGTTAGGGTTAGGGTTAGAGGCAGGTTTAGGGGTAGAGGCAGGGTTAGGTTTAGGGTTAGGAGTAGGGGTAGTGGTAGGGGTAGGGGTAGGGTTAGGGTTAGGGTTAGGGATAGGGTTAGGGTTATGGTTAGGGCTAGGGCTAGGATTAGGGTTAGGGTTAGAGTTAGGACTAGGGCTAGGATTAGGATTACGGTTAGGGTTAGGGCTAGGGCTAGGGCTAGGGTTAGGGTTAGGGTTAGGGATAGGGGTAGGGTTAGGGTTAGGGGTATGGATAAGGGTAGGGTTAGGCTTAGGGGTAGGATTAGGGTTAGAGTAAGGGGTATGGGTAGGGGAGGTTTAGATTTACGGTTAGGGTTAGAGGTAGGGTTAGGGGTAGGTTTAGGTTTAGGGTTAGGGGTAGTGTTAGGGTTAGGGTTAGGGTTAGGGTTAGGGTTAAGGGTAGCGTTAAGGTTAGGGTTAGGGTTAGGGTTAGGAGTTGGGTTAGGATTAGGGATAGGGTTAGGGGTAGGGGTGGGGTTAGGGTTAGAGTTAGGGTTAGGGTTACGTATAGGGGTAGGGTTAGGGTTAGGGTTATGGTTAGGGGTCGGATTCGGGTTAGGGTTAGAGTTAGGGTTAGAGTTAGGGTTAGGTTAGGGTTAGTGGCAGGGGTATTGTTAGGGTTAGGTGTAGTGGTAGGGGTAGAGGTAGGGGTAGGTTTAGGATTAGGGTTAGGATTAGGGTGAGAGTTAGGGTTAGGGTTAGGGTTATTGTTAGGGCTAGGGCTAGGGTTAGGGTTAGGGGTAGGTGTAGGGTTTAGGGTTAGGGTTAGGGTTAGGGTAGGGGTAGGTGAAGGTTTATGGGTAGGGGTAGGGGTAGGGGTAGGTGTAGGGTTAGGGATAGAATTATGGTTAGGGTTAGGGTTAGGGGTAGGAATAGGGTTAGGGGTAGAGTTAGGGGAAGGGTTAGGTTTAGGTGTAGGGTTAGGGTTAGAGTTAGGGATAGGGTTACGGTTAGGGTTATTGTTAGGGATAGGGTTAGGGGTAGGGGTAGGGTTAGGGTTAGGGTTAGGGTTAGTGGTATTGGTAGGAGTAGGGTTAGGGGTAGGGGTAGGTGTAGGGGTAAGGGTAGGTTTAGAATTAGGGTGAGGATTAGGCTTAGGGTAGGGTTAGGGGTAGGGGTAAGGTAAGCGTTAGGGTTTGGGGTAGGGTTAAGGGTAAAGTTAGGGGTAGGGTTTGGGTTAGGGTTAGGGGTAGGGGTAGGGATAGTGGTAGGGATAGGGTTAGGGTAGGGTTAGGGTTAGGGTTAGGGTTAGGGTTGGGGTTGGGGTTAGAGTTAGGGTTAGGGGTAGCGTTAGCGTTAGGTTTAGGGTTAATTCTAGGGCTAGGGTAGGGTTAGGGTTAGGGTTAGGGTTACCGTTAAGGGGAAGGGGTAGGGTTAGGGTTACGGTTAGGGGTATTGTTAGGGTTAGGGTTATTGTTAGGGGTAGGGTTAGGATTAGAGTTAGGGTTAGGGTTACGGTTAGGGGTAGGGTGAGGGTTAGGATTAGGGTGGGGTAGGGTTAGGGTTAGGGGTAGGGGTAGGGTTAGGGTTAGGGTTATTGTTAGGGCTATGGCTAGGGTTAGTGTTAGGGTTAGGGGTAGGAGTTAGGGTTCGGGGTAGTAGTAGGTTTAGGGGTGGTGTAGGTTTAGGGGTAAGGATTGGGGTAGGTGTAGGGGTAGCGGTGGGTGTAGGGTTAGGGTTAGGGGTAGGGTTAGGGTTAGGGGCAGCTGTAGAGGTAGAGGTAGGGTTAGGGTTAGGGTTAGCGGTAGGGGTAGTGGTAGGGGTAGGTGTAGGGTTAGGGTTAGGGTTAGGGCTAGGGTTAAGGTTAGGGGTAGGGGTAGGGGTAGGGTGAGATTTAGGGTTAGGGTTAGGGGTAGGGTTAGGGGTACGTTTAGGGTTAGAGTTAAGGGTAGGGTTAGGGTTAGGGTTATGGTTATGGTTAGGGGTAGAATTAAGGTTAGAGTTAGGGTTAGGGTTACCGTTAGGGTTAGGGGTAGGGGTAGGGGTAGGTTTAGGGTTAGGGTTAGGGGTAGGGTTAGGGTTAGGATTAGGGTTAGGGTTAGGGGTTGGGTTAGGGTTAGGGTTAGGGTTATGGTTAGGGTTAGGGGTAGGGGTAGGGTTAGGGTTAGGGTTAGGATTAGGGTTAGTATTAGGGGTAGGTTTAGGGTTAGGGTTAGTGTTAGGGTTAGAGTTAGGGTTAGGGTTAGGGTTAGGGTTAGTGGCAGGGGTATTGTTAGGGTTAGGGTAGGGGTAGGGGTAGGTTTAGGATTAGGGATAGGATTAGGGTTAGGGTTAGGGTTATGGTTATTGTTAGGGCTAGGCTAGGGTTATAGTTAGGGTTAGGGTAGGAGTAGGGTTAGGGTTAGCGTTAGGGTTAGGGTTAGGGGTCGGATTCGGGTTAGGGTTAGAGTTAGGGTTAGAGTTAGGGTTAGGTTAGGGTTAGTGGCAGGGGTATTGTTAGGGTTAGGTGTAGTGTTAGGGGTAGAGGTAGGTGTAGGTTTAGGATTAGGTTAGGATTAGGGTGAGAGTTAGGGTTAGGGTTAGGGTTATTGTTAGGGCTAGGGCTAGGGTTAGGGTTAGGGGTAGGGGTAGGGATTAGGGTTAGGGTTAGGGTTAGGGGTAGGGGTAGGTGTAGGTTTATGGGTAGGTGTAGGGGTAGGTGTGGGGATAGGGATAGAATTATGGTTAGGGTTAGGGTTAGGGGTAGGAATAGGGTTAGGGGTAGAGTTAGGGGAAGGGTTAGGTTTAGGGGTAGGGTTAGGGTTAGAGTTAGGGTTAGGGTTACGGTTAGGGTTATTGTTAGGGATAGGGGTAGGGTTAGGGTTAGGGTTAGGGTTAGTGGTATTGGTAGGAGTAGGGTTAGGGGTAGGGGTAGGTGTAGGGGTAGGGTAGGTTTAGAATTAGGGTGAGGATTAGGCTTAGGGTAGGGTTAGGGGTAGGGGTAAGGTAAGCGTTAGGGTTTGGGGTAGGGTTAAGGGTAAAGTTAGGGGTAGGGTTAGGGTTAGGGTTAGGGGTAGGGGTAGGGATAGTGGTAGGGATAGGGTTAGGGTAGGGTTAGGGTTAGGGTTAGGGTTAGGGTTGGGGTTGGGGTTAGGGTTAGGGTTAGGGGTAGCGTTAGCGTTAGGTTTAGGGTTAAGTCTAGGGCTAGGGTAGGGTTAGGGTTAGGGTTAGGGTTACCGTTAAGAGGAAGGGGTAGGGTTAGGGTTACGGTTAGGGGTATTGTTACGGTTACGGTTATTGTTAGGGGTAGGGTTAGGATTAGAGTTAGGGTTAGGGTTACGGTTAGGGGTAGGGTTAGGGTTAGGATTAGGGTGGTGTAGGGTTAGGGTTAGGGGTAGGGGTGGGGTTAGGGTTAGGGTTATTGTTAGGGCTATGGCTAGGGTTAGTGTTAGGGTTAGGGGTAGGGGTTAGGGTTCGGGGTAGTAGTAGGTTTAGGGGTGGGGTAGGGTTAGGGGTAAGGATTGGGGTAGGTGTAGGGGTAGCGGTGGGTGTAGGGTTAGGGTTAGGGGTAGGGTTAGGGTTAGGGGCAGCTGTAGAGGTAGAGGTAGGGTTAGGGTTAGGGTTAGCGGTAGGGGTAGTGGTAGGGGTAGGTGTAGGGTTAGGGTTAGGGTTAGGGCTAGGGTTAAGGTTAGGGGTAGGGGTAGCGGTAGGGTGAGATTTAGGGTTAGGGTTAGGGGTAGGGTTAGGGGTACGTTTGGGGTTAGGGTTAGGGGTAGGGTTAGGGTTAGGGTTAGGGTTATGGTTAGGGGTAGGGGTAGAATTAAGGTTAGAGTTAGGGTTAGGGTTAGGGTTAGGGTTAGGGGTAGGGGTAGGGGTAGGTTTAGGGTTAGGGTTAGGCGTAGGGTTAGGGTTAGGATTAGGGTTAGGGTTAGGGGTTGGGTTAGGGTTAGGGTTAGGGTTAGGGTTAGGGGTAGGGGTAGGGTTAGGTTTAGGGTTAGGATTAGGGTTAGGATTAGGGGTAGGTTTAGGGTTAGGGTTAGTGTTAGGGTTAGAGTTAGGGTTAGGGTTAGGGTTAGGGTTAGTGGCAGGGGTATTGTTAGGGTTAGGGTAGGGGTAGGGGTAGGTTTAGGATTAGGAATAGGATTAGGGTTAGGGTTAGGGTTATGGTTATTGTTAGGGCTAGGCTAGGGTTATAGTTAGGGTTAGGGTAGGGGTAAGGTTAGGGTTAGCGTTAGGGTTAGGGTTAGGGGTAGGGGTAGCTTTATGGTTAGGGTTAGGTTTAGGGTTAGGGGAAAGGTGAGGGGTAGGGTTAGGGTTAGGGTAACGGTTAGGGTTAGGATTAGGGGTAGGTGTAGGTTTAGGGTTAGGGTTAGCGGTACTGGTACGGGTAGGGGTAGGGGTAGGGGTAGGATTAGGGTTAGGCTTAGGGTTTGGACTAGCGGTACGGGTAGGGGTAGGGGTAGGGTTAGGGTTAGGGTTAGGGTTAGGTTTAGGACTAGGGCTTGGTTTAGGTTTAGGTGTAGAGTTAGGGTTTGGGGTAGGGTTAGGGGTAGGCGTAGGTTTAGGGCTAGCGCTAGGGTTAGTGTTAGGTTTAGGGCTAGGGCTTGGGTTAGGGTCAGTGGTAGAGTTAGGGTTTGGGTTAGGGTTAGGGGTACTGTTAGGGTTAGGGTTAGGGTTAGGGTAGGGTTAGGGTTAGGGTTAGGGTTAGGGTTAGGATTAGTGGTAGCGGTAGGGTTAGGGTTAGGGGTAGGGATAGGGTTAGGGGTAGGGGTAGGTTTAGGATTAGGGTTAGGATTAGGGTTAGGGTTAGGGTTAGGGGTAGGGTTAGGGGTAGGGCTAGGGTTAGGGTTAGGGTTAGGTTTAGAGTTAGGGGTAAGGTAAGGGTTAGGGTTTGGTGTAGGGTTAGGGGTAGGGTTAGGGGTAGGGTTAGGTTTAGGGTTAGGAGTAGGGGTAAGGGTAGGGATACGGTTAGGTTTAGGGGTAGGGTTAGGGTTAGGGTTAGGGTTGGGGTTGGGGTTAGGGTTATGGCTAGGTTTGGTTTAGGGGTAGGGTTAAGGCCAGGGCTAGGGTTAGGGTTAGGGTTAGGACTACGGTTAGGTTTAGAGTTAGGGTTACCTTTAGGGGTAGGGGTAGGCTTAGGTTTAGGATAGGGTTACGGTTAGGGGTATTGTTAGGGTTAGGGTTATTGATAGGGGTAGGATTAGGATTAGAGTTACGGTTAGGGTTACGGATAGGGGTAGGTTTATGGTTAGGTTTAGGGGTAGGGTTAGGGCTAGAGATAGGGGTAGGGTTAGGGTTAGGTTTAGGGGTAGCTGTAGGGGTAGGGGTGGGTGTAGGGTTAGGGTTAGGGTTAGGGTTAGAGGCAGGTTTAGGAGTAGAGGCAGGGTTAGGTTTAGGGTTAGAAGTAGGGGTAGTGGTAGGGGTAGGGGTAGGGTTAGGGTTAGTGTTAGGGATAGGGTTAGGGTTATGGTTAGGGCTAGGGCTAGGATTAGGGTTAGGATTAAAGTTAGGACTAGGGCTAGGATTAGGATTATGGTTAGGGTTAGGGCTAGGGCTAGGGTTAGGGTTAGGGTTAGGGTTAGGGGTAGGGTTAGGGGTAGGGGTAGGGTTAAGGGTCGGGTTAGGCGTAGGGGTAGGGTTAGGGTTAGAGTAAGGGGTATGGGTAGGGGTAGGGGTAGGTTTAGATTTAGGGTTAGGGTTAGGGGTAGGGGTAGGTGTAGGTTTAGGTTTAGGGTTAGGGTTAGTGTTAGGGTTAGGGTTAGGGTTAGGGTTAAGGGTAGGGTTAAGGTTAGGGTTAGGTTTAGGGTTAGGGGTTGGGTTAGGGTTAGGGATAGGGTTAGGGGTAGGGGTGGGGTTAGGGTTAGAGTTAGGATTAGGGTTACCTATAGGGGTAGGGTTAGGGTTAGGGTTAGGATTTGGGGTCGGATTCCGGTTAGGGTTAGGGTTAGAGTTAGGGTTAGAGTTAGGGTTAGGTTAGGGTTAGTGGCAGGGGTATTGTTAGGGTTAGGGATAGTGGTAGGGGTAGAGGTAGGGGTAGGTTTAGGATTAGGGTTAGGATTAGGGTGAGGGTTAGGGTTAGGGTTAGGGTTATAGTTAGGGGTCGGGCTAGGGTTAGCGTTAGGGGTAGGGGTAGGGGTTAGGGTTAGGGGTAGGGGTAGGGGTAGGTGTAGGTTTATGGGTAGGGGTAGGGGTAGGTGTAGGGTTAGGGATAGAATTATGGTTAGGTTTAGGGTTATGGGTAGGGTTAGGGTTAGGGGTAGAATTAGGGGAAGGGTTAGGTTTAGGGGTAGGGTTAGGGTTAGAGTTAGGGTTAGGGTTACGGTTAGGGTTATTGTTAGGGATAGGGTTAGGGTTAGGGGTAGGATTAGGGTTAGGGTTAGGGTTAGGGTTAGTGGTAGCGGTAGGGGTAGGGTTAGGGGTAGGGGTAGGTGTAGGGGTAAGGGTAGGTTTAGAATTAGAGTGAGGATTAGTCTTAGGGTTAGGGTTAGGGGTAGGGGTAAGGTAAGGGTTAGGGTTTGGGGTAGGGTTAAGGGTAAAGTTAGGGGTAGGGTTAGAGTTAGGGTTAGGGGTAGGGGTAGGGGTAGGGATATTGGTAGGGATAGGGTTAGGGATAGGGTTAGGGGTAGGGTTAGGGTTAGGGTTGGGGTTGGGGTTAGGGTTAGGGTTAGGGGTAGCGTTAGGGTTAGGTTTAGGGTTAAGTCTAGGGCTAGGGTAGGGTTAGGGTTAGGGTTAGGGTTACCGTTAAGTTTAAGGGTAGGGTTAGGGTTTACGGTTAGGGGTATTGTTAGGGTTAGGGTTATTGTTAGGGGTAGGGTTAGGATTAGAGTTAGGGTTAGGGTTACGGTTAGGGGTAGGGTTAGGTTTAGGATTAGGGTGGGGTAGGGTTAGGGTTAGGGTTAGGGGTAGGATTTGGGTTAGGGTTATTGTTAGGGCTAGGGCTTGGGTTAGTGTTAGGGTTAGGGGTAGGAGTTAGGGTTCGTGGTAGTTGTAGGTTTAGGGGTAGGGTTAGGGTTAGGGGTAGGGATTGGGGTAGGTGTAGGGGTAGCGGTGGGTGTAGGGTTAGGGTTAGGGGTAGGGTTAGGGTTAGGGGCAGGTGTAGAGGTAGAGGTAGGGTTAGGGTTAGGGTTAGCGGTAGGGGTAGAGGTAGGGGTAGGTGTAGGGTTAGGGTTAGGGTTAGGGCTAGGGTTAAGGTTAGGGATAGGGGTAGGGGTAGGGTGAGATTTAGGGTTAGGATTAGGGGTAGGGTTAGGGGTAGGGTTAGGGTTAGGGTTAGGGGTAGTGTTAGGGTTAGGGTTAGGGTTAGGGGTAGAATTAAGGTTAGAGTTAGGGTTAGGGTTAGGGTTAGGGTTATGGGTAGGGGTAGGGGTAGGTTTAGGGTTAGGGTTAGGGGCAGGGTTAGGGTTAGGATTAGGGTTAGGTTTAGGGTTAGGGGTAGAATTAAGGTTAGAGTTAGGGTTAGGGTTAGGGTTTGGGTTAGGGTTATGGGTAGGGGTGGGTTTAGGGTTAGGGTTAGGTTTAGGGTTAGGGTTAGCGTTAGGTGTAGGTTTAGGGTTAGGGTTAGGGTTAGGGCTAGGGTTAAGGTTAGGGGTAGGGGTAGGGGTAGGGTGAGATTTAGGGTTAGGGTTAGGGTTAGGGTTATGTGTAGGGGTAGGGTTAGGGTTAGGGTTAAGGGTAGGGTTAGGGGTAGGGTTAGGGTTAGGGTTAGGGTTAGAGTTAGGGGTAGGGTTAGGGTTAGGGTTAGGGTAAGGTTTAGTGGCAGGGGTATTGTTAGGGTTAGGGATAGGAGTAGGGGTAGGGGTAGGTTTAGGATTAGGGTTAGGGTTATTGTTAGGGCTAGGGTTAGGGTTAGGGGTTGGGGTAGGGGTAGGGGTTAGGGTTACGGGTAGGGGTAGGTTTAGGGGTAGGGGTAGGTTTAGGGGTAGGGATTGGGGTAGGTGTAGGGGTAGGTGTAGGTTTAGGGTTAGGATTAGGGTTAGGGTTAGGGTTAGGGGTAGATTTAGGGTTAGGGTTAGGCTTAGGGTTAGCGCTAGTGCTAGGGTTTCAATTAGTGTTAGGGCTATGGCTAGGGCTAGGGTTAGGTTAAGGTTAGGTTTAGGGCTAGGACTAGGTTTAGGGTTAGGGTTAGGGATAGGTTTAGGGGTAGGTTTAGGGTTAGGGTTAGAGTTAGGTTTAGAGGTAGCGTTAGGGGTAGGTTTAGGGTTAGGGTTAGGGTTTGTGTTAGGGTTAGGGCTAGGGGTAGGTTTAGGGTTAGGGGTAGCGTTAGGGGAAGAGTTAGGTTTAGGTGTATTGTTAGGGTTAGAGTTAGGGTTAGGGTTACGGTTAGGGGTAGGGTTAGGGTTAGGGTTAGTGTTAGGTTTAGGTTTAGGGGTAGGGTTAGGTAGGGTTAGGTTTAGAGTTAAGGGTAGGGTTAGGGTTAGGGTTAGGGTTAGAGTTAGGGGTAGGCTTAGGGTTATGGATAGGGGTAGAGTTAAGGTTAGGTTTAGGGTAAGCGTTAGGGTTAGCGTTAGGGGTAGGATTAGGGTTAGGTTTAGGGTTACGGTTAGGAGTAGGGTTAGGTTTAGGGTTAGGGTTACGGTTACGGTTAGGTTTAGGGTTAGTGTTAGGGTTAGGGGTAGCTTTAGGTGTAGGGTTCGGGTTAAGGGTAGGGGTAGGGTTGGGGTTAGGGTGACGGTTAGGTTTAGGATTAGGCGTAGGGGTAGGGTTAGGGTTAGGGTTAGCGGTAGGGGTAGGGGTAGGGGTAGGGTTGTGTTAGGTTTAGGGTTAGAGCTAGCGCTAGGGTTATGGTTCGGTTTAGGACTAGGGCTTGGGCTAGGGTTAGGGGTAGACTTAGGGTTAGGGTAGGGTTAGGGTTGGGGATAGTGTTAGGTGTAGGGTTAGGGTTAGCGGTAGGGTTAGGGTTAGGATTAGGGCTAGGGCTAGGGTAGGGTTAGGGTTAGGGTTAGGGTTAGGGGTCGGGTTAGGGTAAGGGTTAGGATTAGTGTTAGGGTTAGGGGTAGGGTTAGGGTTAGGGTTAGGTCTAGGGCTAGGGTTAGGGTTAGGGGTAGGGGTAGGATTAGGTTTAGGGGTAGAGTTAGGGTTAGGGGTAGGGGTAGGGTTAGGGTTAGGGTTAGGGCTAGGGTAGGGCTAAGGTTAGGGTTAGGGTTAGGGTAGGGTTAGGGTTAGGGGTAGGGTTAAGGTTAGTTTTAGGGTTAGAGTTAGGGGTAGGGTTAAGGTTAGTTTTAGGGTTAGAGTTAGGGGTAGGGTTAGGGTTAGGGATAGGGCTAGGGCTAGGGCTAAGGTTAGGGTTAGGGTTAGGGGTAGGGTTAGGGGTAGGGTTAGGGTTA
>JANJXV010000156.1:570000-572500 GCA_024803745.1 Megascapheus bottae
TAGGGTTAGGGTTAGGGGTAGGTTTAGGTTTAGGGTTAGGGTTAAAATTAGGGGTAGGGTTAGGGTTAGGGTTAGGGTTAGGGGTAGGGTTAGGGGTAGGGTTAGGGGTAGGGATACGTGTAGGGATAGGGTTAGGATTAGCGTTAGGGTTAGGGTTAGGGGTAGAGTTAGGGTTAGGGTTAGGCTTAGGGTTAGGGCTAGGGCTAGGGTTACAGTTAGGGTTAGAGCTATGGCTATGGCTAGGGTTAGGGTTAAGTTTAGGGTTAGGGCTAGGGCTAGGATTAGGGTTAGGGTTAGGGTTATGGGTAGGTGTAGGGGTAGGGGTAGGTTTAGGTTTAGGTTTAGGGGTAGGGGTAGGGGTAGGGTTAGGGGTAGGGATAGGGTTAGGGCTAGGTGTAGGGGTAGCGGTAGGTGTAGGGTTAGGGTTAGGGTTAGGGTTGGGTTAGGGGTAGGGGTAGGGTTGGGGTTAGGGTTAGGTTTACGTATAGGGGTAGGGTTAGGGTTAGGGTTAGGGGTGGGGTTAGGGTTAGGGTTAGGGTAAGGGTTAGGGTTAGGGTTAGTGTTAGGGTTAGTGGCAGGGGTATTGTTAGGGTTAGGGTTAGGAGTAGGGGTAGGGGTAGGTTTAAGGTTAGGGTTAGGATTAGGGTTAGGTTTAGCGTTAGGGTTAGGGTTATTGTTCGGGCTAGGGCTAGGGTTAGGGTTAGGGATAGGGGTAGTTGTTAGGGTTAGGAGTAGGGGTTGGGGTTGGGGTAGGATTATGGTTATGGGTAGGGGTAGTTTTAGGGGAAGGTGTAGGGTTAGGGTTCGAATTAGGGTTAGAGTTAGGGTTAGGGGGAGGGTTAGGGTTAGGGGTAGAGTTAGGGGAAGAGTTAGGTTTAGGGGTAGGGTTAGGGTTAGAGTTATAGTTAGGGTTACGGTTAGTGGTAGTTTTAGGGTTAGGGTTAGGTGTAGGGTTAAGGTTAGGATTAGGGTAAGAGTTAAGGGTACGGTTAGGTTTAGGGTTTAGGTTAGGGGTAGTGTAGGGATAGGGTTAGGGTTAGGGGTAGGGTTAGGGTTTGGGTTAGGGTTAGTGGTAGCGGTAGGGGTAGGGTTAGGGGTAGGGGTAGGGGTAGGTTTAGGATTAGGGTTAGGGTTAGGGTTACAATTAGGGGTAGAGTTAGGGTTAGGATTAGGGTTAGGGTTAGGTTTAGGGTAGGGTTAGAGTTAAGGGTAGGGTTAGGGTTAGGGGTAGGGGTAGGGGTAGGGGTAGGGGTAAGGTAAGGGTTAGGGTTTGGGTAGGGTTAGGGGTAGGGTTAGGGGTAGGGTTAGGGTTAGGGTTAGGTCTAGGGGTAGGGGTTAGGGTTAGGGATGGGATTAGGGTTAGGGTTAGAGGTAGGGTTAGGTTTAGGTTTAGGGTTAAGGCTAGAGCTAGGGTTGGGTTTAGATTTAGGGTTAGCGTTACCGTTAAGTGGTAGGGGTAGGGTTAGGGTTAGGGTTTCGGTTACGGTTAGGGGTATTGTTAGGGTTAGTGTTATTGTTAGGGGTAGGGTTAGGATTAGAGTTAGGGTTAGGGTTACGGTTAGGGGTAGGGTTAGGGCTAGGATTAGGGTTAGGGGTAGGGTTAGGGTTAGGGTTAGGGTTAGCGTTAGGGGTAGGGGTAGGATTAGGGTTAGGTTTAGGGGTAGGTGTAGGGGTAGCGGTGGGTGTAGGGTTAGGGTTAGGAGTAGGGTTAGGGTTAGGGGCAGGTGTAGGGGTAGAGGTAGCGTTTGGGTTAGCGGTAGGGGTAGTCGTAGGGGTAGGGGTAGGGGTAGGGTTAGGGTTGGGGTTGGGTTAGGGTTAGAGGTAGGGTTAGGGGTAGTGTTAGAATTAGGGTTAGGGTTAGTTGTAGGGTTAGGGTTAGGTTTAGGTTTAGGTTTTGGGTTAGGGGTAGGGTTAGGGTTAGGGTTAGGGTTAGGGTTAGGGCTAGGGGTAGGGTTAAGGTTAGGGTTAGGGGTAGGGTTAGGGTTAGGGTTAGGGATATGGTTAGGGGTAGGTTTGGGTTTAGGGTTAGGGTTAGGGTTAGCGTTAGGTGTAGGTTTAGGGTTAGGGTTAGGGTTAGGGTTAGGTGTAGGGTTAAGGTTAGAGTTAGGGTTAGGGTTACGTGTAGGGTTAGGGTTAGGGTTAGGGTTAGGGTTATTGTGAGGGCTAGGGGTAGGGTTAGGGTTAGGGTTAGAGGTAGGGTTTAGGGTTAGGGGTAGAGGTAGCTTTAGGGGTAGGGGTAGGCTTAGGGGTAGGGATAGGGGTAGGGGTAGGGGTAGGTGTAGGGTTAGGGTTAGGATTAGGGTTAGGGTTAGGGTTAGGGGTAGAGTTAGGGTTAGGGTTCGGCTTAGGGTTAGGGCTAGTGCTACGGTTACAGTTAGGGTTAGGACTAGGGCTTGGGCTAGGGTTTGTGGTAGACTTAGGGTTAGGGTAGGGTTAGGGTTAGGGATAGTGTTAGGGGTAGGGTTAGGGTTAGCGGTAGGGTTAGGGTTAGGGCTAGGGT
>JANJXV010000156.1:577500-582500 GCA_024803745.1 Megascapheus bottae
GGGTTAGGGTTAGGGGAGGTTTAGGTTTAGGGTTAGGGGTAGGGTAAGCGTTCGGGGTAGGGTTAGGGTGAGGGTTAGGATTAGGGTTAGGGGTAGGGTTAGGGTTAGGGTTAGGGTTAGGGTAAGGGTTAGGAGTAGGGTTGGGGTTAGGGTTAGGGTTAGGGTTAGCGTTAGGGGTAGGGTTAGGATTAGGGTTAGGGTTAGGGCTAAGGTTACAGTTAGGGGTAGGGTTAGGATTAAGGTTAGGGGTAGGGGTAGGGTTAGGTTTATGGTTAGGGTTAGGGGTAGCTTTAGGGGTAGGGTTAGGTTTAGGGTTAGGGGTAAGGTGAGGGGAAGGGTTAGGGTTAGAGTGACGGTTATGGTTAGGATTAGGGGTAGGTGTAGGGTTAGGGTTAGGGTTAGCAGTATGGGTATGGGTAGGGGTAGGGGTAGGGTTAGGGTTAGAGTTAGGTTTAGGGTTATTGTTAGGGCTAGGGCTAGGGTTAGAGTTAGGGGTAGGGATAGGTCTAGGGGTAGGTTTAGGGTTAGGGTTAGGGTTAGGGCTAGGGCTTGGTTAACGGTTAGTTTGAGGGTTAGGGCTAGGGCTAGGGGTAGGTTTAGGGGTAGGTTTAGGGTTAGTGCTAGGTTTAGCGTTAGGGTTAGGGTTAGGGTAAGGATTAGGATTAGAGTTTTAGGGTTAGGGTTCGGGTTATGCTTAGAGTTAGTGTTAGGGGTAGGCTTAGGGTTAGGGTCAGGGTTAGGGGTAGGCATAGGCGTAGGGGTAGGGTATGGTTAGGGTTAGGGTTAGGATGAGGATTAAGGGTAGGGGTAGGGTTGGGGTTAGGGTTAGGTTTAGGGGTATGGTTAGGGGTAGGGTTAGGTTAGTTTTAGGGGTAGGGTTAGGGGTAGGGGTAGGGGTTGGGGTAGGGTTAGGGTAAGGTTTAGGGGTAGAGTTAGGGATAGGGGTAGGTTTAGGGTTAGGGTTAGGGTTAGGGTTAGGGGTATGGTTAGGGGTAGGGGTAGGGTTAGGTTTAGGGTTAGGTGTAGGGGTAGGGGTAGGGTAGATTTAGGGGTAGGGTTAGTGGTAGGGTTAGGGGTAGGGGTAGGTGTAGGCGTAGGGGTAGGGTTTGGTTAGGGTTAGGGTTAGGGTTAGGGGTAAGGGTATGGGTATAGGTAGGGTTAGGGTTAGGGTTAGGTTTAGGCGTAGAGTTAGGGTTAGGTTTAGGGTTAGGTTAGGGGTAGGGTTAGGGTTAGGTGTAGGGTTATGGTTAGGGTTAGGGTTAGAGGTAGGGTTAGGGGTAGGGGTAGAGTTAGGAGTAGGGGAAGGGGGAGGGATAGGGGTAGGGTTAGGGTTAGGGATAGGGTTAGGGGTAGGTGCAGGGGTAGGGGTAGGGTTAGGGTTAGGGTTAGGTGTAGGTATAGGGGTAGGGTTAGGGTTAGGGATAGGGTTAGGGATAGGTTCAGGGGTAGGGGTAGGGTTAGGGTTAGGGTTAGGGTTAGGTGTAGTTATAGGGGTAGGGTTAGGGTTGCGGTTAGGGTTAGTTTTAATGTTAGGGGTAGCAGTAGGGATAGGGTTAGGTTTAGGGTTAGGTTTAGGGGTAGGGTTAGTGTTAGGGTTTGGTTTAGCGTTAGGAGTAGGGTTAGGGTTAGGGTTAGTTTTAGGGGCAGGTGTAGGGGTAGGGGTAGGGTTAGGGGTAGGGTTAGGGGTAGGGATAGTGGTAGGGGCAGGCGTAGGGTTGGGGTTAAGGTTAGGGCTAGGGTTAGGGTTAGGTTAGGGCTACGGCTATGATTAGGGTTAGGGTTACAGTTAGGGCTAGGGCTAGGGTTAGGATTAGGGTTAGGGTTAGGGATAGGGCTAGGGTTAGGGGTAGGGTTAGGGGTAGGGTTAGGGTTAGGGATAGGGGTAGGGTAGGGGTAGGGTTATGGTTAGGCGTAGGGGTGGGGGTAGATTTAGGGTTACATTTAGGGGTAGGGTTAGGGGTAGGGTTAGGGTTAGGGGTAGGGGTAGGTTTAGAGTTAGGGTTAGGGTTAGGGGTAGGGTTAAGGTTAGGGTACGGTTAGGGTTAGGGGTAAGGTTAGGGTTAGGGTTAAGGGTAGATTTGGGGTTAGGGTTAGGTGTAGGGGTAGGGTTAGCGCTGGCTGTAGGGATAGGGTTAGGGTTAGGGTTACGGTTAGGGGTATAATTAGGGTTAGTATTAGGGTTAGTGGTAGGGTTAGTTAGAGTTAGGGTTAGGGTTACGGTTAGGGGTAGGTTTAGGGTTAGGTTTAGGGTTAGGGATAGGGTTAGGGTTAGGGTTAGTGTTAAGGTTAGATTTAGGGGTAGGGTTAGGTTTAGGGTTAGGGTTAGGGTTAGGGTTAGTGGCAGGGTTATTGTTACGGTTAGGGGTAGGGGTAGGGGTAGGTGTAGGTTTAGGATTAGGGGTAGGATTAGGGTTAGTGTTAGGGTTAGGGTTATTGTTAGGGCTAGGGCTAGGGTTAGGGTTAGGGTTAGGGGTAGGAGCAGGGTTACGGTTAGGGTTAGTGTTAGGGTTAGGGTTAGGGTTAGGGTTAGGGGTAGGGTTAGGGGTAGGTTTAGGGTTTGAGTTAGGGGTAGGGTTAGGGGTATCGGTAGGTTTATGGTAAGGTTAGGGTTAGGGTTAGGGTTAGGGTTAGGTCTATGGCTAGGGTTAGGTTTAGGGCTAGGGTTAGGTTTGGGTTAGGGTTAGGGTTAGGGTTAGGGTTAGGGTTAGGGTTAGGGTTAGATTTAGGGGTAGGGTTAGGGTTAGGGTTAGGGTTAGGGTTAGTGGCAGGGTTATTGTTACGGTTAGGGGTAGGGGTAGGGGTAGGTGTAGGTTTAGGATTAGGGGTAGGATTAGGGTTAGTGTTAGGGTTAGGGTTATTGTTAGGGCTAGGGCTAGGGTTAGGGTTAGGGTTAGGGGTAGGAGCAGGGTTACGGTTAGGGTTAGTGTTAGGGTTAGGGTTAGGGTTAGGGTTAGGGGTAGGGTTAGGGGTAGGTTTAGGGTTTGAGTTAGGGGTAGGGTTAGGGGTATCGGTAGGTTTATGGTAAGGTTAGGGTTAGGGTTAGGGTTAGGGTTAGGTCTATGGCTAGGGTTAGGTTTAGGGCTAGGGTTAGGTTTAGGTTTATTGGTAGGGCTAGGTTAAGGGTTAGGTTTAGGGTTAGGGTTAGGATTAGGGTTAGGGTTTTAGGGTTAGGGTGCGGGTTATGGTTAGGGTTAGGGATAGGGGTAGGGTTAGCGTTAGGAGTAGGGTTAGGGTTAGGGTTAGGGGTAGAGTTAGGGTTAGGGTTAGGCTTAGGGTTAGGGCTAGGGCTATGGTTACAGTTAGGGTTAGAGCTATGGCTATGGCTAGGGTTAGGGTTAAGTTTAGGGTTAGGGCTAGGGCTAGGTTTAGGGTTAGGGTTAGGGTTAGGGGTAGGGGTAGGTGTAGTGGTAGGGGTTGGTTTAGGGTTAGGTTTAGTGATAGGGGTAGGGGTAGGGGTAGGGGTAGGGGTAGGGTTAGGTTTAGGGTTAGGGTTAGTGGTAGCTTTAGGGTTAGGGTTAGGTTTAGGGTTAGGGGTAAGTTGAGGGGAAGGGTTAGGGTTATAGTGACGGTTATGGTTAGGATTAGGGGTAGGTGTAGGGTTAGGGTTAGGGTTATCGGAATGGGTAGGCGTAGGGGTAGTGGTAGGGTTAGGGTTAGAGTTAGGTTTAGGGTTATTGTTAGGGCTAGGGCTAGGTTTAGGGTTAGGGGTAGGGATAGGTCTAGGGGTAGGTTTAGGGTTAGGGTTAGGGTTAGGGCTAGGGCTTGGTTAACAGTTAGTTTGAGGGTTAGGGCTAGGGCTAGGGGTAGGTTTAGGGTTAGGTTTAGGGTTAGGGCTAAGGTTAGCGTTAGGGTTAGGGTTAGGGTAAGGATTAGGGTTAGAGTTTTAGGGTTAGGGTTCGGGTTATGCTTAGAGTTAGTTTTAGGGGTAGGCTTAGGGTTAGGGTCATGGTTAGGGGTAGGCATAGGCGTAGGGGTAGGTGTATGGTTAGGGTTAGGGTTAGGATGAGGGTTAAGGGTAGGGGTAGGGTTGGGGTTAGGGTTAGTGTTAGGGGTATGGTTAGGGGTAGGGTTAGGTTAGTTTTAGGGGTAGGGTTAGGGTTAGGGGTAGGGGTAGGGGTAGGGTTAGGGTAAGGTTTAGGGGTAGAGTTAGGGTAGGGGTAGGTTTAGGGTTATGGTTAGGGTTAGGGGTAGTGGTAGGGGTAGGGTTAGGGTTAGGGTAGTGGTAGGGGTAGGGATCGGTGTAGCGTTAGGGTTAAGGTTAGGATTAGGGTTAAGGTTAGGGGTAGGTGTAGAGTTAGGGTTAGGGTTAATCTTAGGGTTAGGGCTAGGGCTAGGGTTAGGGTTAGGGGTAGGGTTAGGGTTAGGGGTAGGTGTAGGTCTAGGGTTAGGTTTAGGGTTAGGGTCAGGGTTAGGTTTAGGGTTAGGGGTAGGGGTAGGGGTAGGGTTAGGTTTAGGGGTAGGTGTAGGGGTAGGGGTAGGGTAGGTTTAGGGGTAGGGTTAGTGGTAGGGTTAGGGGTAGGGGTAGGTGTAGGCGTAGGGGTAGGGTTTGGTTAGGGTTAGGGTTAGGGTTAGGTTTCGGCGTAGAGTTAGGGTTAGGTTTAGGGTTAGGTTAGGGGTAGGGTTAGGGTTAGGGATAGGGTTATGGTTAGGTTTAGGGTTAGAGGTAGGGGTAGGGGTAGGGGTAGAGGTAGGAGTAGGGGAAGGGGGAGGGATAGGGGTAGGGTTAGGGTTAGGGATAGGGTTAGGGGTAGGTGCAGGGTTAGGGGTAGGGTTAGGGTTAGGGTTAGGGTTAGGTGTAGGTATAGGGGTAGGGTTAGGGTTAGGGATAGGGTTAGGGGTAGGTGCAGGGGTAGGGGTAGGTTTAGGGTTAGGGTTAGGGTTAGGTGTAGGTATAGGGGTAGGGTTAGTGTTAGGGTTAGGGTTAGTTTTAATGTTAGGGGTAGCAGTAGGGATAGGGTTAGGGTTAGGGTTAGGTTTAGGGGTAGGGTTAGTGTTAGGTT